>CP139508.1:510426735-510780062 GCA_021014915.2 Artemisia tridentata subsp. tridentata | reverse complement strand
TACCACTTGATTGTACAATAAATTGCACGACCAGGCCTTCGATGATGATCAAAGGATTTGTTAATACAAATATCGTCCTAAAAACGTTATTTATATTTTACGATCTTTGCTTAGTTTTGTTAATGACAATTACAAAGTATATCTTTAAGCAAATTATAAATACTAGCTAAAGTCTCTTTAGAACACATTTTACATTTCACAAGTTTACTTGGAAATACATTTCATACATATACATGTTTATTTCCTTAAAAGGAAACTTTATTTCTTAAATGATACAATGACATCATGGCATGCATCATACATGTAATCTTGGTAAGATCTTGTAATATCTTAGATAGATCTTCAAGTAAGATAGTTGACATTGGATGATCTTGATATGACAACACAAAGATATGGAGAGATTGGAGAGATTTGGAAAATCTCTTAGCTGTCTTACCTCTGGCATGCCCACGGATCCTTTCGACATAAAGGACGGATCCGCTGAGTGTTTCTCAGCTTGCCTATAAATAGCAAGCTGATCACTTGGCCTCATCATCACTTAGAAAGTAGAAAACATACATACTCATTCATATTACTAACATCATTCATTCATATCATTTGATCTATCTTTTGTAGCAAAGAAGATCAAGCAAAAGAACTTCAACAAAACATACTGTTGCAAGTTGTAGTAGTTAGTGTCTGTGTGATCTTTGTGTAATTCACACATCATTATTTGTATCATTTATCTCAGTGAGTGTGGTTAGTGTTTTAGTCCTCAAAACACAAAGAGTGTAGGGAGTGGTTGTACCCTTGTGAAAGAACTCGACATTTAGCTTAGTTTCGGTAATTGTATAGGCGACGTTGGGTTAGTTCTGCCCTGAAGTAGAACTCGGTGTTTAGCTTAGTACCGGAAAAGGAAGTAAGCAACGTGTAAAGGTTTTCTCCACCTAGAAGAGAGTTTGTTTCTTAGTGAAGGATAACTCTCGAGTTAAAGGCTCGGGGAAGTGGAGTAGGGCAAGAAAAAGAGTCCTTGTAGCTGAACCACTATAATCATCCGTGTTATGTGGTTTGATCATTCCTCTCTTTTCTTTTCAGATATATTGTTTGATTATCTCTATGTGCATAAGTTTAATTGAATTCACATAACAAACAAAACGGTTTAAATTAATTTTAAACGGTAAAACTATTCAACCCCCCCCCCCCTTCTAGTTTTCCACAATTGGCATCAAGAGCCAAGTTACTTAAGATTTTTAAAATATACTGTATTTTAAAACTTAAAACGACCCATGGATTTTGAAAACTTTAAAGAAGAAAAATCTATGCAAGAACCGCCACTATTTAAACAAGATAATTTTACATTTTGGGTAAACCGTTTTGGGATCTATGTGAAATCAAAGAATCGTAGGGATTACTCTAAATGCAGGAATTCAGGTCATTTAGTAGAAGAATGTTCAAAGCCTTCAAAGAACAAATCCCAAAAAGCACCCACTAGTAGAACTTGGAATGAAAGTGAAAAAGATGACGACAAGCCAATAAACAACAAGGTTGCTCCTATGGCTAATGAGGTACAATCTGATTCATACTCTTTCATTAATGATAACATGTCAGATATAGAATATAATAAATTATATAAAATCATTCCTAAAATCATAAGCAATAATAAGATCTTAAAAACCAGAAAGGAACTCTTAGAAAATGAAATTCATCGGTTAAAAGAAAAAAGATTATAGGATTAGAAAGAGACAATGGTATGAGAACATGCTTATCATGTCAGAAACTAAAACACGAAATAGAAACAGTAAAATTCACACAGAAAGATTTTATCAAACACAACAAACTTAAGAGATTTGATAAACATCTAAACAATGTAGATGACATACTGAGGTTACTAAAAATACCTCATGGTAGTTTCAAACCAGATTTTATGAAAAATGGTTGCTTAAGTGATTTTCAGAATCAAACTACACCAACTGAATCAATGACCCACGGATCCAAACATTTGGATCCGCGTGAGATAACCAAAGGATCCGTAGGTAAAAGTCAAAACTTAAAAAGTACTAAACCTGTTAAGTTATCTAGAGAGCCTAACAATAATACAATTAGAAGAAAAGATAAGAATGAAGTTAAAACGACAGTAGACACTCCAGTAAGTAAAGAAACAGTGTTTAGTGAACAAATTCCATTTGATTACCTCCAAGATATTAGTGAACCATGGTAATATTGTGATTAAACCAAATGAACCCATGAGATGTTGGGGATCTTATACTTGAGCTTTCATTTGGTACGCTTGAAAGAAAGGATTATGGATTTATGGAACTCCAAGATACATTGCTGATAACAAATGTATCTTCTTAATCCACAAAGTGTTCAACGGAGATTACATAGCATTCTTAGAAACTATCATTGTAAAAAGGTACGTTTCCTCTTGACTTCTCATGATGATTGCTCTCATAGATAATTCAGATTCATGCTCATTAAGTATAAGTTATTAGGTACGGTGATTAGTATCACATCCTTTGTGGTGATAGAAATAAAGCATTTAAGTTGGCATAATGATGCGTGGTTTTGCGACCTTACAACAGGTTTTACCTCTCGAGGGATCTCAAGAGGCTTACAACCCCACCAGGCAGTGTACCTGACCGATGTAGTATAGTGTAGTGGTAAGTACGGGGGATTGATCGTTCTCCACAGGGAATAGTGTTCGTTAGGTATGAAAAATTACTCTAATAGGTCTAAGGGTGAGAGAAGATTCTTTTTATGTTTTTATATTTTTATGAAAGCAAGTAAAATCTCGGGTTTGAAAGAGTGGGCGGAATTAGTTGCTAATCAACTAACCCAAATTACTACGAATGCAAATAAAATAAATAACTGAAAATAAAAAGTTGGTGAAAACTTATGTGTAGAGGAATGTGTTTACTTAGATTTCCTTACTCCCTAACTATCTTTTACCGGTTGATTAGTGTGTATTAGTTGCGTGGATGACGGGTGTATTCCTTAATACCATTCGTGGGGTGGCGTACGTACTTCCCCAACTCTACAAGCTCCTACTTCACTCCTATGTCGAGCCGGCTAGGAAGCTCCTAACATGGGATCACTAGAATTCGCTTGTGCATTAAATACAACCATAAAAACCTTTAGTACGCATTGGTTCATGTTTCTTAAGACGTTCAAGCAAGTTACCGAATAGGAAGTTAGCCAGTTTTCTTAAGCCTAACATAGATAAACAATCATCCAATACAACTAATAACACACTAATAACCAATAATCAATAGCTAGGTTTCATTAGATCTAAGCAAACACAAGATAAATATAGCCTAACATGTTAAACAAAAGACAAGAATAAGATAGAATCAAACAACACATAGACATATTGAATGATTAATTGATAACTTATCTTCAATGTAACATGGAAGATCTCAAGGCAAAAAGCCTTGAAAGAGCTGCCAAATTCGTCCTAGGGTTTTCACACACAAAATTCCTCAATAAGTTCCACCCTAATGACAAAAAATTAGAAAACTATATATAGACTTTCATATCTGACGGCGTCACGTTAGGGAGTGTGACGCCGTCACCTCGCCGCTTTTAGGGTTCCCGGATGACCTTCTTGACGCCGTCCCTCTTTAGCTCTCCAAAATCCGTTCTGGCTTATCAAGGCTTGACGCCCTCAGATTATGAACGTGACGCCGTCCCTCTTTAAATTATAACGTGACGACCTTGATCAGATTAAAGCGTGACGCCGTCAGAATTTCCATGCAATTTCTCTGGCTTATCATGAGTAAATTTCACATCCACCACTTTTGCCAAGCCATGACGCCGTCCAGGGTTAATCCTGACGCCGTCAAAGGTAACTTCCAGCATGATTTTGAGACTTTGTCGTTTTCTTCACTTTTATGCTCCAAAAACGTCCAAAATGCCTCCTTTTCCAGATTTCTTCTCAAAAGTACCTAAAATGACAAAAGGAACGATTTAGGGCAATATCTGATCAAATAAATACGATTTAGGGCTTAAATGACCCCTTAAAAGCGGTACACTTTTCGCTTCATCACATAATAAGTAGGAAAACAATCTTAAACCTCTATGACATAAAACACCTAAAGACAAGTAGTGTCTCATCTTCTTGGATAATATCTCAACTATATAACATCAACTCTTAGGTAAAAGTTCAATAAATCTATTAGGATTCTAACCAAGTTGAGATATAACCAACACCTTTGTGAGTAATTAGATATGTTGTCACTTCCATGAATATTATAAATTAAGTTCCGACTTAACTCTAGGATTCCTCAAAATACTTAGAAAGAAGTTAATCTATTTTAGAATAATCTCACCACTTCAACCCTAATCATAAAAAGGTACATTTCTCAGGAATTTATGAAAATGTAAGGTTTACATCATTCTCAAAAGTCAAAAGAGTTGTTGAACTCAACATTTAACAAAGGTCCTCCTCTTCCTAAAGACATCATCTTTGGTAAATAATGACCTTTGAAAATCACTCACCAAGGATAAAGTTAGTAAATTCATAAGATGGCCCTAAACACAGAAATGCATTAGATAGAATACTCTATCCCATAGCTAGTATTCAAAATATGATATAGTCTACTCTTTCAAAATGATTCCTACTTGAAACCACCAAACAACTTAAGAGACATTTACGATATCCCAAAGAATCAGGTGTAAAAAAACCATATTTAACTCTGTAATTAGAGATATAGGAATAACAAAGTGTGTACTAATGTGAGACATTGTATCACATCATAATTTACTAAGAAACAAACAGTCCTTGCTACTTTAAAGCAAAGTGTGGAGAAAACTCTCGTGGTTTATGATATTGACCTCTATAAACCTTCTCCTGTGTTGCAATTGCAAACCATTCATCCCAGCAAAAAATTTGCTTTCCATCATCATCTTCGTATTATACAATGCTTAGATGAGTAAATATCCCGAGGTGAGAAAGTTTCTCAAAAGATATTTAACCCTCTCACAAATACCTCAAGTAAGAACTTTACTTCTATCTATGGTTTACTGAAACCTAGAAAGTAGTTAAAACATTTGTTAGAATCCTAGTTTAAACCAAAAACGGAGATAAGCAAACACATTTTCTGATCCTGCGGATCCCTTCGATAACAAGGGCGAAACCCTTTTTCGGGATCTGCTGGATCCGTAAACTGCTGAGAAAAATTCCCAAATAAACAAACACTCCTTATTTCTCAGTACACTAATTAACCTACTGATTGTCGACCCCCATCACTCTAAACTCAAAAATTAGACTTCTCTCCACAATCAACTCGTGCTTAATTGATCAAACTGTAAGTATTCTAATTCATTCTAATTCCTTATCAATGTCTAGGATTCCTAATTAGTTACACCAAAATCAAAAATTAGAATCATATATTTGTCAAATCATAAAGCATTTCAAAAATACATTGAATCAGTTTTTGATTAAAAATATCATCAAATACTCCATTGAAATACTTCTCAAAACACCTCTCAATCATTGTTCATACAAAATCAAAAACGTCATGTTTTAAAAAAACATCACAAAATTTAAATGTACTTGTTGTATATTTTTAAAACAAAAGCATTTGAGTTATCTCGCAAAAACTTGCTTCAAAGAAGTCGAGATAATCGCACCTTCACATTGCACTCATTTAGGATATTTCTAACTAAAATTATAACATTCATGTCTAGGTGAATCATGCCTCCCGCAACTAATTATGATCACAAAAAGACTACCAAGTATCTACCCAAACATCATCAAACCAAAGGTCTAACTGATGCTCAGGTCAAGATTTTTAAAACACTAGAAAACCGTTATGTTCATGAAGGTAGAACTATAGACTCATCATTCTTAGAAGAAACTAACATTCGTGAACAACTGGCCTTCATTCACTTTGATTCACTCCTAGACATAGATGAGCCTATCGTTCCTAGGTTCATTCTTGAGTTTTATGCTTCAGTAAAACTTAGTACTGATGACTTAGGATTACTAAACATTCACTTCAAAATAAACCAAAATTAATTCAGTTTTCCTTTAGCTCACTTCGCAGAAGTTTAGGGTGTTCCTAGTCAAGGAACTTGTTTCTACTCAGACAAATGGCCCTTATCCATTCTTGAGTCTAACCTTGGTCGTGAATTCCCATACGACACTCCACTCACTCCCAAAGAAATTATCCGTGATCACCTCTTCAAACCTAGAACCAACCCGTCTAAGAAACTCCGTGGCAAACAAGTAAATCTAGATCCATTTGCTATGGAACTTAATGAACTCAAACCTGAATTTAAGAAACTAGAAGAAATTCTTAGGGCAAATGTTATTAGCACTATTGGAAACAAAGATCATGTGAATGCAAGCTTATGTTACATGCTCTACTGTGTGTCAACCCATCAACAATTCAATTTGGCTTACTACATCGCCAAAAGAATGGTTGACATACCTATCTTAGGAAAAACCGCAATGCCATATGGAATGCTCCTCACCCGTCTATTTAAAGCTTCAGTTCCCATCCCTCCAAACTCAGTTGGTTTTCTTCCAGACTACATCGAAATCCAACATACTTTCGTTCCACTTAGTGAAAAGAGAGTAACAGTTGGGAAAGGAAAACGTGCCTATATTTCATCTTCATCTTCATCTTCATCATCATCGGCTAGCGATGAAGATGGTTTACCTAACTCCAAGATCCCTCCACTCGATTACTTACGTCAACTTCCTTCCATTGATAATGAGTCTGAGGAACATCGACAAAGAAAGGGAATTTTGAAGAATGTAGGACGATGGATGATGAAACTTCGCAAGGATCAGAAGAAAATACTCAAAATGTTAAGAGATAAGTGAGATAGTGGAGCTTTTGGGACTAATCTTTATTAGACAATGTTTTGTTAGACATATGTGTTTCTTATTATGGTAGTACTTGATGTCAACTAACTCATATTTGCAGGTCGATAACATTTAGTGTTATCAATTTTCCAAGAATAAGCTACTATTTGGCTTAACTCAATTTTAAGTAAGTTATGATGAACGGATTTATCCATATGCAAATGTATGTTAGAATATACATATTTAGCATGTTTATAGTACATATTAGCTAATTGATATATTCTAGGAGTATTTTCAAGTCTTCTTCGAGAAACGCGAAATTTGCATTGCTCTCTGTTTGTTTTAGGATTTTTGTTCGACGGATCTGGCGGATCCCTAAAATTGGATCCGCCTAGTGTTTATGTTGGATCCGCCAATCTTAAACCTGCGGATTAGACGGATCCAAAAGTTTTGGATCCGCATGCCTTGGCAATTGGATCCGCAGGAATACATAATAATCTGTTTCACAAAATCCAAACTCATTCCAATACTTAGATTGTTATTTAAACATCTTAGGAAAATCTACCTCCCACCAAAATTTGAATATCTTGTCCTACTCATAACTCACAGACTCTCTCTCTCTCGAAAACAGTGAATCAATCACATTTCTCCCTTTTGAGTCATCATTCTGCATACCTTCATGTCAACTCCATTCCTATGGATTGACTTTGTCATTAGGACAAATTACTTTTTCTTGTTCCAAGTCCTTGAAATTTACAAACCATTAATCCAAACACCAATTTCCATAAAAATAGGAAGTACATATTAGAACCTTAAGATGATCATAACAAACACCAACATCATCTTCTTTGCACACCACTCCTATAAACTTCACAAATCTCATATGTCTAGATCATACAGACAAACCGCTAGAATTAGTGTTAGACCTTACTGGCTCATCAATCCAGTTCCAAACTTAAGCTCACCAATCATATTCACTACTACCACTACAACTTCTATCATGCCTTCATCTCCGAACTCACCATCACCAATCATAATTCCACTAGGTACAACATCATTACCCACGTATAGTACACCGTCACCTATAACTACACCAATAGCTTCTTCACCATCACCTTCACAATCTGAAGGAAGAAAATCATCATCACCACCAAATTCACCCAATCTTCAACCACATGATTTACTCACCACACTTCAAAGCATTGATGATTCAATGTGGCTTAATCAAACAAACACTCAAGAAAATGAAGAACATGACACTAACCCTTGTGACACCAAGGATTTAGAAACTATGTGGCTAGCTTCTATCATATCTCCATCAACACCAACAAATTCCACTTCATAAAAGCTGTTAGCTTTTCTTAAGTATCATCTAAGTGTACTTCATAAAATTATTCTATGATTTCTTCAATCTATATGGATTTTCTAATGTAACTTCAAGTTTGAGATGCTTGTCACAAACAAATTTTCAATGAATAAAAGTTATATTTCAATGTTTGTTGATGATCAAATATTTGTAGTATGGATCTAGCGGATCCCTCATTTTGGATCCGCCATGTGTTATAGTTGGTTCCGCCAACCTTCATCTTGCGGATTCTGCGGATCCCATAAATTGGATCCGCACGTGTTATCATTTAGATCCGCAGGTATAACAGTCAAATTCTTAAAACTTTTCGACTCATCCCGATTCTTTGACTTTAGTTTCTAGTATTCTTTAAGAATAGGTTCACTGATCACTATAAATCTTAGAATGAGTTAGAAACCCTTAGAAACATAAGAACAAAATTTCTCACCAAAATTTGATTTTTCAAATCTTAGGAAGTATGTTACCTTTTTGTTACAAGTAAGGAACCCTTTTTAGGGATCCTTCAAATCCGTGGGTACATCACATCACAGGATTTTCCACTATCCCTTTGCAATTACTACATATATTCCTCCTCTTACTCAACATAAGTTCTATGGATTGACTTATGTGATGTGACTTGCACAAATCTTTGTTCCAAATCATTCAGAACCAACATTCTCTATTGGATACACATCAAATCCAAACACACAAACTCATATACCTTCTGCCTATAAATTAGTGCTTTAGGATCATCACTTCACACAACAACCACTCCATCTCCTGTACATCTTAGCTATCATACTTCACCATGACCAAGTCAAACAACTCTTCCATCTCTAGACCTCCAAGAAAAACAGCCCACATTAGTGTTAAACCATGTTGCTTTGTCAACTTAGCAAACTCATCATCTGAGGAAAATTCTCCTCTCAACATATCATCACCCATTGCTAGTGAAAATTTCCTCACGCTATCAACACCAACACCATCCAATATGGTCATACAAACTCCTCCTCCAACAATCATACCCATAGCAACCACACCATCACCCACTCCATCACAGACTGTCAAATCTCCATCACCCCCAAAATCACCCAAGTTACAACCTATGGAGCTATTTAGGACTCCATCTACATCACCACATCCATACCTTGATGACTTTGAGGATCTCCCACCGAGATCAACCAACCCTCCACCCATAACCTTTGAAAGTCAACAACCTATGCTTTTTCATCCGATTTTTACGGATATCCATGGCACTTTATATCATGATGCACCATCATCTCAACCTCAAATACCACCTTTGTCACCCACATCAACTCTCATTGCCATAGATGAGGCAATGTGGATCAATTTGCCTCAAACCCACGAGGAGATTAGTGAAGAGCCTAACCATCTCTACACTCTCTCGGGTATAGTAGATCACCGCCTCAATGAAGCTATAGACCTCCAAAACATCCTCATGAACTCCCTCCAAACACCACCACCACCTCAACAAAATGAGCCTACTTTTCCGCCCGGTTTTTCTCGCCATGATTACAACATGTGTGAAAGAACCACTCACATAGCTCAAAGGACAAACATTTTGGTGCACGAGCTCCAAAATGAAATGAGGTTCATATTGAACCACATTCTTGAGCGTCTAAACGCCATCTCTCATTCTCCTCAATAGGGGTGTTCTAATCTCATTATATAGGACCTTTTTAATTTTTTTTTTGGATGTATGTTTCATTTTCATGTAGTATCATATTATGGTTGTGACTTTTGTCACATAATTTTCAATTAATGAATGTGATGTTTTTATGCTTATAAGTGATCAACATAGCATATTATCATTATTTAGGTGACTAACATTTTAGTTATTTGGAATCTACATTATAGTTTGATCATGTACTTTAGGTACAAAATTTTGATCAGACACTACATTTTGACTTTTAAAGTCAACTAGATTGCACATCCTTTTGGATGACCATTTCATATGCATTATTCTTCTCCATTGAAGCTATTCACAACTAACATTTTTTTGTAGCATCTCATACTCTTCAAATGTATACGTTGGGACTCTTGTAATGGGGAGTATACATCGAGGGGGAGCATATCATATTCTAACCATTTGTTTTGTAGGATCATGCATCATCACCTTGTTGCTCCATTAAGGGGGAGTATCAAACAAGGGGGAGCGCTTAAAGTTCTCAAAATCGCATTCCGCTACGCAAATCTTCTTTTTGTTTCGACAAAAAGGGGTAGAAAGGATTAAGTTTGCATAACTGTGAATCATCACAGTACATACACTTTTTGCATAAAAATAGTTTTTAACTCAAATAAAACAAACTTAATCTATATTTTAAAGAACTCATGCTATACTTATTCTTTTGCTCAAAAATATACTTTATGTTTTGTCATCAACAAAAAGGGGGAGATTGTTAATACAAATATCGTCCTAAAAATGTTATTTATATTTTACGATCTTTGCTTAGTTTTGTTAATGACAATTAGAAAGTATATCTTTAAGCAAATTATAAATACTAGCTAAAGTCTCTTTAGAACACATTTTACATTTCACAAGTTTACTTGGAAATACATTTCATACATATACATGTTTATTTCCTTAAAAGGAAACTTTATTTCTTAAATGATACAATGACACTATGGCATGCATCATACATGTAATCTTGGTAAGATCTTGTAATATCTTGGATAGATCTTCAAGTATGATAGTTGACATTGGATGATCTTGATATGACAACATAAAGATATGGAGAGATTGGAGAGATTTGGAAAATATCTTAGCTGTCTTACCTCTGGCATGTCCACGGATCCTTTCGACATAAAGGACGGATCCCTTTTAAGGGATCCGTCGGATCCGCCGAGTGTTTCTCAGCTTGCCTATAAATAGCAAGCTGATCACTTGGCCTTCTCATCACTTAGAAAGTAGAAAACATACATACTCATTCATATTACTAACATCATTCATTCATATCATTTGATCTATCTTTTGTAGCAAAGAAGATCAAGCAAAAGAACTTCAACAAAACATACTGTTGCAAGTTGTAGTAGTTAGTGTCTGTGTGATCTCTGTGTAATTCACACATCATTATTTGTATCATTTATCTCAGTGAGTGTGGTTAGTGTTTTAGTCCTCAAAACACAAAGAGTGTAGGGAGTGGCTGTACCCTTGTGAAAGACCTCGACATTTAGCTTAGTGTCGGTAATTGTATAGGCGACGTTGGGTTAGTTCTGCCCTGAAGTAGAACTCGGTGTTTAGCTTAGTACCGGAAAAGGAAGTAAGCAACGTGTAAAGGTTTTCTCCACCTAGAAGAGAGTTTGTTTCTTAGTGAAGGAAAACTCTCGAGTTAAAGGCTTGGGGAAGTGGAGTAGGGCAAGGAAAAGAGTCCTTGTAGCCGAACCACTATAATCATCCGTGTTATGTGGTTTGATCATTCCTCTCTTTTCTTTTCAGATATATTGTTTGATTATCTCTATGTGCATAAGTTTAATTAAATTCACATAACAAACAAAATGGTTTAAATTAATTTTAAACGGTAAAACTATTCAACCCCCCTTCTAGTTTTCCACAGGATTTATGGGGTGTTGAGGTTGCGCCAAGCTTGTCTTTAACCTGAAATAAGAAATACTAAAACACTACGTTAAGTGATTGCACAGGGGATGGACCCTGCGAACCACCTCCGTCGTGCGAGTAAGTATGTATAATGGTGAGTTTGAGGTAAGTTGAGAGAGTACGGTTGAGATTCAGTTAACATACCATGGTTATGGCCCGTCTAATGCTATTTATAGGGGAGAAATAGGCTTTAGAGGGCGGTTTCACTTTGTTCAGAGATCATGGGGGCGTCCCATGATTTGTGGTAACCGCTAGGGCTTTGTAGCCCACGATCTATGTTTTGGCCGGAAAGCCTAAAGGAAGAGGAGACGTGGGTATGACCAGGTCAAGGTAGCTCTCCGTTGTAGTTCCTTCGTAGGAGATACCCCGAAGGGCTTAAGGCTTCGATTGGCGGATTCCCACATGGTAACCACTTCATAGATGAATGGTTTTACGCCAATGAAACGTGTTAGGAGATTAACCTGGGCCTCCGAAGAGAGGGCTTTGCACAGGTTCGAAGGGGAGTCCTTCGACCTGTTCGGAGGGTACATCATCAAGCCCCCCAGTCGAAAGTGATATATACGTACGAGTATAAATTGCATTCGACTCAAAAAACATTCTACACTCTATCCCTTTCGTCACAAATTCGTACGAAGAAGGATAAGTGCTTAAACAGACTTTGCGCAATAAATGCGGCTAATAAATATGCAACTACCACCTTATGCTACAACAGCTAAGATTTCGGTAACCACAAACATCTTTTCAAAATTTAAAAACAATTTAGAGTCCGTATATGTCTCGGATTCTAACTGCATGTGGATGGCTAGGATAAAGCTACAAATGATATACATAAACCCTTCATGATCCTAACCCTATATCACTTTTTCTTTTGCGCCCAAAATACACATACACAACACTGTGCTTTGTGCTTCGGTTAAGCTTAAAGGTAATTTTTCCTCTCTGATCATTTGTCCTTTTGCTCTCATAGTTTCTAGTTCAAGATGAGCATGGCAGCGAAAAGAATTATTAGGGAGCAAAAATGTACTCTATCAAAGCAGGCTTTGACGTAATTTCTTGGAAAATACCCCATACCCAGGGAGTTTAAAGTGATTCTTCCAAACGAAAACCAAAATATTTTTGATGCTCCACCTGGGTATGTGGGGCTTTATGTTCATGCATTTACGGAATCCAACATTAGGATTCCTATTCATCACTTAATCCTAGAATTCTTATAATATTATCAAGTACATATTTCAAGGTTGAATCCATTTGGCCTAGCCAAGTTGACCACATACATTGTTGTGTGCAAAGCTTATGGCTATGAACCGACTCTGACTGTTCTTAGAGGGTTCATCAACCTTTGCCCGGGTGGTGATTGGATAACCTTGGCCAAGAGATGTGAGTATGATGTGCCTTGTTTAATTGCTAAACTCTTTGCTAATATAAGAAAATGGAAAGGCTTGTTCTTTTATGTACAAAACACGATCATACCTTCAAAATATCCAGCCTTACTAGATAAAGCATTCAGGTTTGACGAGAAACGCTTTGATGATCCTTTACCATATCATATAAGGAGCAATCCCCTCTACCAACGTCTGGCACGCCACCCTTTTGATGTTCAAACATTTCCTGAGCCGGTTCTTTATATGGCGGGCATCATTGATCATTGGGAAGGCTCTCCGATGAAACCTGAGATAATGTGTCAAGGGAAAAGTATGTATATATCTATTTGAATAGAGTAAATAACTTATCTGCTGATATTTATCTTTTCTCCTTTGTTGCTGCAGGAATGGCATTCAGAAATTTTGTTGTTGCCCGTGGTAACAGAGAAGTTAGTTTCATCCCCCAAGATCCAAAAAATGCGAGCTATGGAGTAGGCTCTCCATCAATATCAGTTAACGATGAAGAGACCCCACATTTTGTGGAAAATGTGGCAGATTCTGATGATCCCCTTATCAAGGAATTTCAATCGAGGCTCGCACGGTCCTCCGGCATATCAGACAAGAAGAGTAGGAAAGGAAGAGTAGCTATGTCTGTGAAAACCCCTCCGAAAAGGAAATTATCTCTTCCGACCCCTTCGACGAGAACGGTTAAACCCAAAAGCTCCCATGCCAAAACTTTCGTACCTACCACCCTAAAGATTCCCGAAGATCAAACTCCTAGTAAGTGGAAATTTTTCATGCATAATAGATACCATACTTCATACAGCTGACTGTTATATCTTTCGCAGGTTTGCCTGATACGAAGGAGCTTTCGAGTGCCCTTGCGTGTCACCAATTAGTTGACAAGATGACACCTCCCAGCTGGAAAGGGATTTTGGACAATATGTCAATGGAGGAACTTTGTAACTTCCATTCCAAGAGCTATGCTAGACAGGCTGTTTTGGATAATCATCTTAACTCTCGAACAAGGGAATTGGTGCAAACAGTGGTGGCTGTGAGAAGTAAAATGGATGCCATTTTAGCCAAATAGAAGGACAGGGATCGTCAGTATGATGAATTGGAAGCTAAGTGCAAAGAAGCATTGGAGGATTTAGAGAAGAATCCAATTGTCCAAGATATGCGAATGAAAATCAATAGTCTCGAGAGACAGTTGAGGGAATCTTGTGAGAGATTGCAGGTAGAGGAGGCTAAGGTGTCTCGATATAGAGCACAGATTACAACACTTAATTCCACATGTGCAGGTCTCGAAGCCGAAAAGGCTAGGTTGGTTGAGCAGGATGTCCAGCTTTGCGAGGAGATTGATGAACTTAAACTCCAATGTGAGAAATTGAAGAAGGATAGAGCTGAGGTGGTCTCGAAGGTTGTTCCTCATGTTGCCATGGAATTGTACCATAGTGATGAGGTGGGGGAAGTCATTGGGAGGCTGGTGAACGCGGCCCTTTTTTATGGTACATGTACTACATTAGAAGAAATTGCTCAAACAAAGAAACCTGTGGTTTTGTCGGAGGTACCTTACTATCGTCCAAATTCTGAGCAAGAGTATAATAATGTTGGCAATGCGTTCACTACAGCAGAATACCCTTTCCTCACCGAAGCAACCAAAGACCCTTCAGCTTCAGTAGAAGATCTCCTGGCAAGGAAACCGAGGAAGGTTCGGCCCCCTTCTCCTACCAAAAAGACTGCATCCGTGAGGGCTTCGTCCCCATCAAAGAACCCCAATTTCTCGAAGAATGCATAATGGCTGCCATGTTGGCAGTAATTTAGTCTTAAGGGTGGCTTGTACCCTTTTTGAACAATGTCCCATTATGTTTATTAGGTGTTTGCATGTTTGAACAATTTGTCCTTGCTTTATGCTGGGCTTCGACCCATGCCTCAAACAATTGCTTTATTTTTTGATGGCTTTGACCATGCATGGTCTTAGTAGTACCATTTAAGGGATAATGTCCCTTTTTGAATGTCATGCTTTTCTTCTCTTACGCTTATATTAAACGTACACATACAACCTAAGGTTATAACCTTATTGTGTGTATTTTGAACCAAGATTTTCTGCAATCGTATAATTTGACTGCGACAGAGGGTCGCGACCCACTCCGTCTTTATCCTTAAGTTGCGAAGGGCTTAGAATACCCTAAGACTTTATAGGAAAGTTAATGTGAATTGTAATGGATGTTATTTTCATACAAGACATGTTTCTTGCTTCATCCTTCGACATTGAAACTTGTAAAGTACTTGGCTGAACAAATCTTTGTTGTAAATAACGAAACAAGAGATTTGAGGGAAATGCGTTATATCATTAAGTGGGTAGGGAGAATTACATCATTTTAAGAAATGAACACTAAGACACCTACCATTAATGCTTCTTTCCCCAAGTGAGAAGGACGCGTTACGTGAATTTGAAAAAACAAACTGAGTGCTTTTAATGATAGTAAGTCTTATATGTAAAACTTATGAAGATTGGTACCATTCCAAGTCCTATCCATGACCTCTCCCTTAAGTGTTGCGAGTTTGTAGGCTCCATTGTCGTAGGCTTCCGATATGACGTAGGGTCCTTCCCATGTGGGCCTTAGCTTTCCTTCGTATTCAGCCTTGCTTGCGCTGTTTAACCGAAGGACATATTCACCTGGCTTGAATGTTGAGGGTCGAACTCGGTTGTTGTAGTACTTTTCAAATTTCTGTTTATAGATAGCCTCTCTGATTGAGGCTATTTCTCTTATTTCTTCAAGAAGATCGAGGTTTTCCCGAAGCTTTTCTTCATTTGTCTTCTCTTCAAAGTTCACAATGCGTTTTGTTTCGATACTTATTTCAGATGGTATAACAGCCTCCATTCCATAAGTGAGGCTAAAAGGAGTCTCCCCATGGCTTGACTTGGGGTGCGTCCTATGTGCCCACAGAACTTGGGGTAGTTCGTCTACCCACCCATGATGGCTTCGTCCCAACCTCTTTTCAATGCCGTTAATGATGTCCCTATTGGTAACTTCGACTTGCCCATTACCCTGAGGATGGTAGACGGAAGTGAATGATTGCTTGATCTTTAGGCCTTCGCAAAAGACCGGGAACACCCCTTCGGTCAACTGCTTTCCATTGTCAGAGATGATAATGTGAGGAACACCAAAACGATAGATTATGTGTTCCCACATGAATTTTTCCATATGCCTTCCTGTTACTGATGCCAAAGGCTTTGATTCAACCCATTTGGTAAAGTAATCGATGGCTACAACCAAGAACTTTACCCCTCCTGGAGCTACTGGTAGGGGTCCAACTATATCAATTCCCCATTGACAGAAGGGCCATGCTGAAGTGACTGAGGTCATGTCTTGCTTAGGCATTCTTGGAACTTTTGAGTGGATCTGACATGCTTCACACTTTTGTATTATCTCTATTGCGTCCCTGTGCATGGACGGCCAATAATATCCGAGCTTCATTACTTTCGAGACAACGAAACGAGGGCCTGCGTGTAAACCGCAGGATCCTTCATGTACCTCACAGATGATGTTCGAAGCTTGCTTTGGTCCCACACAACGAAGCCATGGAGATAAGAAAGATCTCATGTAGAGATTATCCCCAATAAGTTTGTATTGGGGTGCCTTGACCCTGACCTTTCGTGCTAACTTTGGGTCTTCAGGAAGGATACCACTGATCAAGTATTCCCTTATTGGGGTCATCCAATTTGGGCCTTCTTCGGGTATGACATCAGATACTTCGCCTCTTTTTATTGACCTGTCAGCCAATACTTCTACCAAAACTTCCTTCGTTAGATGAGCAAATGCCATCGAAGCTAGCTTGCTCAAGGCATCTGCTTTCTTGTTTTGATTTCTGCGAACATGTGCTATCTCATAGGAATCGAACCCCTGAAGAAGCTCTTTAGCTTTATCCAAATATTGTTTGATGGTGGGCTGCCTTGCTTCGTAAGAGCCCTTGATTTGGTTGGCGACTAGCTGCGAGTCCACAAAAATGGAGAGGTTTCGAACCTCCATCTCCTTTGCAAGTCGAAGACCGGCTAACAAAGCCTCA
The DNA here is from genome assembly GCA_021014915.2 of Artemisia tridentata subsp. tridentata. Classification (NCBI taxonomy): domain Eukaryota; kingdom Viridiplantae; phylum Streptophyta; class Magnoliopsida; order Asterales; family Asteraceae; genus Artemisia; species Artemisia tridentata. The sequence continues at coordinate 510,762,876 of CP139508.1, read as the reverse complement.
TACTCAGCTTCATTATTGGTGGCTTCAAACTCAAAACGTAATGCATAAGTATACTCCTTCCCTTCCGGACTAACCAGCATTAGACCTGCTCCCGAACCATCGGAGCTTGAGGCTCCATCTGTGTATAGTTTCCACCCCTCCTTCGCCTTTGGGGGCTTTTCTTTTGGGATTTCCTTGTCTTGGCTAGGTCCAGAGGGTGTTTCAGCAAGAAAGTCTGCAAGTATCTGGCCTTCGACGGAGTTTCGACCCTTGTATTCTATTTCATGCTCCCCCAGTTCGATGGCCCATTTAGCCACTCTACCCGATTTCTCCAGCTTCGCCAATATCTGTTTAATTGGCTTGTCGGTCAATACTGTGATGGGATGAGCTTGAAAGTACATTCGAAGACGCCTTGCGGCATAAACCAAAGCTAAGATCAGCTTTTCCAACTTCGGATAGTTCAATTCGGCCCCTTGCAGGACCCTGCTAACAAAGTAAATCGATACTTGTGTCTTATCCCTTTCTGCCAAAAGAATAGCACTGATGCTTTCGAAGGATGCCGCAATGTACATGAACAACACTTCGCCTTTGATTGGGGCTGTAAGTGTTGGTAGGATTTCCATAAATTCCTTCAGCTTTTGGAAAGCGGCTTCTGCATCACAACTCCATTGGAAAGTCTTTTTATCCGTGCACCCCTTGAGTGTTTTGAAAAATGGTAAAGAACGATCTGCCCCTTTCGATAGGAATCTGCTGAGTGCTGCGAGCTTCCCATTCAGGCTCTGTACTTCTTTCAATGACTTTGGAGCTTGTAGATCAGTGATGGCTTTGACTTTCGAAGGGTTAGCTTTGATCCCTTGCTTTGTAATCAGATGCCCCAAGAATTGTCCTTCTTCTACACCGAAGGAGCATTTCTTTGGGTTAAGCGTCATGTTGATTGCCCTTAATTGATCGAAGGTTTCTTGAATGTCGGAGAGTAGTTCTTCCTCAGTCCTACTTTTTATTACCATGTCATCAACGTAGGCTTCCAAGTTCCTTCCTATTTGCTTGTGGAAGGCTTTGTCTACCAAACGTTGATAAGTTGCCCCTGCGTTCTTTAGTCTGAAGGGAATTTTCTTGTAGCAATAGACACCCTTTCCTGTGTAGAAGGCTGTCTTCTCCTCATCTTCCTCCGCCATTTGTATCTGGTGATACCCCTTATAGGCATCAAGAAAACATTTCAAACGGAAACCCGAGAGGGATTCAACCTTCCAATCAATTTCTGGCAGAGGGTAGCAGTCCTTCGGGCAAGCTTTGTTGATGTCGGTGAAGTCAACACACATTCACCACCCTCCGTCACTCTTCTTTACCATAACTGGGTTGGCTACCCAGGTTTGGTATTTCACTTCTCTGAGAATTCCTGCTTGTACAAGTTCATCCACCTCTTTGCAAGCGGCTGCGTTCCTTTCAGGTGCCAGACTTCGTCGCTTCTGCTTAATTGGTTCAATGTGCTTGAACTCATTAAACTTGTGTTCTGTGCCGAAGGGCTTGCCATCGATCATAAGAGTCCGAGGAACCCCTGTCATATCTGAGTACGTCCATGCGAAGACATCTTTGTTGGCTTTGGGTAGCTTCTCCAAGTCTGCTTTAAAGTTAGCAGGGAGTTGCTTTTCGATTACCACTGTTTGCTCTGGATAAAGCTCATTTACCATAATACGTTCTTCGGCATCTATACAACTTAGAATGGCTGATGAGTGTGTAAATACTCATCATTTTATACCCATAAAAGACACAAAAATGACCAAAAACACCTAAATAGATCAAATATTATTGCAAATATTCTTGGTTTGTGTTTTTATGTGTTTCAGGTACAAAAGGATTGAAAACAGGGCAAAAACAGACAAAACCGAGCACAAGATTGGAAAATCGTGAAAAGCCGAGGACGGGAAAGAAATTTACAAGTTTGGACCGGGATAGTGCTCAAATTATCAATGTCAACCTTCATGAAAGTCAAAATATCAAAAATGGTCCTTGGAAGTATTTTTCAGAATTTACATCAATGGTCCTTGGATTTTCTGAACTTGGCAGATTTAGTCCCCAAACTTAAACCTAATCCAAAATTAACCCTAAACCTTTAACCCTTTTAAATAAATCCCAACCCAAATCCTAATCCTATAAACCTAGCCCAACAAATAAAAGCCCAAACCCTTATCCATAAACCCTGATCCAACCCACCCTTATTTTAGCTAAAACCAAACCAGAAAACCACCATCTTCAAAACTACTACCCGCCTAAACCATACCACCTCCCCCCTCACCTTATCCTTGACATCAACCTACTTCCTTTCTCTGGCACACTCTTCCCCCCCCCCCCCCCCACCTACACTTAGCTACTCTCACCAACTCCCCATGTGCTGTTTTTCTATAAAAACCCACGACCCAGGTTTCCCGCCAAAATGAGAATGGACGGATGGGATTGATTGAGCCCTAATAGACGACTGGGATTTGTTCAGAGGAGGAGAGAGAAGCTTTTGGATGATATATATTACCTCCTCTCTCACAGAAGAAGAGTAGTAGATTTTAGTTAGATAGTAGTAGTTAATTTAGTGTAGAGTAGTGTAATGTAGCTTTTACAATCGAACATAGATAAATTGTATTGTTTAGCTTAATCTCAGTTCAATGTTACTTTAATTTCAAGTCCTAGTTTCAGTTCCAAAACATTGTATTATTTCAGTGATAATTCGAGTTAATTTCAATTCAGTAATCTCAGTTGTTGTTGTTTAAGAATTCCAAAATCCTTTGCTCTGTTCCCTTTAGCTTATTCATAGTCATTTCAGCTTATTGAAGGTCTCCATTCTGCTTATCCTGTTTTAATTTCTAAAGTCAAGAAAAGTCAAACTAAAGTCAAATAAAGTCAAAGCTGCTTGTTAGCTTATTTTAAGTATTTAATTTCAGCTTATTTCCATTTATTCATGCTCAATATAGTTAGAATTGCCTTTTCTCAGCTTAATTTAGTCCATATCTCATCAAAAATCAAATCAGCCCACCAGGAAGGAGTGTTTGGATCTGTGGGTTATTGATAGTTGTAGTTGTTGTTTTGATGTGTTAGTGATAGAGATAGATTGGATCAGTGATAAATAGGACTTAGATAGCATAATATTAGTGGTTCACTCCTCAAATAGTCAAAATAGCATTTAAACTAGCTTAAATATGTTAACTGTTTGGTAATTAGGATAGATTTTGCATCATTTAGCTATAGAATTGGTTCATTAAGCTTAAACTAGTTTAATAATAGCTTATTATATCATAATCAGTTAACTAAGATCACTCAAATTTGGATTTAGTCAAAATAGAGAAAAAAGCAAAAAAGTCAAAAAAAAAGTTTAAATATAGTTTCTGGCATCTGATCTAGGGCTTAATTAGATAAGCAAATGATAGTATATTTTGGGCAATTTTTAGTTTAAGAGTAGCCTCTAGTATAAGCTTCAATAATCTGCTTTTGGTTTTCCCTGATAAGCTTTCCCTTAGCTTCTAGAACAGCTTAAAGTGTGCTGTTTAGCCTTTTGTTTTTGACTTATTTGGTTGCTGCACTAAAGTGCTTTTTGGCTTATTTCTTTAGCTTCTCTGGTCTTATCAAGTAGTTTTAAGCTTTAATTAGTGTGTCTATCTGTTTTCTAGCTTTTGGTAATTTTTGGAGCTGTTTAGCTTATTTTAGTGCTTATTTCAAACTGCTTATTTGCCCATACTGCTTATTTGTGTTGAAATAAGTTCTAATTTCATTTTTCCTAGATTCCTAGCATCATTTTAGATTTAATTGAAAATTTTCAGATTTTTCTAAACTGTTTTGGTATTTTTAATAATTTAATTATTTAAATTTAGTTTTTAATTCATATTAAATTAAATAAAAGTCAAAAAAATATAATTCTTTTTTTCAAAATTTTCTTTTATTAAATAGAATTTAGGAAAATTGGTTTGGTTCCTGTAGAGTTAATATTTCATCATTTTCACGTTTTAGGTTCAATTTTTTTAATTCCCGTTTTCTATAAATCGCGTTTTTAAGTTTTTCTTTACATTTTTATTTACCTATGCTAATCTTAATTTTTCTACTTGCTTTTTAAGTTTTTTTTATTTTATGTTCATCAATCTTAGTTTTAAAATCCCAAAATCTCTTTGTTTCCACTATTCAAACACGTATTCACGAATCGAGATCACAAAATTCCATTCATTCCTTCGTTGGGAAAACGACTCGGGTTACACATAATTCACTTGTGTTTCCTTGGAGAAAAATAAGGTGTTGATTCCATCGAATCAATTTTTGGCGCCGCTGCCGGGGAAGGCTTGAAGTGAATTTTCGATTATCGTTTAGCGATTCGTGTTTTGAAGACCCTTCTCCCGAGAAGTTATCGTTTTCCCTCGTAAATATTTTCTTATAAAAACCCAAAAAGATTTTATTTTCAAATTTATTTTCCTTTTTCCTTTTTGTTTTTCAAAATGTTTCTAAAAATCCAAAAATATTCTTCTTATCCCTTCTATTCGTTTAATTCTTTATCTCACCCTCTATCCGTTTAATTCTTTTTATGTCTTCATCTTACCATTATGGTTGTGAATGGTGTGGGGGACCTCTAAATGGTGGAAATTGCCCCGGTTGTAGCATTGTAAATTCGGGAAACGGGTTTGTCTATGACCAAAATCCCTACAATGAAACAACCAATTTCTTTAACCAACCTCCACACAATGAGATGGAAACATATTCTTCTGAATATTGTGGAAGTTTTCCTCATCCGGAATTTGATTGTCGAACGGGAGACATGCTTGTCTATGAGCACGACCCTTATAACAATCAGACATCATCTGGATTTGACCCACCTTCACAATACACAACCCCTCACCACCTTCTTCAAAGCGAGTTAACTAGAGCTGAATTGATCACTAAAGTGATTATTTCTCAAAATCAACTCAACATGGACTTTCAAACTGAAATAGACAGTCTTAAGGAGATGATTTTTAGAAAACAAGCTCCTCCCATTGACTTATCTTACTCACAAGATCGTCATGGAGAATCTATGGAAGATTTACTCGCCAAAGAACGAGCAGCACACAATCGTTTCTTGTTTAATCAGGCTTGCATGCTCGATGACGAAGATGAAGACGACGAGGAGAGTACTATTCCTTTGAGCGATATCATTTCTCAACTCCCTCAGTCTATTGCAATCACATCATTTTTACCATATATGAACTCCAAGGACTCTCGTATTATGGGGGATGAGCATCTTAGCACTATTCCTGAAAAGGAATCGGACGAATTCATAAAGTCTAGTGCTGAGAACCTTATCCCAATCCCAAGTGAGTCCGAGGATACATCCGACAGTGAATGTGATTGGTCTATTTGTAGTGATCATCTTCTTGACACTACTGATGATTTTTCCAGGACGTTTTCTAACCCTCTTTTCAATTTCAAAGATGATTTTTCCTCTAGTGATGACGAATCACTTTCTGATGAGGACATTCCAAATGAAAGTCTCAAAGTCTATTCGAACTCTCTGTTTGAATTTGATGACGAGTACTTTTCAAACAATATAAATCCTCTCTTTGATAAAGTGTTAGAGAACGATGAGGTCAAGGACTCTATTATTTCTAATCCTGATGATATGACCTCAAATATCAATCCCGTGATTCATAGAGACATTCTTTCTCCGACATATGTGACATTTCCGTCTGAGGATTGCCATTATATTGACTTCACATATGTCGTTCGAGTTTTTCTACCCTTCTTCACCTATACAGTGACTTGTCCTCTCATTCTCTCGTTTGGAAACGAGGACAAAGTTTTTGACCCCGGCATATCAATTTATCATTCTTTTGAGCCGGATGTATCTCATCGGAGTGGAACTTTCAAGTACTTCAATGTTTATCCAAACATTTCGAATGAAAGTCCGATGGAGATTTTCTTTTCCACATGCTTCCACAAGAACAAATGAATTCGGGGTCGAGTCAAGCTAGTGACTCGGTTAAAAAAAACATTAGCACTTCATGGGTGACAACCCATGTTTCTGACTTCTTTCTATTTTCTGATACTAAGTGTGGGGGGATTCCTCTACTGTGCTTTGTTTGTGTGTTGTTTGCTCTTGTTTGCAGGTTTCCCTTAGATCGTGATGATTGATGCGCCTGTTTTCAATCCAGCCGCCCAATATCCGATCTTTTTGCTAACGTTTATCTAGGGATATCTTTTCAATCTTTTTTGTGAAAAATGGAGATTTCCGTTCCACACTTGGCTATTAGTATTACCTTTTTACGTTCTAAGTGTCGGCATAATAGCCGGTACTTTGAATATTGAGGGCAATATTCAATTCTAAGTGTGGGGGGGAATTCTCGCGAATTTTGTCACATATGTACCTTCTAGTGCCCTAGTACCCCCGTTTTGGCCAAAATTTTAAATTTTTTTCGTTTTTAGATAAGAAATTGCAATAAAAAAGAAGTGTTTAGTCTTGATTAGGTTAGAACAAAGGGAATCCTGACTCTGCCAGAGTGTTGATCTGGCTGCTTCCTTAACGATTAGGCTAAGGTTTTACGATATGTGCAAATGAAAATGCTAAGCGTAGAATAGTGGTTTTCTTTAGAGCTTATATAAGTAATCTATGGCTTTTCCTCCCAGGAGATAACTGATCTGACTTAATAAGTGCTTATTTTAAAACATTTGAACACACAAAATCATTTTTCTATACGATTTTGAAAAATACTAGTTCAAGGCTTTATTTAAACTTCGGAACAAGCATATGTCAGAATAATGCAAAATGAAAGTGAGACGTTGCTTGAAAGTTGCAAAAAGTTAAGTAATAAATAAATGTGCTAAAAAGCTAAGGTTCAAGATCGGCCCTTGGATCCTTATTTCCGGAAGGCGTTTAGGTCTTGGCTACCCTCTTACACCGGCCCTTGGACCCTTAATTCTGAAAGGCGTTAAGGTCTTGGAACTCTCCGTTGTAACGGCCCTTGGATCCTTTATTTCAGGAAGGTGTAAGGTCTTGGTTCCCGTGAACTCCGTTAGTTTATGTTGCACAAGTAAAAAAAAAAAATGATGAAAAAAAAAATGAAAAGAAAAGAAAAAAATAAAATAAAATGGAATGATATTGCAAAATGCAAAAATGGAATGATATTGCAAAATGCAATAAGTTTTGATGTGTTGAATAAAGTTTTGAAACTTGCTTGTTGTAAATTTTAAATCTATCTTTCAGCTAGTATTAGTCAAAATCTTATAAAAACGTCGAATTTTGTGATCAAAATTTTGAAAATCAAGCACAGTCACCTAACTTGAATAAATTGTGGGAGTGAAAAGTTAAGTTTCGGCTTACATAGATTATTAGTATAAGTAGTGTTAGCATTTTACAAAAACATTTGCACATTGAGTTTAAGCTTAGTTGGGAGTATAAAAAAGAGGATGACGATTTCAATTCCCTGTAGACAATCAGTTAACTAAGATCACTCAAATTTGGATTTAGTCAAAATAGAGAAAAAAGCAAAAAAGTCAAAAAAAATGTTTAATTATAGTTTCAGCCATCTGATCTAGGGCTTAATTAGATAAGCAATTGATAGTATATTTTGGGCAATTTTTAGTTTAAGAGTAGCCACTAGTATAAGCTTCAATAATCTGCTTTTGTTTTTCCCTGATAAGCTTTCCCATAGCTTCTAGAACAGCTTAATGTGTGCTGTTTAGCCTTTTGTTTTTGAATTATTTGGTTGCTGCACTATAGTGCTTTTTGGCTTATTTCTTTAGCTTCTCTGGTCTTATCAAGTAGTTTTAAGCTTTAATTAGTGTGTCTATCTGTTTTCTAGCTTTTCGTAATTTTTGGAGCTGTTTAGCTTATTTTAGTGCTTATTTCAAACTGCTTATTTGCCCATACTGCTTATTTGGGTTGAAATAAGTTCTAATTTCATTTTTCCTAGATTCCTAGCATCATTTTAGATTTAATTGAAAATTTTCAGATTTTTCTAAACTGTTTTGGTATTTTTAATAATTTAATTAGTTAAATTTAGTTTTTAATTCATATTAAATTAAATAAAAGTCAAAAAAATATAATTCTTTTTTTCAAAATTTTATTTTATTAAATAGAATTTAGGAAAATTAGTTTGGTTCCCGTAGAGTTAATATTTCATCGTTTTCACGTTTTAGGTTCGTTTTTTTTAATTCCCGTTTTCTATAAATCGCGTTTTTAAGTTTTTCTTTACATTTTTATTTACCTATGCTAATCTTAATTGTTTTACTTGCTTTTTAAGTTGTTTTTATTTTATGTTCATCAATCTTAGTTTTAAAATCCCAAAATCTCTTTGTTTCCACTATTCAAACACGTATTCACGAATCGAGATCACAAAATTACATTCATTCATTCGTTGGGAAAACGACTCGGGTTACACATACTTCACTTGTGTTTCCTTGGATAAAAATAACGTGTTGATTCCATCGAATCAATGGCCTACGGAGGCTCTTCGGGACTTTCCTTTATCTTTTTGCCAATATCTTCGGTCTTCCCCTGATTGTAACTAGAGAACACGGTTCCTATCCCATAAGGTGTATGGAATTTGACCGCTGCATGTATGGTGGAGACTACGATACCCATCTTTTGCATGGCGGTCCTTCCTATTAATAGGTTGTAAGGGGAATCGGACCTTACGATAGCAAATGTGAGGGTTTCTGTCCTTGCGAGCTTACCTTCTCCTATTGTAATGTCCAATGGCACTTCTCCCAGAGGCCAAGAATGCTCACCGGAGAACCCTACCAAAGGTATTTTCGAATCAACCCGTTGCGATCTAATCGAAGGCTTGAGCTTAAGGAAACAATGCTCGTGTATGATTTCGCAGGAGCTTCCGCAGTCCATGTAGGCTCTGTTTACTTCTCGGTTGAAGACTAGAACTTTGATAACCACTGGGTCATTCGAAGGGACTTGGCCTGTAATAGGAGGAAATGTTACCTCCCCAACGAACCATGAGTATAGGGGCTTCGAGAGGAGTAGTATCTTTAGCCAATTGAGCGTCTGATGAACTCAAATAAGTACATTTTATTACTATCATTTATCCTATTAATTTGACTTGTTTTACTATATTATGTATGAGGATTGATACTTAATCGTTTACTTTTGTAATTCTCAGGTAAAAACAAGCATTTGGTGAAACTTAGCGATTTTGGACTGATTATGGAGCAAAACATGCATAAAGTTAAGAGTCTACTGAAATGAAGAAGATCAAGACTAATCTGCTCCAGATGCGCCGCATCTCACTCATGACATGCGCCGCATCTCTATCAAGATATCACCAGATACGATCCAAGATACAAGAGGACATGCGCCGCATCTAATCATGGAGTTACGCCGCATCTTCTGGCGGTGTACGAATATTCCTGAATATTATCATCTTGGACCCCACGCGAAGTTAAGTCAATGCGCCGCATCTACTTACTAGATGCGCCGCATCTTCCCTCAGACAGAAACTATAAATACCCCAAGACCAGACGAATTTCGGGGGTACCATATAATACCGAAGACCGAACAGGAGAACCCTAGGACGAATTCAGTCAAGGAGGCAGCACAAGACACACCCAAATCAAAGATACAAGAGCTGTAAGAAGGTGCTGCATGTGTTTAATTCATTAAGTAGTTTTGTTTTATTGTGTTAGCAAACTTTAATTCATCAGGATTGGTGGCTTGTGTAATGTGACAACGAAAGATTGCACTCCCTTTAATACTTGCTTTCCCATCAATTAAAGTTTATATGTTGATGTCTTTGGTTACTACTTATTAGTGCATTGATAACCTCTGTGTTTATTAGTGGCTTGCGGGCATTTGACTGCGGAAAATAATGTGGCTCCCACGGTTATTACTAAATTGATCACTTAGGAATAACTTTTAGACATAAGTAATCATTAAGGGTTTACTCGCCGATAAGATTAGGACCAACGAGAAAGGGTTAACTACATACACTTCATATAAAGCTATCAATAAAACAAGTGACAATCTACTTAATCATAAGGACAGCCCTCTTATTGTATCGAGTATTTATCTGTGTACGTGTGTGCTACTTGCTGATTCGTGCCTATTGGTTTATTTTATTATTTAATTGCAAACAAATCGTGCCAGTCTCTCAGGCTGAAACCCCCTTGCGTTAGGATATTAAAATACTGATTAGAATAACGAGATAATACGTTCCACTCTTAGTGATCGACACTCTACTTACCATTATATTCATACTGACCGGGTACACTGCTCGTTAGGTGTGTGTGTTATTGATAAGTCGGCTAAATATAAATTTAAAACTTGAGTAGGCATTAAAACTGCCAAAACTTTACTCCAACGCACGACCACATCAAGTTTTTGGCGCCGTTGCCGGGGAGTGAATTGTTATTATCTGTTAATTTGATTAGTATTTTAATTAGGTTTTTATTTTTTTTTTTTTATCTAACTGCTAATTCTGTTGTGTATTAGATTAATTTGCATTCATTGTACTATTTTGCATATTTTCTGTTTTTGTGTGTTATTTATTTGTTTTTGTTTGTGTTTATTTTCGTGTGTTTTTATTTGTTTTAATTTTTCGTATTTTGTGTGTTCTGCTATCGTTGTACTGAGCTAAATCGAACGATACGGCGCATCTGATTTATCAGATACGGCGTATTGCGTTCAATTTTTATAAAATACAACGCGTTTAATTAATTCGATACGACGCATCTTTTCCCCAAGATACGGCGTATCTGTTTTTGATAAAAAAAAAATTCTAAACGTTAACGCCATACGACGCATCTGCTTCAGCAGATACGGCGTATCTATTATTTTAATTAAAAACAGTTTTCGAATTATTAAACAGATACGGCGTATCGATTTTTATCGATACGGCGCATCTTCTGAATCAAAAATCTTATATTTTGAAACGTAACGAAAATACGGCGCATTAACTTTTGTTAATACGACGCATTTAATTTTAATAAGTATATCGATTTTTGATAATTGAAACAGATACGGCGCATTCTAATTTATAAGCGGCGTATCTATTTTCTGAATAAAAGTTTGACTTATTTTTAACGTATTAAGATACGGCGTATCCCATTTATAGGATACGGCGCATCAACAGCAGATATCAGAAGCTTTTATTTTACTTTGATTGTTTCACTCTTCTTTTGCACGAGTAAGTTTTATTTCAGGAAGATGGACGATCCGGATATTACAATGGAAGAATATATCAAGCTTATAAAGGAAAGAACCTTGAGCAATAATCAGGTGTGTGATTTGAAAAGAACAAGAAATGGTGCACGAGTCATTGAGACGAAAGAAATCACTATGGAAGAATACTTGTTGCTGGAAAGGGTTAAGTTAAAGAAAGAAAGAAATGGGTTGCCGTTTCGACATACCTGGACTATATCGGATGATAATGATGAAGAAGTGTCCCATGTATTTAATATGAAACAAATTCCGGCAATTGTTATTGATAGTACTTTTTCTCCGGAGATTGCACAAGATGATGTGTATACGGAACCTTACGTTGAAGAATATTCTGCAATCGTATTACCACCATTAGTCAATCTATCGGATAAAGATGAAAAGTATTCTAATTTTGATTTCGAACCATTTGACGCCATAGTTTATAATGACATACCTCAACCAGATTTTGACCCAACGAGGGATTTTGAAGAAATCTGGGATTACTTATTAAAGAATGAAATTCGGGACGATGCTGAAATTGCAGGACCACTTGTTGAAGATGGAGATTCAAATGATGAATTGGAGTCACTTACAACACAAAGTGGTACAAATTTATTTAATATTATTAATCCCGTTACTAATAATCTTGCTAGCTTTCCTAAACAGGTTGCAAAACATAAAGATGATGAGGTGAAATTTATTACACTACCTATTGAAGCATCTGTGATCAACCCGTATTTGGTGGAGCTCGAAGAAGAGTTTGGTGATGAGCTCTTAAACATTGCTATGATTGATGAAGATGATGATTTCGACCCTATGAAGGTTATTGAGGAACTCGAACTTTTACTTGCTAAAGACCCTTTCTCATCTTCTGCGGAAGTCAAGGGACGCCTTACTACCAAAGAGATTAACCAAGAAAAAAGGAGACTCATTTTTCCTCAACACACTACTCTTTCAGATGGAATGGTCAAGTCATCCAATTTATCAACCAAACCGGGTATGAATAGGAAAGATGTACATGTATTGCCAAGGTATGATCTTTATTTATTTCTTCCATCTTTACTAGCAAATTTACACTATTTTCGTGTTTATTGCTACTATCACCCGCACTTGATCCCAAGTGGGAGGAACAACACCTTGATACACAGTAAATAAGGGTGGAGTCAGGCTCGTGACTCGAACAAAAACAAGCGCTTCGTGGGAGGCAACCCATGCTTATCTTTTATTTTATTTTATGATTCTGTGTCGAGTCAGTCAGGCCGCAGAGGATACGGCGCATCTCAATTCTGAGATGCGACGCATCTCCTGCAATGGTCATATCTTACTTTATTTTTCTGCATTTTTACTTTTCGACTTTAAAACTTTTTATCAGTTTATTTTAAATGCGGCGCATCCCTGGTTAAGGATGCGGCGCATCTTTTATTCTGATCCGTATTTATTCCAGGCTCGATACGGCGTATCTTCTTCCATAAGATACGGCGCATCGACTGACCTGATGATTTTCATTTTCTATGTTTTATTTTTCCTAACTACTAATATGTTATGCAAGTTGAACCTTTCTTATCTTAGGTGTGTTTTGAAGCCTTGGTGGTATTATAGATTCCTGCATTTCCTGTGGATACATGATTATGAAGCTTAAACGTTCTAATCCACAAGAAAGATGATTTTTGCTCTTATACTAATGGAGGATCATACCGAGCAAATCTCAGGGGAGTTTTCCTGTTCTAATTCTTTATTTTCCAGTTTTTAACCTTTTATACAAACAACGAGGACGTTGTTTAACTTAAGTGGGGGGATTGGAGAATTAGAACACTTAACAATTACTTGTCCTAAACTTTTTCAAAAATTATGCTTAAAATGTGCTTAATATATCAAACTTAAAAAAATTTAGCATGTTTTTGTTTAAGATCTAAGTTGCATAGCTGCACACATGACGTTATTTTCAAAAATTGTGATTTTTCAAAATTCACAAATCTATGAGTGTGCCGGTGACTTGTAAACTTTAGAACTTGGCTTGTATACTATTCGAGACCACCATAATAAGTATTATTTATATAATTGGAATGACTTGTCTAAATTGGTAAAATTCTAGGATTACACCCAAATAGCCTTTATATGTTATGTGTTATTAACTAACTACACTGGTTAGTTAACCCCCGTATAAACCTTTTGTTACTCTCATTTTTAGAGTAAGATACCCCTAGAAAAACCCTCAGAGCCATTCCTTTCGTTTCTTACACCTATGTTTAAAATGTTTCGTTACACCCTTACACCTTAGCCTACCCTGTAGATTAGAATCCGTGGTTGGTTAATTGCTATAGGCAAAGTGAGTTTCCTTACATTACCTGTGTTCGCGTGCGTAATTCATTATCTTTGGTTAGGTCGGAAAATTGCACAATGCAATTGGAGTGAAAGTAAATATTGTATATCTTTGAGTCTATTTTTCGTGTGTTTACTACTTTCACTATTACCGTTATTTCTGAAGTATGAAAAGTATGGAAAAATTATCCAGAATTATCATTATAGTGATGTGGTGAAATTTTACACATCTTTAGCTAAAAAAAAAAAAAAAAAAAAAAAAAAATTCGAAAAAATGAGAAAAGAAAAAGAAAAAGAAAAAGAGTTGGAAGTTAGTTTTAACCAACTTATGTAAAGTTATGTAAGTGGTCGATATCACCACTATTTGTTGTACTATATCTATGGATTGAATGGGAATTGGCAGTTATGGGAACGCCAATTAAGGTTTATTCTTTGATTAAGATTTTGTTGAGTATAATTCGTGTCTACCTAAAGCGTGTGTTTCAAGTGTTAAAGCGTGAGTTATTCGATGATATGAGTCTTATTCATGGGATGGTTGGGATAGTGATTAACCACACTTAGGATTTTAATTTATTTGTTTTGTTTATTTTTCATTTTACACCAATTTATATCCCAAATGTTATCCATACCCTTTATTATTCTTTTCCCAACCGAACCTTTGATTTATTGAGATTAGGGATTTGAGCAATCTTAAGTATCGTAGTCGTGGATTCGGCTATGTAATTATGATTTTGTCGCCCTTTTTGATATATTATTATTGGTAAAGTTTGGACCTATCTTTAGCCTATTCGAGTTAAGGATTTGAGCAATTGCAAGTATCGTGTTCGTGGATTCGATCATGTATTTGTGATTTTGTCGCCTTTTCTGGAATTTGAGATCGATAGTGAATAAGAATAATTAACCCTTAAGCCTAAAAACCCTTTTTACCGCTTTAGACTTGTTATTCCTTAGCTTTAGTGGAGGAGATGTGTATACTTGCCAAGCTTATGATAGAATATTCGTCACGACTGGACAGTTAAACGATTAGATTTGCTTTTATCGACTTATTTTATTTTACTTCTAATTCGTTAAGTGTTTAGTTGTGTGATTATGAAATAAACGAATACATGCTTAAATATAAAAATAAATCCTAACATCTTTTAGGATACATTTTCATAAAAGAAATTCTAAGGTTTACTTGGGGACAAGTAAAGTTCAAGTGGGGGGATATTTGATGAACTCAAATAAGTACATTTTATTACTATCATTTATCCTATTAATTTGACTTGTTTTACTATATTATGTATGAGTATTGATACTTAATCGTTTACTTTTGTAATTCTCAGGTAAAAACAAGCATTTGGTGAAACTTAGCGATTTTGGACTGATTATGGAGCAAAACATGCATAAAGTTAAGAGTCTACTGAAATGAAGAAGATCAAGACTAATCTGCTCCAGATGCGCCGCATCTCACTCATGACATGCGCCGCATCTCTATCAAGATATCACCAGATACGATCCAAGATACAAGAGGACATGCGCCGCATCTAATCATGGAGTTACGCCGCATCTTCTGGCGGTGTACGAATATTCCTGAATATTATCATCTTGGACCCCACGCGAAGTTAAGTCAATGCGCCGCATCTACTTACTAGATGCGCCGCATCTTCCCTCAGACAGAAACTATAAATACCCCAAGACCAGACGAATTTCGGGGGTACCATATAATACCGAAGACCGAACAGGAGAACCCTAGGACGAATTCAGTCAAGGAGGCAGCACAAGACACACCCAAATCAAAGATACAAGAGCTGTAAGAAGGTGCTGCATGTGTTTAATTCATTAAGTAGTTTTGTTTTATTGTGTTAGCAAACTTTAATTCATCAGGATTGGTGGCTTGTGTAATGTGACAACGAAAGATTGCACTCCCTTTAATACTTGCTTTCCCATCAATTAAAGTTTATATGTTGATGTCTTTGGTTACTACTTATTAGTGCATTGATAACCTCTGTGTTTATTAGTGGCTTGCGGGCATTTGACTGCGGAAAATAATGTGGCTCCCACGGTTATTACTAAATTGATCACTTAGGAATAACTTTTAGACATAAGTAATCATTAAGGGTTTACTCGCCGATAAGATTAGGACCAACGAGAAAGGGTTAACTACATACACTTCATATAAAGCTATCAATAAAACAAGTGACAATCTACTTAATCATAAGGACAGCCCTCTTATTGTCTCGAGTATTTATCTGTGTACGTGTGTGCTACTTGCTGATTCGTGCCTATTGGTTTATTTTATTATTTAATTGCAAACAAATCGTGCCAGTCTCTCAGGCTGAAACCCCCTTGCGTTAAGATATTAAAATACTGATTAGAATAACGAGATAATACGTTCCACTCTTAGTGATCGACACTCTACTTACCATTATATTCATACTGACCGGGTACACTGCTCGTTAGGTGTGTGTGTTATTGATAAGTCGGCTAAATATAAATTTAAAACTTGAGTAGGCATTAAAACTGCCAAAACTTTACTCCAACGCACGACCACATCAGCGTCGGACATTTTTTCCTTTCCTTTCTTTATACCCTTCACCAGATGTGCCAATTGCCCGGACTTTACAGCCTCTTCTATCTGTTTCTTTAGCTCCCTGCAACTGTTCGTATCATGGCCATAATCTTCATGAAAATGAAAATACTTGCTTGTATCCCTGTTTTTTCCCTTGCTTGTCATGCAAGGGGGTGCTTCGAAGGCCTTAGCAGCCCTTTCCGTAACAAGTATTTCTTTCGAAGACATAGTTAAACTTCCCAGCAAACCGTGATTAGGACCTTTGTACGGAGAAAACCTGTCTCCGCCTTTGTTCTTGTTCTTGGACCCTTCCCACACATAATGCTTTGAGAACTTGTTGTTGTTGTCTCTGTCAACCGGAGCACCATTAGTAGATACCTCTTTCGCTTCTATCCAAGTATACGTCTTTTCCATTAACCCTTTGTAAGTTGTCGGAAGGTCAGTGGACAAGAATTTCACCAAACTCCGATTTCGAAGACTGATTGAACAAATAATTGCACAACCAAGCCTTCGATGATGATCAAAGGAATAATGGGGTGTTGAGATTGCGCCAAGCTTGTTCTTAACCTGAAAATAAGAAATACCGAAACACTACGTTAAGTGATTGCGCAGGGGTTGGACCCTGCGAACCACCTCCGGCGTGCGAGTAAGTATGTGTAATCGTTTGAGTAGGTTGTAAATGACAAGAGTGAAGTTAACTTACATTGTTCATGCCCGACTACGCTATTTATAGGGGAGAAATAGGACATAGTGGGCGGTTGCACATTGTTCGGAGATCATGGGGGCGTCCCATGATTTTGTGGTAACCGCTAGGGCTTTGTAGCCCACGATCTCTGTTTTGGCGGGAAAGCCAAGGGAAAGAGGAGACGTGGGTTTGACCAGGTCAGAATGGTCCTTCGTGCTAGTCCCTTCGATAGGAATACCCCGAAGGGCTTAGGGCTTCGATTGGCGGATTCCCACATGGTAACCAGTTCGCAGGCGAATGGTTTTACGCCAATGAAACATGTTAAGGAGATTAACCTGGGCCTCCGAAGAGAGGGCTTTCTACAGGCTCGAAGGGGAGTCCTTCGACCCGTTAGGAGGGTACATCATCAAGCCCCCCAGTCGAAAGTGATATATATGTACGAGTATATATTGCATTCGACTGAAAAAACAAACAACATGCCTTATACTCCTTGTATAACACTAACCATGCAAAAAAGAAAATAAATGTTCAACTAACCACGCATTAAATGCGGATTAATCATGATTATCCCACTTGGACTGCCACTGCTACTTATCTCGGTATAAGTAAGCGTCCTTTCAGAATTTAAAATCAATTTCAAATCCGCATAGATAGCAAACTAGACACGTGTGCGGTCATGATTAAAGATTTGATGGGTATTTATTCTTGGATACGGTAAAACCCTAGAATACTTTTACCTCTGCCCAAAATATACACATTGCTCTGCAATCTTGTGCTTCCGTTGGAACGAAAAGGTAAAATTCCCATAAACCTTCCTTTATCTTTTATTCTTTTAATATGAGCATGGCCGCTAAGCGAATTATTAGGCAACAAACCTGTACCTTGTCGAAACAAGCCCTATCTGAGTTCCTGCTTGATTACCCTATACCCTCGGAGTACCAAATCATGCTCCCTAGTAAGAAACAAAATATTTTCGATGCTCCCGAAGGGTTTGTTGGTTTGTATGTGCATGCATTAACTCAATCGAATCTTAGGATACCCATTCATCCCTTGATTTTAGAGTTTCTACAATACTATCAGGTTCATGTTTCTAGGTTAAACCCTTTTGGTCTTGCTAAGTTGACCACTTACATCGTAATGTGTAAGGCGTGCGGCTATGAACCCATATTGGAGGTGCTTAGGGGTTTTGTGAATCTCTACCCTGGTGGAGATTGGGTAACCATTGCCAAAAAGGGTGAACATGACGTGCCTGCTCTTGTGACGAAACCTTTTTCAAATTTTAGAAACTGGAAAGGACAGTTTTTCTATGTTGAGAGTACCATCATACCTCCTGAGTATCCAGCATTGTTGGATAAAGCAAACATGTATGATGAAAAGAAGTACAATGACCCTCTTCCCTATGAGATAAGGAGCGACCCCTTGTACCAGCGTCTTGCACGCCACCCTGCTAATGTCCAAACGTTTTCGGAGCCTATATTGTACATGGCTGGTTTAAGTGACAGCTGGGACGGGTCTCCATCCTTACCTGAAATAATTTGTGAAGGAAAAAGTATGTATATATCTTATTTAAATAATTTAAATAACTTATCTGCTGATATTCATCTCCTTTTCGTTTGTTTGTGCAGAAATGGCCTTCAGGAACTTTGTTGTGGCTGGAGGTGCCAAAGAAGTTAGCTTTATGCCAAAGGATCCTCAGGATACAAGTTACGGAGTGGGATCTCCTTCTATATCTGTCAATAATAACGATGTTGATGTCTCTCCACCCAAACCTCTTGCTGTGCTTCCCCCAACCAAACCCCTTGGTACTGAGGAAGCCCCCCAGCTTGTGGAGGATGTTGGTGACTCTGATGATACCCCTTCCGGAAGTGATCAGCTCAGGATCGCAGGGTCCTCCGGTATTGCTGATAGAGTGAGAACAAGGAAAGGTACCAGTGCCAAAGCTGCAAAGACTGCTCCAAAAAGGAAACCCAATGTTCCTACCCCTCATCGAGGAATGTCAAACAAAAAACAGAAAAAGCTCGTGGGAAAGCCATTATGTATGCGCCAGAGAGGATGGTTGATGAAGATGACATCCCTGGTGAGTAATAGTTCTTCGAGTCCTCCTCCTTTTCCATCGTATCGCGTATTTGGCTTATATTGTTTTTCTCTCTCTCTTTTTTTTTGTTTTTAGGTTTGCCAGATGCGAAGGAACTGCCCAACGCCCTCTCCTGCCGCTTGCTTGTTGAGAATATTACTCCTGCCTCTTGGAGGAGTAAAATGAGTGAAATGTCCCTTGAGAAGCTTTGCGATCTTAATGACAAAAGTTATATCAGGCAAGCGATGCTGGACATCCATCTTAGCTTTCGTACAAGGGGATTGCTTAACAAGGTCAAGGAGGCGAAGGAGGAGGTTGTTGTTGTTGTGGCCAGCGAGAAGGAAAGGGAGAAGAGTTATGCTGAGTTGGAGAAAAGGTGTGACGAAGCCATGGCGGATTTTGAAAAACACCCAAGGTACGAGGCTCTGCGAGCCAAGATTGATGGTCTTGAGGAGCAGCTTAAGGAATCGCAAGCTGAGTGTGGTAGGCTAAAGTTGGAGGAAGCTAAGGTTGTTGGTTATGAGAACCAGGTGAGTGCCCTGGAGTCTAAATGTTCTGGTTTGGAGGCTGAGAGGGTCAGGTTAGTGGAGCAGGATGCCAAGCGCTGTCAAGAGGTTGATAAGTTGAAGCTCGAATGCCAAAGTCTGAGAAAAGATAGGGCTGAGGTTGTATCGAAGGTTGTTCCCTACATTGCTATGGAGTTGTATCATAGCGATGAGGTGGGGGAGGTTGTGGGCAAGCTAGTGAATGCGGCCATATTCCATGGCAAATGCACAACTTTGGAGGAGATTGCTGAAACCAAGAAACCAGTTGTGCTTTCGGAGGTACCATACTATCGTCCGAATTCCATGCGGGAATATGATGAAGCTGGTAACGCATTCACCACGGCAGTGTACCCCTTCCTTGCCGAAGCAACCAAAGATCCTTCAGCCTCCATCGAAGAGCTCCTCAATACAGCCTCCGTCTCCAACCAGAAGGACCTTGTCTGAGAAACCTAAGTCTGCAACCCACCAGGAGCGTCCCAACTCTTCCAAGAACAATTGAAGGCTGCCGTGTTGGCAGTAATTTGGTCCATAAGGGTGACATGTACCCTTTTTAAAACAATTTATCATGTTTAAAGGCTGGTGCCTTTGTATTTGACAATTTATGATCTGTGTGCCTGTTAGAACAATTTATCTTTCATGTTAGTGGGCTTCGACCCATAACTTTAGACAATTATCCTTTTTGCGATTATGATAGCTAAGACTGTACGTAGTCTTTATTAATGCTAATTTAGTGGGATATGTCCCACTTTTATTGTCATGTTTATCTTCTCTTACGGTCATTTCAAGAACGTAAACATACAACCTAAGGTTATAACCTTATTGTGTGTATTTTGGACCAAGATTTTAAGCAATCGTATAATTTGACTACGACAGAGGGTCGCGACCCACTCCGTCTTTATCCTTAAGTTGCAGAGGGCTTTTAATACCCTAAGACTTCATAGGAAAGTTAATGTGAATTGTAATGGATGTTGTATATATACAAGACATGTGCCTTGCTTCATCCTTCGACATTGAAACTTGTAAAGTACTTGGCTGAACAAATCTATGTTGTATAAAACGAAACAAGAGATTTTGAGGGAAACATGTTATATCATTAAGTGGGTAGGGAGGATTACATCATTTGAAGAAATGAACACTAGACACCTACCATTAATGCTTTTTTCCCATATGAGAAGAGTGCGTTACATGAAATTGAAAAAACAACTAAATGCTTTAAAGAAGGTAAGTTTTTATATGTAAAACTTACGAGAGTTGTTGTCATGTCTAAACTTGTTCACGACATTTTTTTTTCTCTGCCCTTCGAGTTCGTATGCCTTGTTGCCACAACATTTTTGACGCTGGGCTCTTTGACTTGGCTTCGCTTGCTTTCATTCGAAGGAAAAATTCTTATATGCCCTCAAGACTTTGGGTAGTTTGTCTGCCCACTTATGCTGATATTGCCCTAGCTTTATCTCGATTTCGTCGACAATATCCTTGTCAACACAAATGAACCTTTGCTTCACATTCAGGCTTTTGCAAAAAGAGGGGAGCACTCCTTCGGCAAAGTGTTTCCCTTCATAAGAGGTGATGACTTGTGGGATTCCGAATCTGAAAATTATGTGTTCCCACATAAACTCTTCCACATCTTTTCCTTTTGTTGATGCCAACGGCTTGGCCTCGACCCATTTGGTGAAATGGTCGATGGCTATGACCAAAAATTATGTCCCTCCGGGAGCTGCTGGTAGGGGTCCGATTATGCTGACGCCCCATTGACCGAAAGCCCTTATTGTCATGGTAGAAGACGCCTCATACTCTAATGGTTTTCTGAGCTTTGGAGTGTGTCTGACATACCTTGCATGTTTTGATTACTTCCCTTGCGTCTTCTATCACGGATGGCCAGTAATAACCCCACCTTGTTACTTTTGAGGCGATGACTCTAGGGCTTGTGTGTCTTCCACAAAATTCTTCGTGAGCATTGTAGAGAATGCTCGAAACCTGCTTTAATTCTATGCAACGAAGCCAAGGAGATGAAAGACGCCTTTTGTAGAGATTTTGCCTATGAGCCTGTACTGGGGACTTTTGACCTTGATTCTTCGTGCTGACTTTGGATTATCAGGCAGAATGCCGCTTATCAAGTACGTTTTTATTGGTGTCGTCCAGTTGGAGCCTTCATCAGATGTTTCACTTTGTGCAATTGACCTAGTGGCCAATACCTCCACTAAAACCTCGCTGGGTAGATGAGCTAAAGCAGTTGACGCTAATCTGATTAGGGCTTCCGCCTTTTTGTTATGGCTTCTGCGGACATTTGCTACTTTATATCGTTCGAAACCCTGAAGGAGCTTTTTGACTTCATCCAAATATTCCTTAATTACTGGCTGCCTTGCTCTGTAAGAACCCTTGATTTGGCTAGTGACTGAAAGCGAGCCTACAAAGACGGAGAGGTAATGAACCTCCATGCCCTTTGCAAGTCGAAGGCCAGCTAGCAAGGCTTCATACTCTGCTTCATTCTTTGTGGTCTTGAATTCAAAACGTAATGCATAACTGTACTCCTTTCCCTCCGGATTGGTCAGGATTAATCCTGTTCCGGAACCATCGGAGCTTGAGGCTCCGTCGGTGTATAGTTTCCACCCCTCCGTTGCTGTCGGGGGTGTTTCTCCCTTTTGGTTGTGCCCGGAAGGTGTTTCGTTAAGAGCTTCTGCAGATGTCTGGCTTCTGAAGGAGCTTGGACTATCACGCCTTGTTAATGACCTCGGAGTTGGTAGATCAACACTTGCTTTGAACTTCGAAGGGTTGGCCTTGATTCTTTGCTTATTTGGTTCTATGGGTTTGAACCCCTTAAGTTGATATTCCTTGCCGTGGAGCTTGTCATCAATCACTGGTGCCTGAGAGGCTCTGGTATTGCTGGAATACGTCCCTTCGAGGACCTTCCCCTCAGCTTTGTGTGGCTTCTTGAAGTTTGCCGTGGAACTTGCTAGAGGTTGCTTTTCGTCTGCCACCCTTCGTCCTGTGTGATGCCTATTTGTTACGATATCTTTTTCAACATCCGCACCACTGAGAGTATCCTTTGGAAGTCCTTTAGGACCTTCCCTGCTTTTCTTGCTAACCTTCGGGTTGTGCTCAGAAAGTATAGTCCCTATTCCGTAGGGCGTGTGAAATTTCACCGCTGCATGTATAGTGGAAACTACGATACCCATCTTTTGCATGGCGGTCCTTCCTATCAACAAGTTGTAAGGAGAGTTGGACCTTACGATAGTGAACATGAGGGTTTCTGTCCTTGCGAGCTTGCCTTCTCCAATTGTTATTTCCAACGGAACTTCTCCTAGAGGCCACGAACGTTCACCAGAAAACCCTACTATAGGCATCTTTGAGTCGACCCTTTGAGACCTGACCGAAGGCTTGAGTTTTCGAAAGCAATGTTCATATATGACTTCACAAGGGCTTCCGCAGTCCATGTAAGCTCCGCTTACTTCTTGGCGAAAGATGAGGACTTTGATAACTACTGGATCTTTCGAAGGGATCCTGCCTGTGATAGGAGAAAACGCTATTTCCCTTATCTCGTTCGCTTCCTGCTCCGGTACTTTCCTTTTCGAAGTGGTTTCGCCCCTATGTATCATTAGTATGGGGGCTTCGTTAGGGTTACCATCTTTGGCCATTTGAGTGTCGGTCATATTTTCTTTGCCATTCTTTATACCCTTCACCAAATGTGCCAATTGCCCGGACTTCACAGCTTCCTCTATCTGTTTCTTCAGCTCTCTACAACTGTTCGTGTCATGGCCATTGTCTTCGTGGAAGTGACAGTACTTGCTGGTATCCGTGTTTTTGCCCTTACTTGTCATACGAGGGGGTGCTTCGAAGGCCTTGGCAACCCTCTCCATAGCAAGTATTTCCTTTGGAGACTTCGTTAGACTGCTTAACAAACCATGGTTGGGGCCTTTGTTGTACGGAGAAAACCTATCTCTGTTCTTGTTCTTGTTCTTGGACCCTTCCCACGAAGAATGCTTCGAAAACTTGTTGTTGCTATCTTTGTCTACCGGAGCCCCATTGGTGGACACCTCTTTTGCTTCGATCCAAGTGTATGTCTTTTTCGTCAACCCTTTGTAAGTTGTCGGAAGGTCAGTGGACAAGAATTCCACCAAACTCCGATTTCGAAGACCATGTACGAAACCCGAAATACGCTGATCTTCATGGAGACCCAAAATCTGCAAAGTCTCATCGGTGTACCTAGTAACGAAGGCCCTTGTGCTTTCGTTTTCTTTTTGTTTGATGTTGTGCACCGTTAAATGAGTCCTCGTGAACTTCTTTTGCTGATTGAAATGTGACCGGAACTTAGCCTTAAGATCATCAAGATTGACGATGCTGCCGGGCTTTTTCCCATTCCACCAGATACGAGCAGAATCCCTTAGGGTGTACGTAAACATATGACAGGCCACTGGCATAACCCATTTTTGCATTTTGATAGCCCCTTCGAACAAATGTAAGAAATTGTCCGGATCCCCCTTCCCATCATAAGTCCCAACGTGCGAAGGCATTTTCAACCCATCAGGTAATGGGTAATCTTCGATCCACCTAATGAAGGGTGTAGCTGAACCCATAGGGTCTGAGTATAGACATTTATAAGGTGGTGCATACAGGGGAACAGTATTATATGGGTTGTTGTTTGGGGGCATTCCCATAGGAGTTTGGCTTGGGTAGGACGGATAAGGTGCATTCATGGCAAACGGGTAACCGTTTCCCATGGCGTACGGAGGGTGCGCCATAGGATGCCCGAAGGGCAAGCTCCCATAAGTTTGGGGAAAGCTTGGGTTATTAGGCTGCCCATTTACTGGAGGATATAAATTTTGAGGATAAGACTGAGTTTGGAACGAGGGGTAAATACCATTGGGAGGAAGATTTCCCCCCATATTAATTGTAGGCAGATTTCCTTCTACGCCTGATGTGTGATAAGGCTGCAACGGAACCCCAGCTTCAGTCCTTCCAAGATGAGCTGCTAGCAATGGAGGCAAAGTCACCCCCACTTCTTCCCTTCGCTGGCTCCTACCGTTAGAGCCTTCGGTAACCGCCCCTTCCCTTCTTGTCGGAGCCCTCTCGGGGACTCCTTCGAAACCAACGGATCTTTTGCTTAGCCTTCGACCGACTGGAGACCCAATTCTTAAGGCCGATAGGGTTGGTCCTTGGGTCGGAGGCCTAGGTTCCATTTCCATTTCTTCATCATACTCATCACTCGAGTATTCCAACTCCCTTCGCACCTCAGCATTCCTGACCTGCCTGTTACGAGCCCTTAAGAGGGATTCCAACACTTCGTGGTTGGCTTCGACAAAGGCTGGGCTAATGACAGGTTCTGGATTGGCTGATGTCGAAGCATGATTGTTAGTTGTGATTTCTGGGTGAGAACGTGTTGTGAAAGTGGAAGCGGTTATTGGGGGAAGGTTGTTAGTGTCGTTGATTGGTATTGGTGCCAAGGTCGAGAAACCCGGTGGGGGAGTATCTTCTCTTCCTTGATCCATGCCGGAATAATAGTGAAAGTGGTTGGTTGGTTATAAGCTCGGAATTAACGAGACCAATTGTAGCGGTCCCACGGATGGCGCCACTGATTGAACAAATAATTGCACAACCAAGCCTTCGATGGTGATCAAAGGAATAATGGGGTGTTGAGAATGCGCCAAGCTTGTTCTTAACCTGAAAATAAGAAATACCGAAACACTACGTTAAGTGATTGCGCAGGGGTTGGACCCTGCGAACCACCTCCGGCGTGCGAGTAAGTATGTGTAATCGTTTGAGTAGGTTGTAAATGACAAGAGTGAAGTTAACTTACATTGTTCAGGCCCGACTACGCTATTTATAGGGGAGAAATAGGACATAGTGGGCGGTTGCACATTGTTCGGAGATCATGGGGGCGTCCCATGATTTTGTGGTAACCGCTAGGGCTTTGTAGCCCACGATCTCTGTTTTGGCGGGAAAGCCAAGGGAAAGAGGAGACGTGGGTTTGACCAGGTCAGAATGGTCCTTCGTGCTTGTCCCTTCGATAGGAATACCCCGAAGGGCTTAGGGCTTCGATTGGCGGATTCCCACATGGTAACCAGTTCGCAGGCGAATGGTTTTACGCCAATGAAACGTGTTAAGGAGATTAACCTGGGCCTCCGAAGAGAGGGCTTTCTACAGGCTCGAAGGGGAGTCCTTCGACCCGTTCGGAGGGTACATCATCAAAGACCATGTACGAAACCCGAAATGCGGTGATCTTCATGTAGACCCAAGATCTGTAAAGTTTCATCGGTGTACCTAGTAATGAAGGCCCTTGTGATTTCGTTTTCTTTTTGTTTAATGTTGTGCACCGTTAGGTGGGTCCTTGTAAACTTCTTTTGCTGAATGAAGTGTGATCGGAACTTAGCCTTGAGATTGTCAAGATTGACAATGCTGCCAGGATTTTGCCCATTCCACCAAATATGAGCAGAATCCCGCAGGGTATAAGTAAACATGTGACAGGCCACAGGCATAACCTACTTTTACATCTTAATAGCCCCTTCGAACAAATGTAGGAAATTGTCCGGATCCCCCTTCCCATCATAAGTCCCAATATGCGAAGGCATTTTCAACCCATCAGGCAATGGGTAGTCTTCTATCCACCTAACGAAGGGTGTAGCTGAACCCATAGGGTCCGAGTATAGACAATTATAAGGTGGTGCATACATGGGGACAGTATTGTAAGGATTGTTGTTTGGGGGCATTCCCATAGGAGTTTGGCTTGGGTAGAACTGATAAGGTGTGTTCATGGAGAACGGATAACCGTTTCCCATGGCATACGGAGGGTACGACATAGGATGCCCAAAGGGCATATTCCCATAAGGCTGAGGGAGACTCGGGTTATAAGGCTGTCCATTTACTGGAGGATATAAATATTGAGGATAAGACTGAGTTTGAAACGAGGGGTACATACCATTGGGAGGAAGATTTCCTCCCATATTAACTGTAGATGGATTACCTTCTATGCCTGATGCGTGAGAAGGCTGCAACGGAACCTCAGCTTCAGTCCTTCCAAGATGAGCTGCTAACAACGGAGGTAGATTCACCCCCACTTCTTCCCTTCGCTGGCTTCTACCATTGGAGCCTTCCGTAACCACCCCTTCTCTTCTTGTCGGAGCCCTCTCTGGGACTCCTTCGAATCTAACGGACCTTCGGCCTAGCCTTCGACCAACTAGTGACCTAATCCTTAGGGTTGAGAATGTTGGTCCATGAGCCGGAGGCCTAGGTTCCATTTTCATTTCTTCATCATACTCGTCACTTGAGTATTCCAACTCCCTTCGCATCTCAGCATTCCTAACTTGCCTTTTGCGAGCCCTTAAGAGAGATTCCAACACTTCGTGGTTGGCTTCGACAAAGGCTGGGCTAATAATAGGCTCCGGATTGGCTGATGTCAAAGTATGATGGTTGGGTGTTGTTTCTGGGTGAGAACGTGTTGTGAATGTGGAGGCGGTTATTGGGGGAAGGTTGTTGGAGTCATTGATTGGTATTGGCGCCAAGGTCGAGAAACCCGGTGGGGGAGTATCTTCTCTCCCTTGGTCCATGCCGGAATAATAGTGAAAGTAGTTGGTTGGTTATAAGCATGGAAATAACGAGACCAATTGTAGCGGTCCCACGGATGGCGCCACTAATTGTACAATAATTTGCACGACCAGGCCTTTGATGATGATCAAAGGATTTATGGGGTGTTGAGGTTACGCCAAGCTTGTCTTTAACCTGAAATAAGAAATACTAAAACACTACGTTAAGTGATTGTGCAGGGGATGGACCCTGCGAACCACCTCCGGCGTGCGAGTAAGTATGTATAATGGTGAGTTTGAGGTAAGTTGAGAGTGTACGGTTGAGATTCAGTTAACATACCATGGTTATGGCCCGTCTAATGCTATTTATAGGGGAGAAATAGGCTTTAGAGGGCGGTTGCACTTTGTTCAGAGATCATGGGGGTGTCCCATGATTTGTGGTAACCGCTAGGGCTTTGTAGCCCACGATCTCTGTTTTGGTGGGAAAGCCTAAAGGAAGAGGAGACGTGGGTATGACCAGGTCAAGGTAGCTCTTCGTTGTAGTTCATTCGTAGGAGATACCCCGAAGGACTTAAGGCTTCGATTGGCGGATTCCCATATGGTAACCACTTCATAGATGAATGGTTTTACGCCAATGAAACGTGTTAGGAGATTAACCTGGGCCTCCGAAGAGAGGGCTTTGCACAGGTTCGAAGGGGAGTCCTTCGACCCGTTCGGAGGGTACATCATCACCACTCTTCCGGCCGAGAACATTGAGGCCATTCCCCCCAAATAAAAGTATATGCAGGTAGTTGAGTCGCCTAGTGAGGTGGTGGTGGCGGCCGCTAGGCAAATAAAGGAAGCTCAAGCGGCTGCGAAGGCGGCGGCCGAGGGGGAGAGGCATACCAAAAAGAGGCGTGCTGTTGTAGGGGGATCTCGTGCGTCTAGGAAGAAAAAGCATGTCGAGGAGTCCTCCGACCACGAATTGAGCTCCACCCACATCTCTTCTCCCAATCCCATCAGCCAGGCTGTTCCGGCTATTGTTAACGTTCAATCTGATTCCTCTCATCATGAGGAGGTGGAACAAAATGAGCGGCTGATTTCTTTTCGCCGCCACAGTGACGAATTTGAGTCGCCCTCGTACGGCCGCCGATCCCCCTCTGTGGAGCATGCTAGCAATGAGGAAGGGAATACTGCCCTGTCTGTTCAGCCACCGAGTCCCTCGCTCGTCCATTCAGGTTTATTCTGTATGACTTGTTCTATTTATACTAGTTGCCTTGATTCTAACATTTTTGTTATTTTCAGCTCATGCCTCCGGACCTCAGGAGCAGTTTCTTGCTTTTTCATCTGGTCATGTGGACGAAGGAGAGGGTGAGTGACCCGGTGTTTTCTCTGTTCGTCCCCTTTTTTCCTTGATCTTCATCTTATTTGCATGTTGCTTGTTGCTTCTTAGGTACTTCTGGTGGTCGCTTCGGCGATCGGGTCTTCACACCCCAGTGGGGCTTAACCGAGAGCTCCCGGATGAACAACGCCGCTAACTGCAGGGATATGTTGAAGAATTTGTTCACTCTGGCGGATTACGAGTTTTATGCTAATGGGATGTCTGATGAGGGGGCTCTCAAACGGTCATGGCGCTCGCTGGGCATGTGCATGCAAAACCAAACCAATGTGCTGTTGAGGTTTGAGGAGCTCTCTGAGCGGTTTGCCGATCTCTCCCATAAGCATGAATCTTGCAAGGATGTGGAGCTCCGGTACAAGGATTGTAAGAAGGAGCTGTTGGGGGCTAAAGCCGAGAGGGATGCTGCGGTTGATAAAGCTGGCCGAATTAAGCAGGAAAAAAGGACCTTGATCATTGTTGCGGCCGAACAGGCCAATAAGATCAGGAACTTGGAGGCCAAGCTTACCGCATTTGAGGCTGAGAGCTGGAGGTTGGCGAAAGAGAGGGAAAGCTTTGCTGTTGAATGTGGGCAGACAGTTGTTGTTAAGCAGCGTTTGATCTGGGATTATTTTCCTACCTTTGTCAGACGGCTCCTCCAAAGTGAAGAGTATAAGAAGAGCTTGGCTGTTCCGTTTAACATGGCTATTGCTGCCGGGTGGCTCGATGGGGGTAAAAGTGGGTCACTCCCCGAAGCTGTTAAGGCTGTTCTTGATGCCTCATCCGATTTTGATCTGGAGGCCGGTAACAAACTTAACTCAGTCTATGATGAGTTGTTTGACAAGAGGTACCCTTTATGTTGACAAAATTGCTAGTGCCTATCTCCGGACCCCGGCCGAGCTACAAAATTTGCTACCTGATGAGACTCCTCCCACTCCCGGTCAAAGAAGTTCCGGCTCTGCGCAGCCTTGATTTTGTAATAGCTTGGTTTATCTTTTCGTTGGATGATTGTATGACATTTGTTGAAACAAACAATATTATCTTGTAACCTTATTTTTGTGGAAATAGTTGTTCGTCCGCCTGGCGGGTCAAAAGTTCGTTTTGATAATTTCTTAGATTATTGTTGTGCCATGTATACACATTTTTGTTATAAGGGAGGTCTTTTGTCAAGCATTATTCGGACTTGAGCATAGTATATTATGGAATGTGGCCGTTCGGTGAATAGCACCTGGGCTCTTTTTAAGTGAATAGCGCGTTTGGGGAATGTAACCGTTCGGTGAATAGCACCTAGGTTCTTCCCATGTGAATAACACGTTTGGGGAATGTAACCGTTCGGTGAATAGCGCATAGGTTCTTCCCATGTGAATAACACATTTGGGGAATGTAACCGTTCGGTGAATAGCACCTAGGTTCTTCCCATGTGAATAGCACGTTTGGGGAATGTAACCGTTCGGTGAATAGCACCTAGGTTAGAAGTAATAGACATTGACTACACATTCGATCAGAGGTAGCTAGCCGTCCGTCGGAGTCATTAACAACTTATGTCTAACATTAGTTTGCCAGAAAATTGCTATCATCCCAACTTGGAACGTAGCCCATATTTCATTTCATATAGTTCAAGTACATTTGGTCAAGATTACATTTGTTACATATAACATCTTCTTAAATTCATTGCGTTCCAGGTGCGTGGTACTTCTCTGTCCTCCATCGTCATTAATTTGTAGGAACCGTTCTGAAAAGCTTCTATCACCCGGTAGGGACCTTCCCAAGTGGACCCTAGCTTTCCCAGATTTTTCACCCTGCTAGCCTCGTTCCTTCGGTAAACAAACTCTCCGACTTTGAAGGACATCAGACGGACTCTCTTATTGTAATATTGCTCCACTTTAGACTTGTACTTTGCCTCCCTTATAGCCGCTGCTTCTCGCCTCTCTTGTAATAGATCCAAGTTTAGGCGTGTTTCCTCTTCATTCATCCCTTCCTTAATCATCATGGTTTGGTGCGTCGGCATTCCGATCTCCGCCGGGATCACTGCTTCGCTTCCATAGGTAAGACTGAACTGCGTTTCCCCATTGCTTGTCTTTATAGACGTTCGGTGCGCTGAGAGGACGTTGGGGAGTTCGTCCACCCATCCGGCCCTTTCTCTTCCCAGGCATGTTTTTATGCCCGTCATCAGACTTTTGTTTGTCGTTTCTACCAACCCATTGGCCTGTGTGTGCGCCACTGCTGTGTTTATCTGCCTTATCCTCAATTTTTCGCACCAGATTTTGAATGGATCTTTGACAAAGTTCGTCCCATTATCCATAACAATGACGGCCGGCAAACCGAAACGGCGCACTATGTTATTCCATACAAACTTAATGACCTCCTTCCCCGTAGTTTTGGCCAAAGGCTTCGCTTCGATCCATTTTATAAAGTAGTCGATTGCTACGATGACATATTGAACCTTTCCTGGTGCGGCTGGAAGAGGGTCGAGGACGTTCATCCCCCATTGGTAGAATGGCCATGGTGCCATGATGGATGTCATAAGACTTTTGGGCATCTTGGGCACCAGAGCGTGTATCTGACAGGAGTCACACTTTTGTATTTCTTCCCTTGCATCCCGATGCATGGTCGGCCAGTAGTATCCCTGCCGGATCGCCTTTGCTACTATAGAACGTGGGCCGGAGTGCATCCCACATGCCCCCTTGTGTAGTTCCCAAATGACATAATTTGCTTGTAGAGGACCGACACATCGCAACATAGGCATCAAATAAGACTTTTTGAAAAGTACATCCCCTTCCATAACGTATTGACTGATTTTCTTGCGAAGTAACCTGGCCTCATTTTTGTCGTTCGGCCATATCCCTTCCTTGAGACACCGTACAATCGGAGTCATCCAATTGTCCCCCTCTTCTTCCACTATTGTATTAACCTTCGTTGTTTCCACAGACGGCTTGCTTAATACTTCTACTAGAATTTCCTTAGTCAGATGGTTGAATGCCACTGAAGCTAGCTTACTGAGAATATCCGCCTTCTGATTTTGGTTGCGAGGGATGTTCGCTATCCGGAACTTCTGAAAGTGGCTTATGTTGCTCTTTGCTTCGGCTAAGTATTTGATCATATTATCACTGCAGGCTACGAATTCGCCGTTGATCTGACGGGCGACTAACTGGGAGTCAACTCTTACGGACAGTGCAGACACCTTCATTTCTTTGGCCATTCTTAGTCCGGCGAGCAACACCTCATACTCCGCTTGATTGTTTGTGCTTTCGAAATCCAACCTAAGAGCATATGTGTATTCAGTTTTTGTTGGGCTAATCAGAACCAGGCCTGCTCCCGATCTACTTTTTCCTGACGCTCCGTCCGTATAGAGCGTCCATTCATTCTCTTCGTCAGGATTCTTTGGCCCGGTCGTCACTTGCTCCACCATCCTTCCGTTATTGTCCATGGGGACTTCATTTATGAAATCTGCCAATACCTGGCCCTTGATCGCGTTCCTGGGTTCATACACTGTTTCATATGTTCCCAGTTCGACTGAATATCTTGCCAACTTTTCGGAGGATTCCGCTTTGTTCAGGATCTGCTTGATTGGTTGATCGGTGATTACCTTGATTGGATGTGCCTCGAAATACCTCCTGAGCCGTCTGGATGCGTGAAGTAGTGATAAGGCCAGCTTCTCTAGGGGAGCATAATTACATTCGGCCTCCTGCAGAGTCCGCATGACATAATGTACCGGGAGCTGTTTTCCGTTCCGTTCGACAAGTAGGACAGCACTGACCGCCTCCTTTGCTGCGGCCAAGTAGACGCATAGCGTTTCTTTCGGCCTAGGGGAGGCTAATGAGGGGAGGTTGACAATGACTTTCTTAAGTTCTTGGAAAGCTTTTTCTGCATCCTCCGTCCAGCGGTATTCGTCCTTGTTTATCTTCGTGATATTCTTCAAAGTTTCAAAGAAAGGCAGGGCTCTCTCGGCTGACCTGGCGAGAAACCGGTTTAGAGCGGCTAGTTTTCCTGACAAGCTTTGCATTTCTCTTAGTGTCCGGGGGGACTGCATATCTGTGATAGCCTTCGTCTTCGCTGGGTTTGCCCGTATCCCCTCGGATGTCACCATGTATCCCAAGAACTTTTCTTCCTCCACACCGAATGAGCATTTCTTGGGGTTAAGCTTCATGTTAATCCTTCTGAGGTTGTCAAATGTTTCTGCCACATCGGCCAATAGTGCCTTCTCCGTCGGACTTTTAATCACCATATCATCGACATATGCTTCTAGGTTCCGGCCAATTTGAGATTGGAAGGCCGAATCCACCAGCCGCTGGTACGTGGCTCCTGCGTTCTTTAGGCTGAACGGCATCTTAGTGTAGCAGTAAGTTCCTTGGTCTGTGTAGAAGGCTGTTTTTTCCTCGTCCTCTTCGGCCATTTGCACTTGATGATACCCTTTGTACGCGTCCAAGAAGCACTTATATCTGGAGTCTATTATTGATTCCACTTTTAAGTCAATCTCCGGGAGGGGGTAGTAATCCTTTGGGCATGCGGAGTTGATGTTTTTGAAATCAATGCACATCCTCCAACTTCCATCCCCTTTTTTTTACTAATACCGAATTGGATATCCAGGTTGGATATTTAACCGGTCTTACTATGCCCGCCTTTAACCACTCGGCCACCTCTTTCGCTACCGCCTGACTTTTTTCCACTGACAGTGTCCTTCTCTTTTGGCTTACGGGAGTGATCGATGGATTGGCGTTCAACGTGTGCTGTATGATACGTCGAGGAACACCTGTCATGTCAGTTGGTTCCCACGCGAAGACATCTAGATTTCGTTTGAGGAGAGCCTTTAGACTTTCCGAGCCGGATGAGGATAGGTTTCGTCCTATAGCCACAAGCTGGTCCGGGTACGCCGGATTCACCAGGACCTATTCGGTTAGGCCCACTTCCTTTTGTTCTTTTTTCTCTTCCTCCTCTATCACTCTTCTTTTGTCTAACCCTCGGCACTCATACACCGAGGCCGTTTGTGTGACCAACGTAGCTATTCCCCTGGGAGTGGGGAATTTCATCATAGAGTGAATCGTTGAAGGGATAGCTCGCAGCTTTTTTAATCCCGTCCGCCCAATAATTATATTGAAGGGGGAGGACGCGGATGCTACAACGAACTTCATGGTTGTTCGGCTGCACAATCCGTCACTCCCAAAGCATACATCTAGTTCTATCTTTCCTAGCGGCTTCACCTGCTCTCCCGAGAAGCCAGCCAGGGTCGTTGCTGTTTCCACTATTTTTGCCCTGATGGACGGATGTAGATTGTCGAAGCAGTGTTTGAACATGATTTCACATGAAGCGCCCTCGTCGATGTGGACTCTTTTCACCAAATACCCAACGACTTCCGCTTCCACCACTATGGCTTCCTCGGACAGATAATCCGTTGATATCGGGGGAAGGTTATAGGCACATTCATCCAGCTTTCGATGGTGGTCATCGTTTTTCTTTTCCGGTCTTCCCCTCGGCTATCGACCATGTTGATTATCTTTCCTTTCCTCGGACCGTCTTTTTTCTGCTGAGCCTTCCCCCTTTGCCGTACGTCTTTGACTAGATGGTTCAATTTACCAGACTCCAGAGCTAGCTCTAGTTGTTTCTTCAATTGGTAGCAGTCGTTGGTGTATTGTCCCTTCTCACCGTGATAGTCACATGATGCGTGGTTTTGCAACCTTACAGCAGGTTTTACCTCTCAAGGGATCTCAAGAGGCTTACAACCCCACCAGGCAGTGTACCTGACCGATGTAGTATAGTGTAGTGGTAAGTACGGGGGATTGATCGTTCTCCACAGGGAATAGTGTTCGTTAGGTATGAAAGACTACTCTAATAGGTCTAAGGGTTGAGGAAGATTCTTTTTTATGTTTTTATATTTTTATGAAAGCAAGTAAAATCTCGGGTTTGAAAGAGTGGGCGGAATTAGTTGCTAGTCAACTAACCCAAATTACTACGAATGCAAATAAAATAAATAACTGAAAATAAAAAGTTGGTGAAAACTTATGTGTAGAGAAATGTGTTTACTTAGATTTCCTTACTCCCTAACTATCTTTGACCGGTTGATTAGTGTGTATTAGTCGCGTGGATGACGGGTGTATTCCTTAATACCAATCGTGGGGCGGCGTACGTACTTCCCCAACTCTACAAGCTCCTACTTCACTCCTATGTCGAGCCGGCTAGGAAGCTCCTAACATGGGATCACTAGAATTCGCTTGTGCATTAAATACAACCATAAAAACCTTTAGTACGCATTGGTTCATGTTTCTTAAGACGTTCAAGCAAGTTACCGAATAGGAAGTTAGCCAGTTTTCTTAAGCCTAACATAGATAAACAATCATCCAATACAACTAATAACACATTAATAACCAATAATCAATAGCTAGGTTTCATTAGATCTAAGCAAACACAAGATAAATCTAGCCTAACATGTTAATCAAAAGACAAGAATAAGATAAAATCAAATAACACATAGACATATTGAATGATTAATTGATAACTTATCTTCAATATAACATGGAAGATCTCAAGGCAAAAAGCCTTGAAAAAGATGCTAAAATCGTCTTAGGGTTTTCTCCCAAAAATTCCACACTAAGTTCCACACTAATGACAAAAAATTAGAAAACTATATATAGACTTTTGGATCTGACGGCGTCACGTTATGGATTGTGACGCCGTCACCTCGCCGCTTCTAGGGTTCCCGGATGACCTTCTTGACGCCGTCCCTCTTTAGCTCTCCAAAATCCGTTCTGGCTTATCAAGGATTGACGCCGTCAGACCTTGAACGTGACGCCGTCCCTCTTTGAATTAAGCCGTGACGCCCTTGATCAGGTTAAAGCGTGACGCCGTCAGAATTCACATGCAATTTTCACTGGCTTATCACGAGTAAATTTCACATCCACCTTTTCTTGCCAAGCCATGACGCCGTCTGGAGTAAATCCTGACGCCGTCAAAGGTAACTTCCAGCACAATTTTGAGACTTTGTCGTTTTCTTCACTTTTATGCTCCAAAAACGTCCAAAATGCCTCCTTTTCCAGATTTCTCCTCAAAAGTACCTAAAATGACAAAAGGAACGATTTAGGGCAATATTTGATCAAATAAATACGATTTAGGGCTTAAATGACCCCTTAAAAGCGGTACACTTTTCGCTTCATCATCACAATACCAATCCAAGTTTTCTTTCCGAGGGGTGTCGGGTAATAGAGGTGGTTGAGGTAGCTGAAGGTGATGCTCAGTTGCCAGGATTTCCTTAGGTGTGCATTTTAGTGATTCCAGCGTCGGTCTGTTTTTATCGTCCCTGACTCCGTATTTAAAGTTCCAATTAGGTTCTTGTTTCGGAGTCACGTACGGGGTGTGATGGTCCTTTGGCCGGTACGGGGATTTCTGCCCCCATCGTCTTCTATCTTTGAAGCTCTTATGGAACCGGTCATTTCTTATTGGTTGTGATCCTCCCACTTCCTTCCGAGCATATTCTCCTTTCGGCAGTTCGGTATTCCGAAAGGCTTCCTCCAAACGGATGAAGTCTTCGAACCTTTCTAGCATTTCATCAACCGTCTTAGGAATTTTGTCTGAGAACTTCTTTGCCAATTCCGGGCAGTGGTGACCATTCATGAAAGAGGAGATCCGAATTACCTCCGGGGCGTCCGGAAAATAGTTTGCCTCACTTACCCACCGTTCTTTAAAGCCCGGGAGGCTTTCATTGGCCTTACTATGAATTTTGTTGATTTCCGTGAGGTCCTTGACACACGCCCTTAGTATGCTAAATCTGTTCAGGAATTTCTTCAATAGATCATCCTAACTGTCAATGCTTCCGGTTGGCAGCTTATCAAACCACCCTCTGGCCTTTCCGTCCAAAGTCTGTTGGAACATTCGGCACCACACGGGCATTGGCCACTCTTCGTGGTTCCCCGCTCCCGTGAAGCGGTTGATGTGGTCATCTGGGTCGGTCGTCCTATCATATAGTTTGAGGTTCGTCGGTATTTTATGCTTCGGGTCGGAGAACTCTATGATCCTCCTTGTGAACGGACACTTTATCACTTTCTTGAACGGTTTGCTTAAGTCGTCATTCGCCACCACTTTCCCTTTACCGTTCGTACCTCCTCCGACATTTTCTTCCTCTGTATCCGTTAGATCATCTTCAAAACTCAAGAGCATCGGTTTTATCAGATCACGGTTGGCTTGTAGTTTAAACAGTTCTTTGAGTGGTGATATGTGACCCTCCATGATGGCTCGCGTGTCCGGAGGAGAATGGCCTCCTCCCTCGGAACCTTCAGCTTCCCCCGTACGTCTGTTTGGGGGGGGGGGGGGGGGTGACTGAGTTGGGACCACTCATTCTAAGCTTATGGTAGATTGAACTTGGGTCCCACGGATGGCGCCAGTTTGTTGAGGTAAAATCTTACCCCTGGTTCGTTAGGTCCGCTCCTTGATCTTCTGTGAACCTGAAAAAAACATAATACACGTTAGCCTCGCCTTGGGTTTTATCCCAAGACCAAGCTCCAGTGTAAGGATAAGTATTCGTTCGGATCGGAGTAATAAATGTAGGTTATAAGTGAGCAGTAAATGAGAGTGAAAGAAGTTAATGCCTGCATTGAATGTGTTGGGGTATTTATAGTACCCCAACCACTGTGTATTTACTGTACCTGGAGACAAGGAGCCGATCTATGCACAGTGACCTATGGACCACTGTGCATGTACTTGGAGTACTGTTACGTAAAACCCGGGGCGGCGTACTTGAAAGGCATATCCCGTGAAACCTGGAGGCGGCGGTACTGTACGCATTTTGGTCTTTCCCAAGGTTCCTTTATTTATTATTTATATTCCTGAGGTCCGGACCGGATGACCTGAATGGGATTCGTCCGGAATGTGTCGTCCGGCATGGGTCATCCGGACACATACACGAACATTATGGTAATATTCTTTTCTTGGCTTTATGTCTCCAGCTTTTGGTTGGTTTTTTTGGATATAAACTTTTTTTTATTTTGATGATGGGGGAGTTTTTACGGACCCTCCCCATAGGGAGGGTTTCGTGGGGCCCTGTGCATTACGGTTTTGTATGGTGTGCATCATGGTTTGTACATTTTGACCAAAATCCTCTATTGTCATATAATATGGGGGTCTTAATAACATAACCGTTAAAATTGAGCACAGAAACAGAAACCATAGATTGCATATACATTTGTTTTTTTGTCTACAAAGATGCACTGAACACAAATTGAAGAAGATAGAAAAAGCAACTTTTTAGTCCCCAATCACACACACCACCACCCCTTTAACCCCCACCCAACTCAATCTCATGACCTTTTTCACTCTTTTTTTGCCTTCCTGTTTTTGTGTTTAAATATACTAATGGTAGCCAAACTCTCATTACATTTTCATTTGACTTATTTAAATCAATTCTTCTAATTACAAGAAACTGACATGTGAAAAAGCTGACGATTTAGATGAAGAGTGTTAATGAGTAAAAAACACATGAATTGTTTCTAAATGTAACGAAATTTCCACTTTTTACAAAGTTGTGTATTTATCTTTTAGTTTTTCTAAACAATGCGAACAAGTTACTAATCCTACTATTCTATGCATAATTTAACATTTAGTTAGAGTTATTTACATAAATCGTCCTTGTGGTTAGGACCAAATTGCAACGTTAATCCTTAACTTCAATTAGAATTATTTACATAAATCGTCTTTCTGGTGGCTGGGGGTCCCACCTGATGACGTGTCAGGTGCCACGTGGCAACTGCCACGTGTCGGGTCGCCACGTGGACCAATGAGATGGTGACACGTGGCATGGCAGATAAATACCCACCAAATGCCTCGCCCCGGATTCGAACCTTCGTCATTTGGTTGGCAAGGAAGGCACGCACCGCTGGGCTGCTGCATACCTTCAATTAATATGTGCAACAATAATTCTTTTAACCCTTTATTTGCCCAGTCCATATATTAGTAAATTTGACCTGTCATTTTAAGATGTTTTGGCCCGGTCCAAAAATAAATGAAAGTACCGTCGGACTCCTTTTTTCGTGCTCTTTCCAATGGTGTGCTCGGTGAATTTTTTTGACTTCGTCTGAACCTCGTTAAACGCGAAAACGTTGTCAAAACTCATCCGAAAATCACCGTTTTTGCTTTGTTTTCAAACTCTTGTACCTGCAAGACAAAATAACACATAACAAACATATTTGCAAATATGTGAAATTAGTGGGATTTGCTGTAAATTTGACCTGTAAGTAGCTATGAGTTTATGGGCTCTTTTCCATAACAAGAATTGGGCTCAAGTTCTATTCTCATTTATATCAATTGGGCTCATATCAATATCAATTGCCTAGAGTTTACAACTACTCAAACTGAATCCAGTTATAATTAGACAAAATTTAAGGAAACCAACCAGTCATGGAAAGATGATGTATGTAAGTGTAAAATGTTCATGCATCTACGTACGTACATATGTATGTCATCTCTAATCTAGGTTGATGAAGCACACATCATATGCATGCATTGTATTCAATCTCATCACACCATTATCGTAAAATGTTACCGGTAGCTATCAACTTTCTTGCTTGCTTACGCCACAAACTACACATGACCAAAATGTTGATGTGGTTTTTCACTTCCAATCAATTAAATCTATAAAAAGTGTGTTTTTCGTTTTGTAATATTATTGGTGTTGGAGTAAAAACTTGTAAGTGGGTCCAACTTTTGTGTAGTATCCTTCGGAATGACTCTTCCGGACTTTGCGAACTCCTACACACAAGAAACACGCACGTTAGACTCACTTTGGGTTTTATCCCAAGACCAACCTCCGGCGTGAAAATAAGTATATGATAATTATGGAGGGTTGAACAGTAAAATGAGAGTAAATGTTGTAGGTGTAAAATTGAATGCGAATCATAAATGAGGTGTGGGTATTTATACTACCCACACCTATTACCTGTTTGCCTTGGGACTAAGCGAGTCGACCTACGCCTGGCCTATTAGGTAGGTGTCAGATCACGTGGAGGAACACAATCCCGGGAAATCTGGGATGGCGGCGTTAGTGGCGGTTGATGGGACTGCTCAGTGTAAACGGCGGCGGTCCTGTCAGTAGACATGTACGGACGTAAGTTGATAGTCCGGACGAAATATGACCTCTGGACACGTAGGCATGGTCCGGGCGTATCATGACGTCCGAACACATACGCCAACAATTGGACAAAGGGATATGATATCTTTTTGAAACATAAATAAATTGGAATATAGAAGGAAAAAATAATAGTGATCAGAAATGCTGCAAAATAAATAAAATCCAATACGAGTAGATGAAGCCCGTTCCACGTGAATTTCATGCTTTGTTGGACATGCCAGGTGTAACAACTTAGGTGCTGTTTGTTTTTTAAGAGGTTTTATGTCTGAATCTGAATACCACTTCTGAATCTGAATGAGTGGTCCAAAAGTCTGAATCTGAATTATTTTAGACTGTCTGTTTTTATGTCTGAATCTGAATGTCTGAATAAACAAAAAACAATCCTTTCGGTATAAAACAAACCAAAAGACACTCCATTCGTGATTATTAATAAAAAATCAAGACTAAGATGAGGAGATAAGGATTGAAAAGAAGTAGTTGTAAAGTTTAGGCTTTTCAGACGTAATCAGATGATATTCAATGTCTGAATGAATCAGACCCTATTCAGATGTATTCAGACTTCAGATCTGAAAAAAAACAAATAGTCTGAATCTGAAAATGTCTGACCGAATCAGACTTCAAACGTATTCAGATCTGAATAAAAAAAACAAACACAACCTTACTATTATCATAGATAAGCCTTGAATTTTTTTGAACAATATAGATAAGCCTTAAGTAATTACGCCAATATGAGCACCAATGCACATACTATAAATAAATGCTTTTAACTTTATTCGTATAATTTAATTTGGACATTGTTCTTAATTGGTTTCTGCAAACATCTTGTATAAAGTGAAATATAATTTCGTCATTATTTCTCCATAACTAAGATAAGTTGAATACTTGAATGTTGTAAGATGATACGCCTGGGCCCGAGCCCAAGCCCATGGCCTATTTAGGTTTTAGGGTTTTACCCTACTTTGTCTTATAAATACTCAAATCTCTAGTTCTTCTCTCTATTTTCTTAAGGAGCTCGCACACGCTAAAAGTGGTGCCTTATCTCGATACAACCCTTAACTGGGTCGTATCATAAGATGTTTGCTTCAAGAATTCTACCAATTCGGTAAAGTAAGTACTAAATCTTAGGAAAATGCTACCAAAATCTTGGTCGTGGATATTTTCGTAAGTACCCACAAGTATAGCTAGCTATTTATGGTTATATTTTGGCTCAATATCTAATGATACAATTTTATGGAGGATATGATATCCTTTGAAAAAAATTTGTATTCTTAAATAATATATACTTGAATATGTTTATTTGCCTTTCAAAACAGAATACCTAGACACGCTTATGTTACTCGATAAGATAAGTATGAGTTTATGACATGTTTTAATATTTGTTTTTATATAATTCAAGACATCTATTCTCTCCCCTCTTAGTATACCTGTTTGCAAAATACTAGTATTTGCATTTAGTAATAAGTATTCAATGAGATCATAAATGTGATTCTTTTTCATTATTCTTAATTATTTGAACCATATAATTTTTAAATTTTAATGTTCTTTTCATTTCAAAATTAATGTTATTAGACAAAAAAGCACGCGGCTTAAGAAAAATGATACCGCTACACTTTTTAATCAATAAAATATTATATCCATTTATTAAAATCTCTTTTTATTTTAGTGTATTTCAAAATGAAAATGAAAGATATAATTTTATGTTGCTTATTTAAGGAGTAAATAGTACATGTGGAGAGATATATAGATTTAGACAGGGCCTGTGTTTGTGTGACTGTCAAATCTACATATTCTCTCATTTCTTTTCTCTCTCACAAACACATTTATACATTCATCCTCCATATCTATTTTCTTCTCTTCAATTTTAATGCTCCAAGGTACATACTGCTTCTTCTTCTTTTTTTCAATAAATTATATGTTGATGAGTGATGAGTAGTTTCTTTATGTTTTTGACTTGTAGTTTAGTTTCTAAGTTAATGTTTTATCATGTTAAAATTTCATATTAAACTACACTCATCATTATCTTTGATCTTTGTTATATAAAAGCTACACATCTTTTGCAGTATATAATACAGATATGATCAAAATGAAGCAAATAATGGGTTTGTTTTTGTCAAGTTTATATGCTATTTTAGGAATTAATTTATGCCTCTGTGCAAAACTGATGCTTCTTTAATGTACGGTTTCTTTTTCTTTAATTTCCACATTTATTTCTTATAAATTTTTTTGTCCTTGTCTTCAACTTTACCAGAATTTTAAGCAAACCCAATTCAGTTTTTTAATAGGATATTTGAGTATATGCAATTATGCATGGTTCTTATCTTGTTGAAAAATGATGTCTTTTTATGATATCTTTGTAAGTATGTGTTTTGAGATTCTTCTTTTTTGAACAAGTAGCTAGCCCTCCCTGGCCTTTTTTTTGTAAGTACATTTGGAAAAATAAAGTTTTACTTTTTATGGATATGGGATCTGCTTTTCACATCTCATCATACCCAAATTTATACTAACTTCAATAATGCTGAATTATTAGCCCAAAAGAATAATGATTTGTTTTAAAATTCACATTTTTGTGTTTATCCATGTAAACAAGAAGAACTCCCATATCTTACAACTTGTCTTTATTGCTCAAAGTGTAATTCTTTCATGTTTCTTGTCTGCCCTTTATATTTATTATTCCATATCTTCATGTTCTCTGTTGACTTTAAAAGTCAAACTTAAATTACTGAGTTTTATAACATGAAAGTTTGGTGTACTAGTTGATGTCACCTTTTTATGTGATTTTATATTAAAGTTAGATAAATAGGTAATAAGTTTAGGGAAAATGATGCTTGCATCCAGATGTAGGCAATTGCCTACATCCTCTTTGTAAAAAATTTAAAAAATGTACAATTTAGTCCCTCCAGTAAGTCGCTGTTACATGTTTTCCCTTTTTCCCCACCATTTTTTTCAACGGGAATGTAGGCAATTGCCTACATTCGGATGTAGGCATGATATCCCCGTAAGTTTAATATTGGAAGTGGTTGATTTGACTTTCAGAAGTCAAAGTATGAAATGTGTATGTAATGGTAATGTATGCAGCAGGATTAGTATTGATTTGATGAGAAGATTAATGGAGGGAAATGCTGGATTTCAGTTAGATGGGAAAGCGTTGCAAATGTTTCAAAAGAGTTTCCTTCAAGTTCAAAACCTTTTGGATCATAACCGCGTGTTAATCGATGAGATTAATCAGAATCACGACTCAAAGATTCCGGACAATCTAAGTAGAAATGTGGGCTTGATTAGAGAACTCAACAACAATATAAGAAGAGTGGTTCATCTTTATTCCGATCTTTCGTCAAATTTATCAAAAGATGTTCATTCATCCGAAGACGATTCAAGATTAGATGCAAAGGCTTTGCACAAGAGGATTAGGCCTGCTTAGATAAAATTTAGCCAATGCATCATCCTCTTTTGTTTTCTCTTAAGTTAAACATGGTATTATGACTTGTAACAAATGCATTTAAAGTACTCTAGTTAAATGTTGTTGGTTTTTATGGTAATATTCTTTTCTTGGCTTTATGTCTCCAGCTTTTGGTTGGTTTTTTTGGATGTAAACTTTTTGTTATTTTGAACCTTTGTTGGAGGTTAAAATTGAGCACAGAAACAGAAACAGAAACCATAGATTGCATATACATGTGTTTTTTTGTCTGCAAAGATGCTTTGAACACAAATTGAAGGAAGATAGAAAAAAGCAGCTTTTTAGTCCCCAATCACACACCACCACCCCTTTAACCCCCACCCAACTCAATCTCATGACCTTTTTCACTCTTTTAGATGAAGAGTGTTAATGAGTAAAAAACACATGTATTATTTTGTATTGGTAAGACGAAGAATAAAATGTAAAAAAATTTAGCAATGCTCTTAAATCAAACCCTTTCTATTTAAGCTTATTTGTCTAGCTTATTGATTTATTAATAACTTTTGAATAACTTTTGAGCTTATTAGCTTATTAATTGGAGCTGATAGCTTATTTAAGCTAATGAACTCAAGTTTGTAAGCCCAAAAATTAATCTTATTATCTTTTTGAAAGTTGAAAGTTTAATAAGCTTGGAAA
The DNA here is from genome assembly GCA_021014915.2 of Artemisia tridentata subsp. tridentata. Taxonomy (NCBI): domain Eukaryota; kingdom Viridiplantae; phylum Streptophyta; class Magnoliopsida; order Asterales; family Asteraceae; genus Artemisia; species Artemisia tridentata. The sequence goes on along the minus strand of CP139508.1, from coordinate 510,719,509 downwards.
ATAAGCTCAAACAGAACCCATCAAATTGATAGGTGCATGTCAGAATTTAATCTAGAAGTTAATCCACTTAATGCAATATAAAAAGGTTGTTGCTTTTGATTTTATAGTATTTACTTTTAGAGCATGCAACCTTTTGGTTTTTGGTATTTTACTATATATTCAGAGACTATGAAGTTAAAAATATCATTTATAGATGTGTCTTGGCAAAAACATATTTGTTAGCTTTACTCAGTAAAAATGTACCATAATCTAATTAAAAATATCGTTGGTGCACGCTCTTTGCATTGTTAGTTACTTAGAGGATCATATATATGTTTAACACACAGCCATCACCAAATGGCTTAGTCCTCACAAGACATATAGAGTTTAAACCTTAAAAGGTACGCATGTGAGGTGACTAGGGAAATGGTCGGAAACATGACAAAAATACATTGGTGAGTACATCGTATTAGTCAAAGACGTTCGTGTTCGTCCAGTTCGTTTACAACCCTAGGCAGGACCTCTCAAAGTCAAACTCAACTCAACTTACTTCGGTACTTTCCCTTTCCATACTTTCTTTTTAAAAGAATTTCAACATTTATATTTTAGCCTCATACTTTTTAGTTTGTAGAGTAAATTACACAGATAGTCCCTGTGGTTTGTCAAAAATTTCACGTATAGTCCCTCAAAGTTTAAAGTTGCATATATCGTCCCTCTGACTGCAAAAGAATAACATCTATGGTCTCTGTGTTGGATGGCCTTCTATTTCTCCGTTAAACATCATACACGTGATAATCACGTGAGGGTAATAAAGTCTTTTTCCCGTCTTTTTCCCCCAAGACTGATACTTAAATTTTGTCCCAACGCAAGATGCTCTCAAAACAGATACTCACTCACAATCAAAACATCAAAACAGATACTCTGCTCTCACACAAGATCCTATCACCAACGCACAACAAGAACAACGATTCTGCTCTCACACAAGATCCACGAAATACCTCATCATCTACAACAACAAAAAAAACAGATCTAAATTCTCATCTATCTCAATCGACACAATCAAAAATCGAGAGACAAACAAAAACCTATCCTTTATAAAAAAAAAAAAAAAAAAAAAAAAAAAAAAAAAAAAAAAAAAAAAAAAAATCCCAGTTCCGGATCTACAAAATCCACCGCCAACAAAAAACACAACCATCACTATGTCACCGTAACCCACCCCTATTAATCAACCGTGGCAGCAACAGCTGTGGTTATCGGTACCATAGGCGACAACAACGATGGTTTCAACGGCGACAGTGGTTTGATTTTTTAAGTGTTAAAATGATAGGATAGAATGATGGGTCAGAAACCGACACAGACTCCGGGTCAGAAACCGACAGACTCCGGGTCGGGTCAAAATTGATGGAGAGTTATCAGGTGAGAAAAGGTAGGCGGCTGAGAGTAAAAGGGATTGAGGATTTGTGGTTTGATTTTTTAAGTGTTAAAATGATGGGATAGATAGTTGTTGTGGGTTTTGATAGCTGGTACTAGTATGTGTTTTGAGGATTTCAATCAGAGGATAGTTGTTGTGGGTTTCAATCAGAGGATATCACTACTTTGAGCATCAGGAAATGAAATATGTTTCAGTATGTGTTTTGAGGTTTTGAGATGCTTATAAGCATCAGTGGAGTTGTGGTGGATTTTAGTCAACTTTAATGTTGGTTATGTTTATCAATGGTTTTAAAACACTCAAAAGCTGGATACCTGAAAACCATAAACATAAACATAACCAACATTAAAGTTGACTAAAAAAAGTCAAAATCACAATTTCCCTAAATCAAATCTAGCATTAACAAAATCTGATTGATACCCAATTGAGTAAGAATTAACAAAATCGGATTGATACCCAATTCAGCTAACATCATTTATTACTGATTCTTGAAAAAAAGTTTGTTAATTTATTGGATCTTTAATGTGGGCAAAAAATCTTGATGAACAGATAAGAACATTTACCTTAGTAAAAATTAATGGATTTGTTAATGGTTTTTGGGTATTGAAGATGATCAATGGAAGTTGCTAAATTGCTTGAAAAAGATGAAGATTGTTAATGGTTTATGTGTGTGTAAAAATGGCTGATTGAGTGTGTGTACTTGGGGAAAAAGACCTTATTACCCTCACGTGTTTATCACGTGGGTGATGTTTAACGGAGAAATAGACGGCCATCCAACACAGGGACGATAGATGTTATTCTTTTGCAGTCAGAGGGACGATACATGCAACTTTAAACTTTGAGAGACTATACATGAAATTTTCGACAAACCACAGGGACCATCCGTGTAATTTACTCTAGTTTTTATATGTATTATTTCAAGAGTATAGTGCTATAGTATAAAGTAGCTTGAAATACAAAAATGGGAGGTAGGTGTGGCTCTTAATTTCCTAACCTAGGATTATTACTATATATATAGGGCTCCACCACATCATTTCATCCAAATGTTTTCACTTAATCGCCTCTTTATTTTTTCAAACAAAATCAAGGTTTTACACATCATTCAACAAATATGATTCTTTGTGTTACTTTATTTTCAGGTTTAATTCTTTGATGCAAAAGAATGAACTAACGAGTTACAAAATGTCGTATCAACTAGTAGTGAATATGGGAAAAGAAACGCAATTTCAAATTAAATGAACATAACGTATGGCAAATTAAATGTCACTGTTTTTTAAAAAGTTATAGGCTTAGTGATTAATGATTCTCCTTGATATTAAAAGTGGGTTCACAATTTTAAAATGTTCTTGCCAAGGATGATGATAGTTGCACAAGATATAACAACAGGAACTAGACTTATGCGCTTTTTACGTTATAAGAAATGCGTCTTCAATCGGTCAAAACACTTACGTACGAGATTGGTTTTTGCAATGTCTCCAACTATGGTCATAGATCAACTTTTAGATGGTGAGTGAATAACAAAGACCTTATATCACATAACATTTCAGTGGATACTTAGCCAGCACAAGAGTAATTATTTAACTTAAAAGTTCCTTTTGCTTGACACTTATTCTAATTTTATTCATAAATTTTTGTCACACTGATATTTTGTTATAATGATACTAAATGTGTTAAAACTTTGATCTCTGAACAAGTATACATTCTCGATATGTATAATTATACTATATCTTAATTGGCGTGGAGTACGTTGTCGTTTTGATGATGGGTTTCCCGCCAAAAATCGTGGGCTTATAAAGCCCAGCTTTCTTAGCCTGTTTATCCTTCGACAATGACCCAGCTTTTGATAGATCAATTATAATTTGGTGCTGGAATCTTCCCGAATACTCACACACATACACACATTCAGATGAGATAATCAAAAGGCGCATGCTAGGGTTTGATGTTTTGGGGTTTTTGTTTTGTGCTTCAAGATTCTATGATGGTTAACAATCAATTTTGAAGGTACATATCCATAGAAGGAGGTGGCTACTCGATCGACTGTGGCCGAAGATTTAGCCGCGAGGTTTTGAACGCCGTTCTGATGTGATTATTGGCTAAAGGAGAAGCTGGCTTTTGTTGTTCATGTAAGCACGAAGGTATTTTAATCATCAGGTAGGTTTTTATTTACTCAATTTATGTCTTTTAGATTCAGATTTATATATATATATATATATATATATATATATATATATATATATATATATATATATATATATAAAAAAAAGTTTTTTTTATTTTATTTTTTTTTTTTTTTTTTTTTTTTTTATTTTATTTTTTTTTTTATTTTTATTTTTATGTTTTCATTAATTGGAATTTGAATTTATTTACAAAAAATTAGGGGTTTCGTTTTGTATGTTTTTAACTAATTTTTAATGCAATGTAATTGGTTGTAATTGAAATGATGATTTTTTATTTTTCAAGCCTTTTTAGTAACTCAATTCAGGTTCTTGGTGTTTATAACAAGGTATAATCTTTTTATTTTTATATAAAGGTCTAATCTTTGTGTTTGGTTTTTTTTTAGTGTTCAAATAATCCAATAAAAAAAGAAAAAAACACATAAGCAGCTTTAGACCCTGTTTTAGGTTGGTTCATGATTTGTGATTTGTGATGGAATTTGCTTTGGACGGATGCAGATTGGAAATAAGGATGCGATTGAGAAAGAGCGACCTCAAATCCTACGAAGGCAGCATGTGTTCCGCAGTTGCAATGGAAAAAGTCAAAGCATGCTCTCAGTAAGAGATACCTTATTATCCGTTCATCTTTATTTGCCCCTTTTTTTGTGTTTGATTCGTTTAATAATGGCCTTATCCACTCCACCGCTTCTACTTTCCACCGGGTTCCGGAACTTGGTAGGAAGAAGAAGACGCGGACTGTGGCTGCTTATTTGAGTTCTTGATATCATTGAATCTTTTAATGTTTAGGTGATGATGAAAATATAGTTACTGATAAAGATGTTTTTAGTTTTGGTGTGTGGCTTGCAACTACAAGGCAGTGACCAGTGATGATTTTATTGTGTATTGGTGGCTTAGACATAGATAGGTGTTTGGTTCATTGAGTTTCAGCAAGTGTTTCAGGTTAGACTATTTTTTCTCACTGTGGTTACTTTAATACACTATGATAGTATATAATAATTATGTTTGCATAGGATTATGACGAACTAGATATTTTGATGACTAACTGGTCATTTATGCAGGTGTAGATATTAAAGACATAGGCGAGACTGACTTCTATTCGGAATCAGGTACATGTCCATCTATATTGTAAACGAAACAATCTGGAATTCCTGAATTTTTAAAGGTATGCCATAATACTCGAAACGAACTCCCGTCTTTAATAATCAGTTTTCCTTGATCTATCGCTAGCTTTATTTAAGCTTCATATTTAACTGTTATTGTAGTGCAGACATATTAGATTCCGTTGGAAGTAGTTGTTCACTCTCTGCGTCATCGACCACTGCAAAGTCATACTTGGTTGGGAAGCCTCTTTCTTTTGCTTTTTACGAGTTGAAACTATAGATATGGTAGACTTAAATCTTGCTCACATTTGATTTTTGTGATGATCAATGACACAGGTTCAATGCATCACTAATACTGGAAACATTAAGAAATAAAAGGATAATGTTTGTTGGATAATCCTTAAATAGACGCCAATACGTATCGATGGTGTCTTCTCCATTCGGTCGTTCCCGATAACGCCAAATCCATGGGAAATTTCGGTTGTTTTCAGTGTTTTTACTGATAAGGTAACATTTTTATCACACAAGATAAACTAAACACAAAACTTTTCTGATACGTTAAATAATGGTTCCGTGAATGCTTTTGTTGATAGACCAAATCCTTTTTACCAACAACACACACCTGCAAGAAATCAGACCGGAAAAAACGATCACACCCTGTCGTTCTAGTGGTACTTTCTTCTTTTTTTTTCCCCCTAATTTAAGATCTAATAGTTTCTTTTTTGAGGTGAGTGGGTTTTGTTATATTTTTGTTTCTTGAAGAATTTAAAGCGATGTATTTGTTGCGGGTTGTTAAATTATATGAGATAAAGATGATTCATTTACATGTAACTGAGTTCCAAACATAGATCATCTTTCGTAAAAGCTAACATACTACTTCCTCCGTCTCAAAATTATTGTCCATATTTCCTTTTTGGGATGTCTCAAAATAATTGTCCACTTTCTTTTTTAAGTAAAAACTAGAGAATATAGTACGAGAATATTCTCTTTGAGTGGTTGAAAACTAAAGTAGCCCCACTTTTATTAAACTTTGCGATTTCTCTCTCATGACAATAATTTTGAGACGGAGGGAGTATTATTTTCTTCTTTATTGTAGAGAGCCTGGTGTTGGTCATGTGTTGTAGAAATTGAGTCTGAGAAAAACATTGAGGTTAACCATTTTCATTTCTTGAGATTTCAATATTAAAGATTGATACTTTATATATTATTTGTTAAAGATTGTTATAAAAATATGTGTAACAGGAAGAGATTGCTGACTCGAGGTGGCCGTCTTGACGGCGGCGGCGTAGCCGTTATTCCGTTGGTATTCCATGATTTAAGTTTAAAAATGCAATTTAAATGTGTTCTAAATGATCTTTAATTGGTCGATTATTGTATTTTAAACTTTTAGTTTAGTCTTGACATGGGTCATAATGAATTTCATTGACTTTTGAATTATGAAGTAGGAAATTTGAAACTCTAGAGGGATAGATTAAAGGTGATTGATTGTTGTGGTTAAGTGATTTGATTTTGTTTTGTGTTAGGTTACCCGTTACCAGTGGAGTTGAGTGCATTGATGACAATGTTGTCGTTGCATAATGCTATTGCATACGTGTTTAAAGTCGGAGTTGCTGATCGAGTCACGGAGCTGGGGATTAGTCCCTCAAAGGTCTGTTTTTTATCCTTAGTTTATTACTGTAATAGTTATATGAAAGTGTTTGGTTTTAGTATTTGACTTAAATGTGGAAGGGTTATTTGCCGTTGCATTTTGAAAATAGTTATATGATATCGAATGTAGAGTATTAGGTTGTAAAGGCGCAGTAAATTTTTGGCTCCATTAGATTATAGCTTTATTGGAAGTATTTTTGATCCCGATACTAAATGGCATGTGCAGAAGCTAAAGAAAACGGATCCTATAAATTTTGAAACAGTGAGTTTAGACTTCCTTCATTTATATATTGAGAAACACATTTATACGTCTGAACTAGATAGTTATTGTGGCAAATGTAATGGATAAATTTATTCATTGCTTAATACAGTGGTGTGATATTACAATCAGTGATGACCTATTTATATTGTAATTTTTTTTTCTTCTTTTGCAAAGCAAAGATGGATGAGATTAAATTTAAACTCACTAAAAATCATGAACATGGAAAAAAAGTAGCGAAATGTAGTTGCTAGGGAGTACTATTGCTTTTTTTTAATGAATGCCCCCTCGATTTATTATTGTCAAAAAAACTTTAATCACGCTTTGTTTTAACATGCAGGTCTTATTGCAAATGAGAAATGTCACGATCGGCTTATGAAATCTGGCCTTCAAACCAGTGTTTAATTGTGTCATACTCATGGTGATGGCACTTTAAGAATTCCACACAAAAGAGATGATAATTATGAATGCAGAGTTATGAAGCTTCTTCTCAAACATCAACAACGTGTAATATAATATTCCACGACAAAGAGGTGATAATAACGTTACTCTTTCTAGCTTATTCATGTTTTCCAACATTTTAATATATATTTATTTCTTCCTACATAATTGTAGGTTACTGTTACACGATGTCGTTTTTAGTTTTTGATTGCGGTTTTGAGTAATTTTTTATTCTGATCTGTTGGGTAACACAAATCCACAAGCAACAGTTCATCAATAGCAGCAGATTATAATCTTTTATCACAAATTAAATAAAAGAAACAGTTCAGCAATATCATTTATTTTTTGATGAACAATAGTTTGTTGAAAATTATGGGCGTTCTTTAGAAATATGTAGTTAATGTTTCGATTTTTAATGTTAAAAATATGAAATTTGTGGCTTTGTCTCTGCGGGTTTGTGATGTTAGGCTGTATTCTTGATGACAGTTATGTTAAATGGGTTGAAATTGGTGAAACTGAGATGGGTCCTTGATGTTTTTAGTATGTAGTATTGTCGGTTACTTTTGAGGGAATGTAACGTATTTTGGGTTCTATCTACCAAAATCTATACAATTTATTGCGTCGGAGTGTAACATAACTATTCTAATTTAAAGTTATGTAGCTGTTGTACTTGATTGCTTATTATCTTGAGATGCTTTTGTTCAAAAATAGGTTGTTATCTGTCTTGGAAGTGGACCATGGGACCAGTTATTTGGCGAGGTAATTCTCCAGCCTTTGCTGTAGTAGCAGTTTGCAGCCATTGCTATTCCACGCTCCAGGCTAGAAAAGTCCAAAAATCGACAATGATAAGGTACTGTTATCTTTTGATGAGTGAGTCAGGTGTCGTTGTATTATCCTTTTGTTGGGTTATAAAAAGTCTACTGCATAAACAATTGTTCTGAATTTTGTTGGGTAACACCCTTTACCCAAAAAAATTTTTGTGTAATGCTTACAATTAGCTGCAATAATACAATCGTTATATATATAAACAGATTGATGTCTTGCCTAAACAGTTGTAAAGGCATTCAAATTATTCCTTTTTTTAACGATGTGCACCAGTTTGAGCAAACATCCCGTTAGCAGTTTGTATATGCAAATTTCTCCCTTTGAGGTCATTAGCTGTGGAGTACGTCAGGAGGCCGTGTTTACCTTCATATAATTCCGAATACAAATAACATCCCCGCTCCCCGATAACTTTCATAAAAACATCAAAACCCAAATACAACGGCTATTTGCTTATTATAAATTTATTACATTCTAATATTCGATTTAATTTGCAGGGTCTTTGTTCTTTTGTCTTGCTGCATTTGGTACTGCTTCAAGATTTACAACTTGAGCCTTATTTGTTGCAATTCTGATATGCACCAACCTAGCGGCTCTGTTGGTTGGAACAAATTGTTTGTAGGTAAAATTTACTCCATTATTTGCTGCTTTACTCTCAATTTAAGATACATGTCATTTTCATTTAATGTTTGAACGACTTTTTAAAAAAAGTATACTAAATTTACGCATAGTCATCAGTTTTCCTTTTTCATATTATTGTACAACTTTCTAATCAATTCGTGGATACAAAGAAGTGAATTTTATAGGTTTTTTTTTTGTTTTTTTAATATTGGGTTTAAAAAATGGTCGCAGATGGTAATGAAAGGAATCATTTTATCAAGTTTTGGGGTTAAAGGGGTTGATGAAGCGAAAAGTGTACCGCTTTTAAGGGGTCATTTAAGCCCTAAATCGTATTTATTTGATCAAATATTGCCCTAAATCGTTCCTTTTGTCATTTTAGGTACTTTTGAGGAGAAATCTGGAAAAGGAGGCATTTTGGACGTTTTTGGAGCATAAAAGTGAAGGAAACGGCAAAGTCTCAAAAATCGGCTAAAAGTTACCTTTGACGGCGTCACAATTTACTCTGGACGGCGTCATGCCTTGGCAAGAAAAAGTGGACGTGAAATTTACTCATGATAAGCCAGTGAAAATAGCATGTGAATTCTGACGGCGTCACGCTTTAACTTGATCAAGGGCGTCACGGCTTAAATCAAAAGGGGACGGCGTCACGTTCAAGGTTCGACGGCGTCAAGCCTTGATAAGCCAGAATGGATTTTGGAAGAGCTAAAGAGGGACGGCGTCAAGAAGGTCATCCGGGAACCCTAGAAGCGGCGAGGTGACGGCGTCACACTCCATAACGTGACGCCGTCAGATCCAAAAATCTATATATAGTTTTCTAATTTTTTGTCATTAGGGGGGAGCTTAGTGTGTGGAATTTTGGGAGAAAACCCTAAGACGAATTTAGCTTCTTTTTCAAGGCTTTGTGCCTTGAGATCTTCCATGTTACATTGAAGATAAGTTATCAATTAATCATTCAATATGTCTATGTGTTGTTTGATTTTATCTTATTCTTGTCTTTTGATTAACATGTTAGGCTAAAGTTATCTTGTGTTTGCTTAGATCTAATGAAACCTAGCTATTGATTATTGGTTATTAGTGTGTTATTAGTTGTATTGGATGATTGTTTATCTATGTTAGGCTTAAGAAAACTGGCTAACTTCCTATTCGGTAACTTGCTTGAACGTCTTAAGAAACATGAACCAAATGCGTACTAAAGGTTTTTATGGTTGTATTTAATGCACAAGCGAATTCTAGTGATCCCATGTTAGGAGCTTCCTAGCCGGCTCGACATAGGAGTGAAGTAGGAGCTTGTAGAGTTGGGGAAGTAAGTACGCCACCCCACGAATGGTATTAAGGAATACACCTGTCATCCACGCAACTAATACACACTAATTAACCGGTAAAAGATAGTTAGGGAGTAAGGAAATCTAAGTAAACACATTTCTCTACACATAAGTTTCTCACCAACATTTTATTTTCAGTTATTTTATTTTATTTGCATTTGTAGTTATTTGGGTTAGTTGACTAGCAACTAATTCCGCCCACTCCTTCAAAACCGAGATTTTACTTGCTTTCATAAAAATATAAAAACATAAAAAAAAAAATCTTCCTCAACCCTTAGACCTAATTAGAGTAGCTTTCACACCTAACGAACACTATTCCCTGTAGAGAACGATCAATCCCCCGTACTTACCACTACACTATACTACATCGGTCAGGTACACTGCCTGGTGGGGTTGTAAGCCTCTTGAGATCCCTCGAGAGGTAAAACCTGTTGTAAGGTTACAAAACCACGCATCAAGTTTTTGGCGCCGCTGCCGGGGAGTAGTTATTGTTTAGGTTGAATTTTTATTTCTATTAGGTCTACTCACTAGATTCCTTTCTAGTGAGATTTTTATTTTATTTTTCTAGATTTTCTTTAGTCTATCTATTTTCTTCGTGTCTTTGTTCGTAACCATTACCATCCGACATCATGGAAGATGGTAATGTCCTTAACCCCAACAACCCACCACCACCTCCTAGAGCCCGCACTTTAGGAGGATATTCCCTAATTTTGGATGATGACCCCCCTAATCTTAGAATCACTAGGAGCCGAAGCTCGATAAAGACTCTTGCCACACCCTATGCTGAACCCGAAAGGGAAATGCATAAATTAAGGCGACTCCACCAAGCGGCTGAACCATCTACGATCAATTTTGATGATGCCCTCTCCGAGGAAGAATCCAATCATCATTCTACACCTCCTAGCCCTCAACCCAATCACGATATGGAAGCTCCCGAAATCCCAATCCCTAAATGTCTCAAGGACTACTCTTCTCCCACCCCTCGTGGTTTTTCCAATGCTATCGTTTTTCCAAATGAACACACGGATGGGGTCTTGCGTGCAACCGATATTTGGCTGGTCCAAAGTGTATGCAAGTTTCACGGATTGAAAACTGAAGATCCAATCCAACACATCAAGGACTTCCTGAAAATAGTGGATACCCTCCATACGGACGGAGCCACTAGAGATACCTCCCGGTTGCGATTCTTTCCCTTCACCCTTCATGAAAAAGCCGGAAACTGGTATAACCAACTTCCTTCCGAATCCATCTTCACATGGGAACAGCTTATCTCAAAATTCTATGAGAAATTCTTTCCCGTAGGAAGAACTTCAACGTTGAGAGACGAAATCCTCTGCTTCCAGGTTGGACCAGCAGAACCTATTCACAAATCTTGGGTTAGATTCAAGGATCTAATTAGACAGGTCCCTCATCATGGCATTGAACTCTGGCTTCTTGTCCAAATCTTTTATGACAGTGTCTCCAAAAACGACCAATTGGGCATTAATAATTCATCAAAAGGAAAAATAGCCAAACTAAGCGTTGAAGAAGGATGGAATAGAATTGAGGAATACGCGAATGATCAAGACGATACCTGGGATGAACCCGATTCGATCATGAGCGTTTCCAAGATCATGAAAGAGCCTTCTTTTGCTAGCCGGGTGAGTAGGTTGAATGATCAGGTATCTTATCTAGACAAGTCGCAACCAACTAAGCGGTTATCAAACCCATACTTGATCTGTGATCAATGTGGTGGCCCGCATGAAGTGGAGGAATGCGGGGATGATACCACCACCGAACAAGCATGCTTGTCAAGCCACGACATCTTCGATGATCCTTCGCTCTTAACTTTCTACCAAAACAATGATTTCACCCCTTGGGGAAATCTTGTGAGAGAAAAGGGAGGAGGAGAATATCCTGACTATAAGGTTAGGAGCACTTTTGAGGATGATCTCGGGCATTTCACGCTTGAAAAGAATCTGCAACTAAATGGTCTCGACAACCTTATCAATAGCCAACAAACCGACATGAAGGCCAAATTCGCAGAACTCAACGCCACTCTCGACGGCCTTGGCCAACCTCAAAGAGATCCCTTACTCGCCATCACCACTCGTGCTGGAACAACTACTAAGGATCCACCTTACCCAGTTCAACAATCTAACGTCATGGAACCCGACACCCCTCATAAGGAGGAAGGTAATGTGAACGACGAAAATCCCGAGCAAACCCCTCCGGTAACTCCGTCCCCACCTATTTCTGCCAAGCAACCCATTAAAGTCCCATACCCATCTCGCCTCAAGAATCAAAAGGTCGAAAATGATAATAAAAGATTCTTGTCATATTTGAAGAATTCGGTTGTCACCATACCCCTTCTTGATGCATGTTATCATATGCCCAAATATAGTACATACTTCAAGAGGCTGCTCACCAACAGGAAAGGGCTCGAGGGTCTTGTAACCTTAGGAGAAGAATGTTCTGTGGTGACTCAACGAGGGCTACCGAAGAAGGTGGACGATCCAGGTAGTTTCACCTTGCCCTGTTCAGTCGGATCTCTTTCAGTCAAGAATGCTTTAGCCGACTTAGGAGCAAGCATCAATCTTATGCCGCACTCCATGTTCCTCAAGCTAGGGTATTCTGGGTTGAAACCAACCCGTATGAGCATCCAACTTGCCGATAGATCAGTCAAATACCCCTTAGGTATATGCGAGAATGTGTTGGTTAAGGTAGGGAAGTTTAAATTTCCAGTTGACTTCGTCATCCTAGAAATGGAAGAAGATGATCTTGTGCCCATCATTCTAGGAAGACCATTCCTTGCAACTGCTCGTGCTGTTATTGATGTTCATGACGGCAAACTAACCTTACGAGTGGGGGCCGATAGCTTAACCTTCGACATCAAGGACACAATGAATCTTTCTCTCGAAGCAGATAATCAACTGTATTTCATCGAAGAAATCGATGAATTATCCGACGAGATTGACAATTGTATAGATGAACAGATGGAAGCTGGTTGGTTGCGAGATGAAGCTTTCTTACCCATCTTAGAGGAGGAAAAGACTATGGATGTGAATGCAGTCTCCTTCTATCCCAGACAAGAAATCGAACAGCTTGAGCTTCGTAAACCCGAGAACAAACTTAAACCTTCCATCATCGAGCCACCCACGTTAGAACTCAAGGAACTCCCGAACAACCTTGAATATGCCTTCCTTCAAGGAGAAGATCAACTTCCGGTAATCATAAGCTCCTCCTTGAAAAGTGAACAAAAAGATAAACTCTTAGGAGTTCTAAAAAAATATAAAGGGGTTATAGCATGGAGTGTAGCCGACATCAAGGGGATTGACTCTACTTTCTGCACGCATAAAATCCTCATGGAGGAAGATTATAAACCCTCCGTGCAGCCTCAAAGGCGAGTAAATCCCAACATAAAGGAAGTTGTAAAGAAGGAAGTCATTAAGCTCCTAGATGCAGGGCTAATTTACCCGATTTCGGACAGTCCATGGGTAAGTCCTGTACAGGTTGTACCAAAAAAGGGAGGAATGACGGTGGTGAAGAACGATAAGGATGAGTTAGTACCTCAACGAACAGTAACTGGATGGCGTGTGTGCATCGATTATAGGAAGTTGAATGACGCAACTCGAAAAGATCATTTCCCTCTCCCATTTATCGACCAAATGTTGGAAAGGTTAGCAGGGCATGAGTACTACTGCTTCCTAGATGGGTTCTCAGGGTATTTCCAAATCCCTATCGCTCCTGAGGACCAAGAAAAGACTACGTTTACATGCCCCTATGGCACCTTCGCCTACAAGCGAATGCCCTTTGGACTATGTAACGCCCCCGCCACTTTCCAGCGTTGCATGACGGCAATCTTCCATGAGTTAATGGAAGACAGCATGGAGGTCTTCATGGATGATTTTTCAGTCTTTGGAAATTCTTTTGATCGCTGTCTTGCTAACCTTGAGAAAATGCTCAAACGTTGTGAGGAGACCAACTTGGTACTAAACTGGGAAAAGTGCCACTTTATGGTGAAAGAAGGGATTGTGCTAGGGCACAAAATTTCAGGAAGTGGAATCGAAGTAGACCGGGCAAAAATTGAAGCTATATCCAAACTTCCCTATCCAACAACTGTCAAGGCAATCCGTAGCTTTTTGGGTCATGCTGGCTTCTATAGGAGATTCATTAAAGATTTCTCAAAGGTAGCTAAACCAATGACTCAGTTGCTCATGAAGGATGCCCCGTTCGACTTCTCTCAAGAGTGCAAGGACGCATTCGATCTATTGAAGCAGGAACTTACCCAAGCTCCAATTATGGTTACCCCTAACTGGGAGTTACCCTTTGAAATCATGTGCGATGCTAGTGATTATGTTGTTGGAGCAGTATTAGGCCAAAGGCTTAACAAACACTTTCAGCCAATATACTACGCTAGCAAAACCATGAATCCTGCTCAAGAAAACTACACTACCACTGAAAAGGAATTACTAGCCGTGGTATTCGCTTTTGATAAATTTCGCCAATATCTTGTCCTTTCTAAAACGGTTGTTTTTACGGATCATTCAGCTATTCGATATCTTTTCGCTAAACAGGATGCTAAACCACGGTTACTTCGTTGGATCCTACTATTGCAAGAGTTCGATGTTGAAATTCGTGATAAGAAAGGAGCAGAGAATCTTGCGGCTGATCATCTCTCTCGTCTCGAAAACCCCAGCCTCGCTGAATCTGACAAGAGTGAGATTCGGGAAACATTTCCTGAAGAGCAGCTCATGTCAATAAATGATTCTGAACCTTGGTATGCGGATTATGCTAACTACCTGGCAAGTAGAGTCATTCCTGAGCATATGAGCAGGCATGAAAAAAAGAGGTTCTTTAATCAATTAAAGTACTACTTTTGGGATGAACCCTTCTTATTTCGAAGATGTCCAGATCAGGTAATCAGGCGTTGTGTTTCGGAAAGAGAGGCTGTCAGAATTATGAAAGAGTGTCATGCAGGTCCATCTGGAGGACATCACGGAATAAGCACTACTGCACGAAAGGTCTTCGACGCGGGATTCTATTGGCCTACAATATTTCGTGATGTGAAGGGAATGATACAAACTTGTGACGCATGTCAAAGAGCTGGGAATATCTCTAGGAGGGATGAAGCCCCACAGAATTATATACAAGTTTGTGAGGTTTTTGATGTCTGGGGAATTGATTTCATGGGACCATTCCCATCTTCTGGAGGGAATGAATACATCTTGGTGGCCATTGATTATGTTTCGAAATGGGTGGAAGCACAAGCCCTTAGGACTAACGACGCTAGGGTAGTCATTCATTTCTTAAAAAAATTGTTCGCTAGGTTCGGAATTCCGAAGGCTCTTATTAGTGACAGGGGAACCCATTTTTGCAATTCACAAATGGAGAAAGTCATGAAAAGGTATGGAGTCTCTCACCGATTCTCCACCGCTTACCATCCTCAAACCAACGGTCAAGTCGAAAACACTAATAGAGCCATAAAGAGAATATTAGAGAAAACGGTTAATCAAAACAGAAAAGATTGGTCTTTTAAGCTCGATGAGGCTTTGTGGGCATTTCGAACCGCCTATAAGACACCAATCGGGACAACCCCGTTCCGTATGGTATATGGCAAGGCATGCCACCTCCCAGTAGAACTGGAACACAAAGCATATTGGGCACTTAAGGCCTGTAATTTGGATTATACAGTTGCGGGAACAAATAGATTCTTACAGCTCCAAGAGCTCGATGAATTGAGATTAGAGGCTTATGAATCTTCCATTACATACAAAGAAAGGGCGAAAAGATGGCATGACCAACGGATTAAGAGACCCAAGGAGTTTTCAGAAGGGGACAAGGTCTTATTATATAATTCTCGCTTAAAGCTATTTCCTGGGAAACTTAAATCTAGATGGTATGGACCTTTTACCGTAAGGAGCTCCTCTAAAACCGGAGCCGTTGTGTTGATTGACGACGATGATAGAGAATTCACTGTGAATATACAACGAGTCAAGCATTATCAAGAGAATGGTAATGAAATGATCAATGAGGAAGACATAACCTTTGATGAAGAAATCACGTAATGTACGTGACTTTGAGTCTAGCTACAAGACTCGTTAATAAAGAAAAGCGCTTCTTGGGAGGCAACCCAAGCTTTATTTTATTTATTTGCTTTGTGTGTTTATTTGTTTGTTTGTTTGTTTTTATTTGTTTCCGTATGTATGTTTAATTTTTATTCTTATTGATTCATGTTCAAAAATAATTTGTGAAAATGCTTTATTTTGTTTTTAACTTCGTCTTAACTACATATAAAGGTATTTTGCAAAAGACAAGTGTAAGGGAAATCTAAATCGGTTTATTAGAACACAAACGAACATGAATCGTAATAATAATAAATTAACATACATATTAGTATTTGTTTGAGTCAAATGCTTGTATCGAGTCATAATGATGTTTTGCAGGATTTCCAGGAAGTAAGGTAAAGGTTTTTCTAGAAATTTTCCGGAAACTTAAAATGAGAATTTTTGTCAGGTCATTTCTGACGGCGTCAGGGTTTATAACCTGACGGCGTCAGATTTAATTTTCAGAAATTTTTGAAAGTTTTGTTTTTAAAAAGTTTTCATTAAATCTCCAACTTATAATCTCCAGGAATCTGCAAAATTATCATTCCACAAGCATTATATCCTTATATATAGATTTATCCCGCCGATGTTATGCAGGTTTTCGTGTTTGTTTTCTCAGGTTTAACAGGTTATTTTGGACAAGGAGATGTTTATGGAATCAAGCTTATGGCGATGCATTAGTCATGGAGCTTCAACATTCTCTTTGGAGGAAGATTTAACCGTGTAATTTCATTATCCACCGAGCGAATCAGGGGAGTATTTGATTTCATTCTTTTACTTTTTGCTTTTACATCTTGTTATTTGAACATTGGGGACAATGTTCATCTTAAGTGTAAGGGGGGGGGGGGTAAAAGTACGATTTTAGAGAATGCTATTACGCTTGATTTTTGTTTGTTTAATAGTAGATGTGTAATAAAACTGAGAGAAATACCTGTTAGGGCAATTTTAGTGCCAAATTTAAATTTTTTTACAACATATAGGAGTGAAACTTTGATCTTAATGAGCGTCTCACGGATAGGAGTTATATGACTAGCACAAAAACCGTACCCCTAAAAAATTTTCCACCCCCAAATATGTGAGGTTCGCCCCTAGAATTGGTAGGAAAAGCATTTATGCTATGATGTGTGTACCGGTAGCACTTAGATTCTAGAACTTGCGTTAGGACCATTCCAAGGCCACAAGTGAGACTACATTCGTGTAGTTAGATTTACTACATGATAAGAGGCATTAGGATTAACCCGTTGTTTTACACCTGTGTTTTTGTTATAATTACATTGGCTACATTGGTCAAGTAATTCTCCCACACC
Source organism: Artemisia tridentata subsp. tridentata (assembly GCA_021014915.2). Lineage (NCBI taxonomy): Eukaryota > Viridiplantae > Streptophyta > Magnoliopsida > Asterales > Asteraceae > Artemisia > Artemisia tridentata. The sequence goes on along the minus strand of CP139508.1, from coordinate 510,702,322 downwards.
CTTTGCGTTGTACTCATTTTTAGTACACGATACCCCTAGTACACCCCTCAGAGCCTATCTTTTCGTTTCAACCTTTAAGCATTTTACTTAAAGGAAGAATTTGTTACACCCCACTTAAATGTACACCCAAATCGCCTTAGCCTACCTTGTATGCACTCATTTTTTATGCATTATTGTTACAACATTTGTTTAAACCCAAGTTAATTATCTAGTTGATTACATGGTTGCTAAGTCGAGTCATATCCTTGTACATATTGTTTTGGGACGATTGGGACTCATGGGTAAAGTACTAGTGTAATGGAGTAATGGGGAAGAACATCATTTATTACCCCCATATGTGCTAAATATTTTAAAAGTACTCCAAGTTTTTCAATTATCTTAATTCGAGTCATTAGATTAGTATTTGTAAAGTTATGTAAAAGTTCAAGTGTAAGGGGAATGCAATGCCCCTATGATGTATTATTTTGGATGGTAGGGCAAAAGTGTATGCAAAAAAAAAAAAAAAAAAAAAAAAAAAAAAAAAAAAAAAAAAAAAAAAAAAATCGAAAAATCAAGAAAAATACAAAAAAATGAGAAAAAGAAAAATAGAAAAAACATACGGACTACCATCCCGTTTCATTTTATGTTTTGTTTATGTTTTTGTTATTTTGTTATTTTCTTTCATTAGCTTAAGATCGAGTCTAGTCTTGGCTTAGCAACATTGTATAGTACATGTAATTGATCAAGATCTTTAACTCGCCACCAGTAAAATATCTTTTATCCAACAAAACCGTGTTTTCCTTTTCCCTACACCTAACGTTATAACCCATTTAAAAGCCCTCTTTGATAGTTTATCTTTGGTGCTTACGCCTAGTGGAGGAGGTTTTCGATCCTTTCCCAAGCCTATGGTAATCTATTTGCTATGACAGGTAGTGAGAGATATTATCCGTTTTCATTTATGAGATTTATTTTGATGACACTTGAGAGATGTGAGTATCTAAACACTACTTGTGAGGTGGCTAGTTTGTAATCTCCGTGCTTATTATGATTGAAGTGGAACGATTATTTGTTGTAATTACTTTTATGTTAGCATTAAATGACCCCTAACTTGTATTTTGATTAGAATAAAAGCGCATTTGCTTGAGGACAAGCAAATCTCAAGTGTAAGGGTATTTGATGAAGCGAAAAGTGTACCGCTTTTAAGGGGTCATTTAAGCCCTAAATCGTATTTATTTGATCAAATATTGCCCTAAATCGTTCCTTTTGTCATTTTAGGTACTTTTGAGGAGAAATCTGGAAAAGGAGGCATTTTGGACGTTTTTGGAGCATAAAAGTGAAGGAAACGGCAAAGTCTCAAAAATCGGCTAAAAGTTACCTTTGACGGCGTCACAATTTACTCTGGACGGCGTCATGCCTTGGCAAGAAAAAGTGGACGTGAAATTTACTCATGATAAGCCAGTGAAAATAGCATGTGAATTCTGACGGCGTCACGCTTTAACTTGATCAAGGGCGTCACGGCTTAAATCAAAAGGGGACGGCGTCACGTTCAAGGTTCGACGGCGTCAAGCCTTGATAAGCCAGAATGGATTTTGGAAGAGCTAAAGAGGGACGGCGTCAAGAAGGTCATCCGGGAACCCTAGAAGCGGCGAGGTGACGGCGTCACACTCCATAACGTGACGCCGTCAGATCCAAAAATCTATATATAGTTTTCTAATTTTTTGTCATTAGGGGGGAGCTTAGTGTGTGGAATTTTGGGAGAAAACCCTAAGACGAATTTAGCTTCTTTTTCAAGGCTTTGTGCCTTGAGATCTTCCATGTTACATTGAAGATAAGTTATCAATTAATCATTCAATATGTCTATGTGTTGTTTGATTTTATCTTATTCTTGTCTTTTGATTAACATGTTAGGCTAAAGTTATCTTGTGTTTGCTTAGATCTAATGAAACCTAGCTATTGATTATTGGTTATTAGTGTGTTATTAGTTGTATTGGATGATTGTTTATCTATGTTAGGCTTAAGAAAACTGGCTAACTTCCTATTCGGTAACTTGCTTGAACGTCTTAAGAAACATGAACCAAATGCGTACTAAAGGTTTTTATGGTTGTATTTAATGCACAAGCGAATTCTAGTGATCCCATGTTAGGAGCTTCCTAGCCGGCTCGACATAGGAGTGAAGTAGGAGCTTGTAGAGTTGGGGAAGTAAGTACGCCACCCCACGAATGGTATTAAGGAATACACCCGTCATCCACGCAACTAATACACACTAATTAACCGGTAAAAGATAGTTAGGGAGTAAGGAAATCTAAGTAAACACATTTCTCTACACATAAGTTTCTCACCAACATTTTATTTTCAGTTATTTTATTTTATTTGCAATTGTAGTTATTTGGGTTAGTTGACTAGCAACTAATTCCGCCCACTCCTTCAAAACCGAGATTTTACTTGCTTTCATAAAAATATAAAAACATAAAAAAAAATCTTCCTCAACCCTTAGACCTAATTAGAGTAGCTTTCACACCTAACGAACACTATTCCCTGTGGAGAACGATCAATCCCCCGTACTTACCACTACACTATACTACATCGGTCAGGTACACTGCCTGGTGGGGTTGTAAGCCTCTTGAGATCCCTCGAGAGGTAAAACCTGTTGTAAGGTTACAAAACCACGCATCAGGGGTGCGGTGCAGACTTGTGGTGTCATTCAGGACTGTCATTCAGGTGGAGTATAGTCCAGGGGTGTGGTTCAGAGGTTGCGTCTCAGAGGCTTATCGTTTTCAGCAAATAAGCACTTTGTAGTCTTACTTTTACATGGTCTGTTTGAGAAAAAGGACACTGAGAGCAGTAAGATAGTCGAGATATGTGAAAGGTAAATTTTAGTATAATCTATGATAATTTATCATAACGGCACCTAATTTGCTTATGTTTAAATTTTTACATGGTCTGTTTGCATATATAACTGCTTATTGGTACTCAATTTGGAACTGGCAGATTTTTGTGGAAGAGATTTACTTAGTGATTAGTCCACAAACAATGCAGGTCTGTTACCACAGCTACGATCCGTAAGTAAGAGTTCAACTTCATTTTGTAACTCGGGTGCTTATACAAGTCCTGGAATACCTGATTATGGGGCTGGTAATAATATAAGAGTATGGAAATACATATTGTAAATATATTTCTTATATAATATCTCACCTGCAACTATTATACAACCTTTTTTTTTTTATCTATGTTACTTATATAAAAATATTTGATCTTTATGATGGTTGATCAGGAGGAAAATGATCATTCTCAATATTATGCTTTTAAAAATACCTTTGATAAAAAACATCATAAACTAAATACGACAAATTGCAGCCGGCCGTCGCCATTCTAGTATAATATAAAATGTTGATGTGGATTTTGCAATACTATACGTCAGCCACAAGCACCCCAATGACGTCAGTTCAACATAATGCCAACATTTTTCTTTTATAAAATAGCTGTAACATGTGAAGTTATGGCATGAGTATGTCTTACAGTAAATTATAGTACAAATGAAGATGGAAGTCTGGGCTGGACCCTATTGTCTGTCTGGCGTGTAGCTAGCTAGGTAACTGTAGGAATATGCCAAGCCATTTATATCAGTGCACTATACTCAATAATTCAAATACATTTATATTCACATTTTGGAAAGGGATAATGACATGCGGATGCAGTGAACTATGACAAAATGTTTATATTATGTATTGATCTAATCAGGGGTCTATGTTATGTAACGAACTTACCAAAATTGTCTAAGGGTCTGTTTCTTTTTTTTGTTATCTAACAGAATGTGTGGAGCCCATGTGGGACCACATCTGTTGTTAAGTCTGATTGAGGAGGGAATCCATATTTATGCCTTGTAGATACAGACGGAGATAAGGAATTTAATGGACCCCACCTTCAAAAGAAACAATATTAAATTTTTTTGTGCGACCCAATTCTTCCCCATAAAGAAAAAGAAACAGGCCCTAAGTAATGCATGTAACCGGCTAAAATACCGGTTTCCTGTTCAATTTAAATTTCCCTTTAATTAATTATGAGTAAATTGCAAAAATCGTCCCTGTGTTGCGCAAGGCTTACACAAATGGTCATTGAGTCCGTTTTCCTTCCGTTTTTGTCCGTTTTTCTTACGTTTTTTTTTTCCCGTTTTTATCCGTTTTCTTACGTTTTCGTCCGTTATTCTTACGTTTTTTCCGTTTTCATACGTTTTTGTCCGTTTTACTTACGTTTTTTTTTCCGTTTTTGTCCATTTTTATCATTTTTTTTTTCCGTTTTTCTTACGTTTTTTTTCAGTTTTTGTTCGTTTTTCTTACGTTTTTTTCGTTTTTGTCCTTTTTTCTTACGTTTTTTTTTCGTTTTTATCCGTTTTTCTTACTGTAGCACTGTAGCTCAGCGTTTTTTTTTTGGGGTTAAAACGACGTCGTTTGGTACGTGTTTTAATAATATTGGTAATACATTTATATTCACATTTTGGAAATTATACATACATGCGTGTGTTTTGTATACATATGTGACACACAACTTTGTTTATCACGATACTTTTGTACTCCTCAGTCCCATATTAAGTGTCCACAATTGAATCTTGAGATATCTCAAATTAAGTGTCCATATTGTATTCTGTTGATACAAAAGTTGGGCGTTCCTTGATAGGACTTCTATTCTCGTACCAATTGAATCTTAATGCTCGATGGAACCTGCGCACTAAGAAAAAAGAACAAACACCGTTAGGCTTATCGAGGGATTGTCTCCCCCGATTATCCTCCGGTGTGAGAGTAAGTAATCGAATGTAGGGTTTAGTAAAGGGTTAGGGTTTATTGAAAATCGTACCTCTACCGAGGGCTGGAATGCCCTTTATATATGCACGAAACCCTAGTAGGTTTCGTGTTCCCTACTCCTCGGCGTGTTAGCCGACATCGGATATTTGGTATATATCTTCTTTATTTAGAAGATACTCCATATATTATCCGGAAATAACTTTGGGCTTGGGCCTTGTCGACCCAAGTCGCATAACTGGTAGTCCAGTTGCGGCCCATACGTGGTGGGCTTAATTGTTAGTGTTGTTCACTAATCGGGTTCGTGACCCGGGTATGGACTATACGTCATCATGTCCCCCCAGTCTAGTATGCGCAGGGTAAAAAACCTGCGGATGCTAGACTAAAGTCGTGTCGAATTAATTCCTCACGCGTACGCGGGAAGCTTTCAAAAAATTACCGCCTAAAAATACACGTAGCATGTATCTAGTCCAAAAAAGTGCAATTTGGGTACCTTGGGAAATGGAGAGGTTGCCCACTTGTCTTGTACCGTCCTTTATCCTAGCCACACGATTTGAGATAGTGGGATACACGTGTCACTCATCTGTGGTGGATGGGAAAAGTATATAAACTACCGCCTCTCATTCACTGTGACGGCCACAGTTAAAAAATTCGCAATTCCACCATTTTTACATCTTCAAATCTGCTTTCAAGAACGATAATTCATAGGTAATAGCGCGTGCGTACATAGTCCGGATCACAAAATGGTAGCGCAACTTCATGATTTCCGTTCTAACATAACCGAGGAGGAACTAGTGCAGTTCACCTCGGATTATTTTATCCCTTTGGGCCTGCGCCCAGAGGTACCAGGTCCAAATGACACCATCGCGGATTTCCCTGCCGGGAAGGTGGGGTTATATACGCGCTTTTTCGAGTGGGCGAATCAGCGCGTCCCCATCTCCGTGTTATTGAGTGACATACTCCATTATTACGACCTCCACATCTCCCAGTTGCATTGTATTGGTGCTGGGAAGATTGCTAATTTTGAGGTGAACTGTCGCTTGTTAGCGGTTCACCCATCCCTCCACTTATTTCGCGCGTTTTATCACGCGACGTGGTCAAATGGGTGGGTTACTTTCTCGAAGCGCGTAGGAAGGTTACAGTGCTATGTACAGAAGGTAGATAAGCTCAAGGATTGGAGGGAGAAGTTCTTTTGGGTTGATGATGCTGTCTTCCCCTCCAATTTTCAATTCTACACCCGTGCCAATCTGCCCAAGGATGAGCGCCCTCCTGAGACGTGGTATAACGTGGATCATGCGGCGATAATAGATGAGAATCGCCTTCCGATCAAACCGTATCCGGAAGCATTCCTGGTGCACATGGGCATCAGTCGCAACTATTATGAGCATGAGACAGAAGTTCCCACATTCTTGCATGCGGATGGCACGGGTGGGTGCTCCTTCTATCGCCTTACTGTCGTTATTAGTGTAAGTGTTTCTTCGTCTTTCGTACTTTATGTAACTTGCTTCTTTTTGTCTATTTTATGCGCAGAGATGGATCTTTTTTCGGTTGTACGTCTGGAGAATCCGCGTTCCGTGGCAGTGGGAGTGCGCCCTTTGGGGGATGGTGAGCAGACTATTCTGCAGGCGACGGCAGGGCGCGTCGTGGATTTGGTTATCCCAGATCCCGAAGGCTCCCCTGATGTGATCGTAGCTGAGCCCATACAGGAGGTGGCTCCTCCTGTGCAGCCAGGTCCTGACGCTGCGCAGCCTCCTCTTCCTGAAACGGTGATCCATTTAGAGGAGACTGACAGTGAGATGGAGGAGAGCTCCCCACTGACGCGCAAGAGAGCGCTTGGCAGTGATGGTGAAGGGCCCTCCAAGAGGCCGCGGACTGAGGCTGGGGGAAGCTCGTCTTTTACTGAGGTGCAGATGAAGTAAGTACCTTAGTTATTATAAACTTTTGTCAAGTTATATTTTGTGCTAACTTTGTTCCTTCGTGTCCTCAGTGTGGATGTTGAGAAGTCTGGTGGAGGTGCGTCCACGACTGAGACTGAGAAGGAGAAGGACGTGTCCTCGACTCCTCCCCCCATGTAAGTATTTTTTAGCATTTCCTTAGTATTTTGTGTATGCTTGACCGTGCACTAACCTTGTCTCTTGATGTTTTTTGCAGTGAAAAGCCTGTGGAGGACGCTGGCGTCCTAGATGGGAGTGCGCCACCCGAGGTGAGTCATGCTCTGGACGGGGCGCGTTCACCGAGGGATGTTGAAGTGGAGTCAAGTCCATTTGACTCTACGATGGAGGAGCTTGCCTCTATCGCTGTGCGCCAGTCTGAGCTGGTGGCGCAAGCAAGGGTGCACAAGTCTGAGGAAATTTCCAGACTGCAGGCGCAATTGGCGTCTGTGCAGGCTGAATTAGCAAGCTCTAAAGCTGAGCAGCTGAGCTCCAAGGCTAAACTGGAGTGCGCAGAGGCGTCTGCGCGAAAAATGGGTGAGGAGATGGTCATGGTGATGGCTGAGCTGGGGAAGGAGCGTGCTGCTGCGGATCTTCAGAGACGGAATTCTTTATGGGCGTTGAAGTACTTGCAACAGAATAGGAGCAAGCACTTTTCCAATATTGAAGAGTTCCGTAGCAAAGTGGAGCTTGCGCTGAAGATGCAGGAGGAGAAGCTCCGTAAGCTTAGCATCGAGTATGATGAGGAGCTATATCCTCATTTGGTTCAGTCTGTGGCTGAGCGCAGGTACATGACTGTTGTATTTCCTTATAACTTGTATATATTTGAGACCCTTTTTCGTATTAACACTTGTGTTATTTCGTAGGTGGTTGATCAGTCATGGTCTTCGCCTGGCCGCCATGTGTACGCTGGAGCATCCTGAGGTCACCGCATCCTTTGGGAAGGTTGTGAATTGCGCTATTGCGCACGGTGAGACCTCGGCCGCAGATAAGCTTGCGGAGGCCAAGTTGCTGACTGTGCCGCTTGCTGAGGTGCCTGGGTATAAGGCGAATGCCCATGCTGAGCTTGTTGCTGCTATTGAAGAGCTAAAGAAGCTTGAGCTTCCGCATATCGCTCTCTTGGAGCGTGATCAGGACCAGCCGATCAGCGTGATCATGGCGGGGCTCACTCTTCCTAGGCATCTGCAGGATGATGCAGATCAGCAGGTGGACTTCTACTTGAAGCCTGATGTGGCGCAGTTGAAGGTACCCATTTTTGCTCAGCCTCGTGACATTCTGAATCCTTTCCGTCTTGAGAAAGAGATTTCTTTGCAAAGATCGCTAAATGCGCATGTTTCCAGGGTCGCACGAAAGAAAGGCGAGAAGGGAAAGGCCATTCTGTGCGGCATAGGCGCTGCGCATCAGCCTAGATCCGATGGTGTGCCTGTCTGCGTGGCCACTGTTTCCCTTGATGATGCAGAGTTGTTGAAGAGGCTCGCGGATGCAAAGGAAGCGGCTTTGAGTGGGGGCTCCAGCCAGTTAAGGCGTACATATAGTATTTAACTTTTTTGTACAAGTCTTTTTGTAGAAACGTATTTTATAAATAAAAGGTTGCTTTTTGTACTTAGTGTTTTTGTAACTTCTAAGTACTTATGCTTTTGATCTCGTAGATCTTGTATGACTTATGTATCTTTGCGTGAAGATATCTTTAAGTGTCTAAGCGTATTTAGAAGGAGAAGAATCATAATCGTGTATGAATTTCCTTAAATATTGACCGTAGTCGTGTATTGAATTTGTCTAACTTATTGTAAAGAAAGAAATCATAGTCGTCTATGTATTTTTGTAATTTTACTTGTCGTATTTTACTTTAAGGAGTCAAGAGTCTTGACTTCCTGAGTTGTTAAACGCGCACAGTGTGCCCTTTTGCGCATCCGTCGTGGGGTGCGTAAGGAACTTGCGCCAACGTCTTGAGCGCAAGGTGTTTAACAAGGATTCGTGATCCAATGTTGATGGGTTTGCAACCCTCTTACTCAACGAGTTGTTTATTAGATTAACTCATCCTTTCTGCCATCGTGGGTCTTAGTGTGTGCATGCACGCCATGTAGGCAAGATTATAACAATATTGAAATACGATGATAAAGATGCAAACAATAAAGTTAAATGTGTTATGGAGTTAGCTAGAAACCATAACGTGTTATTAATACTTGCAAGTTTTGAAAAAGAATACTTATCTAGATAATACTTAAAAAATAAAATTACATGGATCTTTATTGGGGGCACTTTCTAAAGCGCATGAGTGTCCATGTTGGGCCGCAGCCTTCTTCAAAGATAGCACCGTTTAAGGTTGCGGACGTTCCATGTTCGCTGTAGCTCACGTCCGTTCTTGTCGCGTAGCTTGTACGCTCCATTGCCAAGTGCTTCTATGACCTCGTAAGGTCCTTCCCACTTTGGTCCCAGCTTACCAGTGTCTTCTGCGCGGCTTGAGTCATTGTCGCGGTATACGAAGTCGCCTGGTCTGAATGAAGTGCTGCGTACTTTGGTATCATAGTATTTTTTCATTCTCGACTTAGCTTTCTCTTCGCGTATTGCTGCGCGTTCACGTCGCTCTTCTAATAGATCTAAGTCTATGCGTCGCTCATCGTCATTGGTTGCCACGTTAACTTCCGCAGTACGGATGGTTGGCATTCCAATTTCAGCTGGTATAACCGCTTCTGTCCCATAGACCAAAGAGAAGGGGGTGTCCCCGTTGCTAACCTTGATGGTTGTTCGGTGCGCCCAGAGAACGTGTGATAGTTCTTCTACCCATCTACCTTTGTGTCTGTCCAGGCGCGCTTTGATTTCTTCGCCTAGACTTCTATTTGCGCGCTCAACCAGACCATTGGTTTGTGGATGAGTTACTGATGCAAAGTGTTGCGTGATGTTCAGTTGTTCGCACCAATCTTTGAACGGGTTATCACGGAATTGTTTTCCGTTATCAGAGATAATTTCTCCAGGCAATCCAAAACGACATACTATGTTGTCCCACACGAATCGTTTCACCTGGTTACCTGTTATAGTTGCTACTGCCTTTGCTTCGATCCACTTGGTAAAGTAATCTATTGCCACAATGAGGAATTTCAATCCTCCTGCGGCTATGGGGAAAGGTCCAGCGATGTCGATACCCCATTTGTAGAAGGGCCATGGCGATGTAATAGGTGTTAGTTCATGTTGTGGTCGGCGCGGAATAGGTCTGTGAACTTGGCAATCATTGCACTTCCGTACCAAGTCACGTGCGTCACGGTGCATAGTTGGCCAATAGTATCCAGACCTTAGGGCGCGCGCTACAATGGATCGTGGTCCTGAGTGCATGCTGCATGAGCCTGCGTGGATCTCTCGAAGTACATAGTCTGCCTGGAGAGGTCCAACACACCTAAGCCATGGTTGTAGGAATGAGCGTCTATATAAAACGTCGTCTCTGAGCTCGAATCGCTGCGCTGTGCGTCGGATTCTTCGAGCTTCCTTCTGCTCTTGGGGAAGTATGCCCTTGCTGATGAAGTCAATGATCGGTGTCATCCACGTAGGATTTTCCTCTTCTATCACCGTGGATATTTCCATCTCTGTGATTGACTTGTTTTTCAAGGTTTCCACCAAAACTTGTTTCGAAAGATGCGCAAAACTGGTGGATGCAATCTTGCTCAGCGCATCTGCTTTCCTATTTTCACTCCTGGGAACCTGCTTGATGATAAACCTATCGAAGTTTTGGATCAGAGATTTGGTCTTTTCGAGGTATTGGATCATGTGTTCCTCCTTTGCTATATATTCTCCTGACACGTGGTTAGCCACTAGCCGCGAATCGACGTTTACTTCTAGGTTGCGTGCACCCATTTGAGTTGCGATGCGTAACCCAGCTAGGAGTGCTTCGTATTCTGCCTCGTTGTTCGTGGCTGTGAATTCAAAACGCAGTGCGTAGGTGAATTCAACTCCTTCTGGGTTGGTGAGAATAAGGCCACCTCCTGATCCATCTACGCATGAGGATCCATCAGTAAATAGAATCCATGGTTCTTGAAGTTCCTCCTTGCTTGTCGCAGGTGGAGTGTCCGTATCCGGCTTCTCAATGATGAAGTCGGCCAATATCTGCCCTTTAATTGCAGTGCGCGGTCTGTATGATATGTTATGCTCACCCAGTAACACACTTCATTTTTGTAGGCGTCCCGATGCGTCGGGTTTCGATATAACCTGTTTGATGGGTTGGTCTGTGATAACAGCGATTGGATGCGCCTGGAAGTACCTGCGCAGTCTTTTCACTGCAAACACTAAGGCTAGGACCAATTTCTCCATTGCAGTGTAGTTAATCTCCGTTTTCTTCAGCGCCTTACTAACAAAATAGATGGGTGTTTGGACGGAGTTCCTGTCTGTCAATAGCACTGCGCTGACTGCTCATTGGGTCGCAGATAGATACATGATCAGTTCTTCCCTGGTCTGGGTGCGACAAGTTTTGGGAGTGCTGCTATGTGTTGTTTGAGCTGTTGGAAGGCTTCTTCTGCTTCCGCAGTCCACCTGAAGTCTCCCTTTTTGGTGCACTTCTTGAGTGTCTTGAATAGGGGAAGTGACTTGTCTGCTGATTTGGATAAAAATCGGTTCAGTCCGGCTAGCTTGCCGTTTAGTGACTGAACTTCTTTCAGTGTGCGCGGTGAGGGGAGGTCAATGACTGCTTGAGTCTTCTCCGGGCAAGGCTTGATCCCATCGGGTTCTATCAAATACCCGAGAAACATGCCTTTCGTAGCGCCAAACGTACACTTCTTGGGGTTCAATTTCATGTTGATTCTCCTGAGTGTTTTGAACGTTTTCTCCATGTCGCGCACTAGCTCTTCCTCTGTATGGCTTTTGATGACGAGATCATCGACGTAGACTTCCAAGTTGCGTCCCACTTGATTCTCGAACGCAGTGTCCACCAATCTTTGGTATGTTGCTCCTGCGTTCTTTAGGCCGAAGGGCATCTTTGTGTAGCAGTAGACCCCTTGACTTGTGTGGAAGGCTGTCTTTTCTTCGTCTTCCTCCGCCATTTGAATTTGGTGGTATCCCTTGTATGCGTCCAGGAAGCATTTGAAGGGATATCCACACAGAGACTCGATCTTCCAGTCTATCTCTGGAAGCGGGTAGCAGTCCTGTGGACATGCTTTATTCAGGTCTGTGAAGTCTACGCACATTCTCCAACTGCCATCGCTCTTCTTTACCATTACTGGATTGGAGAGCCAGTCGTGGTAGTACACTTCCCGCATGATGCCTGCGTCTACTAGTTTGTGTACTTCTTCCAGGATGGCTTTTGCGCGGTCTGGGGCTTGTCCGCGCTTTTTCTGTCGTATTGGAGAATATCCTTGTCGGATGTGTAGCTTGTGTTCCGTGATGGAACGTGGTACTCCTGTCATATGCTTTGGCTCCCATGCAAAAATATCTAGGTTATTTTGCAAGAGTGCGCATATAGCTGATTTGCCTTTGTCAGACAGAGACCCGCCAATAGATACCTGTTGATCCGGGTATTCAGGGTGAATGGCGACCGTTAGGTTTGGGACTTTAAATGCGCGCTGTTCTGGGACAACGCTTACGTCACTTGTCACTGCGTTGCATTCTTTGGGTGGTATGGTGGTATTGTAAAGAGTAACAATACCTCCTTCCACTGGGAACTTTAGCATCCCGTGCGCTGTGGATGGCACAGCGCGGATGGATGATATTCCAGGTCTCCCGATGATGCCATTGTATGGAGAGGGGGATCTGATTATCATAAAGTTCATCCAGGTGACTGTAGAATGTGGTTTGTCACCAACTTCTACAAATAGACGTAATTGCCCCATGGGCCATATCTTCTCCCCTGTGAAGCCAGTGAGCGACGTTGTGGCTGGGATCATCTGACTCTGTATCTCAGGTCGCAGCTTCCTGAAACAGTGTTCATATATAATATCGGCGGATGCACCTCCATCTATATACATGCGACGGATGTCGTGACCCCCCGTATGTATTTCAATGGTGAGTGGATCCATTACTGCGTTGTTCGCAGTCAGGGAGGGGAAAGAGATTTCGTTTCCCTTAGAAAAACGCTGACTAACTTTCTGTCTTATCGCGCGCGGCCATGGCTGTATCATGTAGATGATGTCTGCCTTTTCTCTTGGCGTCTCTTTCTTGGCCACTGGTTTTGGTTTGTCTTTCCCTTCCCTGATGTTTTTTACGAGGTGGTCCATCTTTCCTTCCTTTACCAATTTGTCAATCAATTGGCGCAGTTGGACACAATCGTTAGTTGTGTGGCCTTTCTGTCCATGGTATTCGCAATAACCATTCCCTATGCGCTTATCCTCTGGGGTGCGGATTGGTGGTGGTTTTGGGAAGTTCGCACCCTCTGTCACAAATATCTCCCTTGGGGTTTTTGTGAGGGGTGTGTATCTGTCATTGTCTCTTCCACTCCCTTGGTTGCGATAGCCTCTGCTGCGGCTGTTACGATTGCCACCCTGGTCATTGGATTGTCTCCTTGACTCTTCGTGTGGTCTATGGTTCGAATAGCCTTTTTTGCTATCCGCAGCGGCTTCTTCTCCTTGGACGAAAGACCTCGTGCGCTTCATGAGTTCGTCAAAGGTTAGGGGAACCTTATCGTTTAGCTTTTTTTATCAAATCTGGGTTATTGATTGCATTCATAAAACCCGATATTTTTAGTATCTCTGGACACGCCTTGACTTTCATGCACTCGTCCTTGAAGCGTTCCATAAAAGCGCTTGTGGATTCCCCTTGTCGCTGTTTAACCCTAGCGAGTTCGACAGGGTTTTTGGCGCACTTCTTCCTTTGAGTGAAGTTTAAGCGAAACGCTCTGCGCAACGCTTCAAACCCATCAATGCTTCTGCGTGGAAGCTTACTAAACCAGTTGCGCGCATTCCCTACTAATGTGGAGTTGAACATATGGCACCACACAGGCTGTGGCCAATTTTCGATAGTAGCTGCTGATTCGAAAATTTTTAGGTGATCATCAGGATCACCTGTCCCATCATATGTTTTGACATTAGCAGGCATGCGCCTTTTCTTATTCTCAGAAAAGTCACTGATGCGCCTAGTAAACGCATCAACCTTTTTGCGACGCCAGGGAAGAGACATGTCTTCATCATCCTGGTCGCGGTATTTCCCTCTTGATTTCCAGTGTCCAGTCTCGCTGTCCGAGGAATCTCTTGAAGATGAGCGGACTCTTTTGTGACGCTTGCGTCGACTATCATCAGAGTCTGAGCTTGCTCCTCTGCGGCGCTTGCGCCGACTATCCTCAGAGTCAGAGCTTGAGGGGCTTTCACTTGGGGAACATCGTCGCCCAAGCCTATCTTGGATCCTGCGTCTGCCAAGCCTAGCGTGGACATTGGCGCGCCGTTCCCCCTCTTCAGGCTCTTCCAGATGTTGAAGGTCGGCTGCTTCATCGTCCACAACCTTCCTTCCAATCCTGGCAAACACTGGTTGTTTGCGACTATCCTTTTCGCGTCTCTCCTTTTGATAGCGCGGTGGTGATACTTCGTGTTCAGGGTCGAAGTTGAGTCTGCCGTGCAGACTTTGGCTTGACCCCTTCTTTGTCTCTTCTCGCATGAGCGCAGTCAAGGCTTCGTAGTTTTGAGATACAAAGTCGCTTGGCGCCAATTCGGAAGTGACTCCCTCTAGCGCGATGGAGTCTGTCTCCAAGGCAGGATCCTTGTTTCGGATAGGCGCGTTGTAACACCCCCAAATTTGATTTGTGGCAGCGGAAGATTTATTTGGGTGTTACTGTGAGGATCGAATGTGAAATCATAGAAAAACAGCCTAAGATGGCATTTTTAATTTACATAGGTCCATAATATAAATTCAGTTATAAAACATTACATCAGAGTACTACGGTTTCTTCAAAGAAACATTATTTTAACTGAATTACAACTTATTTTACACCATTTATTGAAGATAGGGTATGCCTGCTCCATGCCTTGCCGTGCTCCTTTAGTTCCCTGAGATACATGCTTAAAAGTCAACATAATGTTGAGTGAAATCATGGAGTTTGTAGTTTAAATATCAGTTCAATCACAAGTAAGATTGTATTGGAGATACAATCAGTTTAAAAGTTTGATATTGCAGTTCATATATTGCCCTAAGTCTCATGACACGCAAACGTTAACAAAGTACCGCCTAAACGGAGGAGCCCACCAAATTAATGATGAGAATTTGCCCTCGTGTAATAGGTGATTTTGCCAATTCCTATTTCTCTCAAATATAATGCATCGCGACTAATATGACTAGCAAAAAGCATTCCGTCACAGTATTAGTGGGATAGGTCGTCAACCTCTAATAGATCTATTCATTATATTCGCGTTCACCGCAGTGATTAATGGCTCATGATAAAGGGTCTTATGGCAATATGGTGTACTTAGGCATATATCAAGTCAGGTAGCATACAGAAAAATACTTGTGATTTAGTTATAGCATGTATCCCCCTCACGGAGTTTAAAAAGTATAAAGAGTTTAAAAAAAAGTGAGGCCATGACTCACCTTATGCGTTCCTGGTGATGGTAAAAATAATTCAGAGGTGATTATAACAACTTCGATATAAAACCTGGTAAATATATAAATATCTGAGAATCTTACTAATTTCTAGTGTGTATGAGTATGAGTGGTGGATGATGATTATTTAACGATCTAATGAAGATGTTATATGCTTATGATGCTCGTACCCTCGTAAGATTATAGTTTCAACATGTAAACAAAATATTAATATGAAATATTTCTATCGTTATTAACTAATATGTAAATATAATGCAAATGTGCATATAAAGTAAAGATATGGTGCAAAAATGAAAAAGAAGATAAGAATGACAAATTATAATAGTTGGTCCTTGATTCTTCTTAGGTTTTACATTTTATACCCTAACCGGAATTCGCGTTACGTCGTTAGTCCTTATTCAGTCCATAGTTCGATAACAGTCCAATAATTGTCCAATAGTCCATATAAGACTTGAAGTTCAATAATATGTCAATTTCAGTCCTTCCCAACTGTTTTCACAGCTTCAGTCCCTTAGTTTCCAGGTTTGGCAGTTTTAGTCCTTTTCGGTTAAGTCGCGTTACATTTTTAGTCCTTTTTGCATAAAAATAACGGGAAAAATATTCTGAAAATTTTTATAACTTTATTAAGTTTATTTTAACTTATTTCAATTTATTATTTCAGAAAATAAATCATTTTTGCATTAATGGGCCATGTAACGATTTGTAACATAGCCCGTTAAGAGTTTTAGAGGCGAGGGCGTGGAAATAGTTTTGGGCTTGGATCTAGACTATTTTTAGGATTCCAAAAATATATTTTATGGGCCTGTTGGGTCTCGTTACCGAAATTCCTTGTTGGGCTTGGTTTTTGGCCCAACCGAGAGTTGTAATAGTTTTCTGGAAATGGTTGTTAACTGTTAACGATGATCGATCAAAAGAAGGCATTTTGGGTGTGATAACGAGTTCGTGAGATTGAACTTGGAACATGAAAAATATAGTTTGCTAGTTTGTCATTCGAGTGATGTAAAAATATCGATATATTACATATAAGATTTCGAAGATATGTTAACAGATTATGGGCTGGTCGAGTGAAAAGATTTTGTGAATATTCCATGAAATTTTTCTAAGTGTTTGCTCTTAGTCGAATGGCGTTAAGAGGGATCAATTTGGGTGTCGATATGAGGTTACGGGAGGGATCTTAGAAAATGAAATATTTAGTTCAACATGTGGACTATTGAAAAGTGCAAGAATATTTATGTTTTGCATGTCGCGTCTCGTATTAAATTAAACGTGAAGTGGTTTGATCGGGTGAGTTTTTAACTAATAACATTTTAGTTATCTTTCTCTCTATTTCAATCCGATTTAGCATAGTTATTATTTGTGTTCGAGTTGAATTTGGAGGGTGTACATGAAGAGGTTATATGATTAATTGTATCATGAGTGACTCGACCAAGTTAATATTGAACCTGTTTTTATTAGCTTTTGATAACCGGTTGAGTTCAAATATTTTGAGTTCGAGTAAAGTGTGCATGTAACTATATGAAGTGTTACTAACTACGTGTTTAGGTAAGGGTCATAATAATGCATGGTGTGTCTATATATGTTAACGTGTGAAATAAATTTTGTGACAGTGTGTTATATGAAATGAAATGGAACGTTCGAAAGGAGTAGTAGTTATGCATGCATGGGATTGTAAATTTAAGAGAGAACAAGAACTTACAACACCTTTGAGGAAAGGTGGTGGAGACTTGATGCTTGTAGGATGGAACACGAAGAGGAAATAATCCCACTTGCTTTGGACTCTCTACTCTTACTCTAGGTAAGTTCACTGTCGACAAGGGTAGTTTTTAAATGAAGATATGGTGATAGTGAAATAAGGGGGAAGGTGGTTGTGGGGTTCGAATGAGATACAAAGAAGGAACAATGAGTTGAAATGGTTATTATGTGACTTGACTTGATTGGGTTTGCTTCCAAACTACTCGACAGAAAAGTCTTTGTGTGTTTAAGGAATATGTTGAGTTTGATGGAAGGTGATGGGTGATAGAGATGGGCAATGAACGAATGAAATAGCTTATATAGGTGAAATATCTCAAATGTATTGACTATGATTGAAGTTACTGTTATCATGGGACACTTGTATGATGATTTCCTCATTTGAGTGTGAGAGTGGCTATAACTTTGTACTTTAGCTATTGTATGTTCTTGTTTATTTAGTTCTTATACGTGGATATGTTCATTGGCCACAAATTATATTTCTATTTTGCTTTTGCACTTTGTAATGTCCATATTGATAAGTTTGTGTCGAAAGATTACAATCAAGACATGTTTAACGTCGAGTTGCCAAATGCTATATTTAGTTGGGTTTTTGATATCACAGTGGTGGGTTATGAGTTACATTTGAATGTGTATTATTATATGAAAGTCGCACTAGACATAGATAATGATGTCGAGCTCTTTTGAAAAAAATGGGTAACGAGTAAGGCAAGAAGAAAAGGAAAGTGAACTAGTGGAAAAAGTCTCGGTGTCGTGGTGATGACGGGTTGTGAAGTTGGGTTGGTTGTTATTGGTTAAGATGTATAATGGTTGTGTTCGAGTCTTTAAGTTGTGTATGGACATTTTTGATTCTAAGTGGTATTGATCGGGTAAGAAGCAAAGGAAATAAAGATAGGTGACAATTCCATTAGATGGGTTAAGTGGATTTTGATGTTTAATTGGTTTGGACTAGCTCGATGGGTTAGTGGTCATTAGGGTTTATGGGTTGTTGTTGGGCCGAATGGTTTAGGGTCCGGTTGGTTTGTAGTGATAGATTAGGATTTTTGTTTGTGTTTTGGTTAAGTAAGATTACATGATATTTAATTTGGTTAAGTGTAATGACTAATTAAATGAATAGGATTACTTGTCGTTGTTTATAGGAAAGTGATGTTGCGTCGTAGAATATAATCTCTAGCATTGGTGTGTTAAATATATATATGTGTATATATAATGCATGGCTATTAACAAATGGTGACGAAAAGTTTAAATTTCTAGCAAAAATTAGGCGTTAGGAAATAGAAATTCGAGATTATTATTAATCACTGAGATTAATTACAAGGGTTTTTCACAGGATCTTACAGTACTTCCCTCCTCATTCGAATTCCGTCCCGGAATTCAAGTCTAAAATGGCTACTAAGAGTGGTTTACGGGAATAAATGGGGATATTTCTCACGAATCTGGTCTTCACGTTCCCATGTGTACGTTGGTCCTCTCTTAGAGTCCCATTTTACTTTCACAATAGGAATACGACTTTGCTTGAGTTGCTTAACTTCTCTATCCATTATCTCTACGGGTTCTTCTGTGAATACAAGTTTGTCGTCCAGTTTAATCTCCTTCAGTGGAATGACGAGAGTCTCGTCCGACAGACATTTCTTAAGTTGAGATACGTGGAAAGTAGGGTGTATCCTACTGAGTTCTTCCGGGAGTTCTAACTTATAGGCAACTGGACCTATTCTTTCGAGAATTTTGAACGGTCCAATGTACCTCGGGTTGAGTTTTCCACGCTTTCCAAAACGTATCATTCCTTTCCAGGGCGAAACTTTCAGCATAACTCTATCTCCGACTTCAAACTCCATAGGCTTTCTTCTCACGTCTGCGTAACTCTTTTGTCTGTCACGAGCGGCTTGGAGACGATGTTTGATTTTGAATATTTTCTCGGTGGTATCGTGGATTAATTCTGGTCCGGTAAGCTGCATATCACCAACTTCTGTCCAGCAGATAGGTGATCTGCATTTTCTTCCATAAAGTGCTTCGAAAGGTGCAGCCTTCAGGCTTGCTTGGTAACTGTTGTTGTACGAGAACTCAACCAATGGTAGGTGTTTATCCCAACCTTTTCCGAAGTCAATCACACATGCTCTAAGCATATCTTCCAAGGTTTGGATTGTTCTTTCACTTTGTCCATCAGTTTGAGGATGATAGGCGGTGCTCATGTCCAATTGAGTACCAAGAGCTTTCTGTAAGGATTGCCAAAATCCTGAAGTGAATCGACTGTCTCTGTCAGAGATGATAGAGATCGGGACTCCATGTCGGATTATGATTTCTTTGAAGTATAACTGAGCGAGTGTGTCCAACTCGTCAGTTTCTTTGATAGGCAAAAAAATGAGCTGATTTGGTTAAACGGTCGACGATAACCCAAATGGTGTCATATCCGGTCGACGTTCTTGGTAACTTGGTAATAAAATCCATGGTGATTCGTTCCCATTTCCAAACTGGTATCTCCGGTTGTACAAGTGGTCCAGAAGGTTTCTGACTTTCGGCTTTGACCCTTGAACAAGTCAAACACTTTCCAGCATACGTTGCAATGTCGGCTTTCATGTTTGGCCACCAGTAGAGTTGTTTGAGGTCTTGGTACATTTTGGTGGATCCGGGATGGATGGAATATTTAGACTTGTGAGATTCATGCATGATAAAATCACGAATACCTCCATAAAGAGGAATCCAACATCTTTTCTTGAAACACAACATTCCATCGGGTCTTTGCATGAGTCCGTTCTCTCTTTCTATCATGCCTTTAATGTTCTCTTGAGCTCGATTCTCTTCCTGAAGAGCTTCCGATTGGGCTATGAGTATTTGGGATGGGAGTGGTGAATGAATTGTCATTTCTAATGATCGAACTCTGAGAGGTTTAATTCTTTCTTTTCTGCTCAAGGCGTCGGCCACGACATTCGCTTTACCAGGGTGGTAGCAAATTTCACAGTCGTAGTCGTTGAGTAGTTCTATCCATCGGCGCTGTCTCATATTCAACTCCTTCTGATCCAGTATGTGCTGAAGACTTTTGTGATCGGTGTATACCGTACACTTTGTACCATATAGGTAATGTCTCCATATTTTAAGAGCAAATACTACTGCTCCTAGTTCTAGATCATGAGTGGTGTAGTTTTCCTCATTTTTCTTGAGCTGTCGAGACGCGTATGCTATGACTTTGTTTCTTTGCATTAGTACCGCACCTAAACCATGATGCGATGCGTCACAATATACTACAAAGTCTTCGCTTCCGTCGGGTAACGCTAGAATTGGTGCTTCACAGAGTTTTTGTTTTAAGAGTTGAAATGCTGATTCTTGTTTCTCTCCCCAGATATACTTCTTGTTTTTCTGAGTGAGTTCTGTTAAAGGTTTTGCGATTTTGGAAAAACCTTCTATAAACCTTCGATAATAACCAGCGAGTCCTAAAAATTGTCGAATTTCAGTGGGAGTGGTGGGCGAAGCCCAACTTTTAACTGCTTCGATCTTGGCAGGGTCAACGTGAATACCTTGACTGTTGATGATGTGGCCTAAAAATTGAACGGTGGAGATCCAAAAATCACATTTGGAGAATTTTGCATACAGTTTTTCTTGTTTGAGTACACCCAAAATGGTTCTCAAATGTTCTGCATGCTCTTGTTTGTTGCGTGAGTAAATCAAAATATCGTCAATGAATACGATCACGAACTTATCCAGATATGGTTTACACACGCGGTTCATGAGATCCATGAACACTGCGGGTGCGTTGGTAATTCGAAATGGCATTACGCGGAATTCGTAATTTCCGTATCGTGTTCGAAAGGCTGTTTTGGGAACGTCTTCTTCTCTGACTCTTAGTTGGTGGTATCCTGATCTTAGATCGATTTTTGAGTAAACACTCGATCCTTGCAGTTGGTCAAATAAATCGTCTATTCTTGGTAATGGGTATCGATTTTTCACTGTGAGCTTGTTCAACTCTCTATAATCGATGCACATTCGGAATGTTCCATCTTTCTTTTTGACAAACAGGACTGGTGCTCCCCAAGGTGATGAGCTAGGTTGGATGAATCCTTTATCTGACAGTTCTTTCAACTGCTCAGATAATTCTTTCATTTCGGAAGGAGCTAATCGATAAGGTGCTTTTGCAACGGGTGCTGCTCCAGGCACTAATTCGATTCGAAATTCTACTTGCCGGATGGGTGGAATACCTGGCAAGTCTTCAGGGAATACTTCTGCAAACTCATTTACAACTGGCACTTCTTCTAGTCGCTTTTCTTTCTCTTTCGATTTATTTTCCGTTACTTGGACTAAAAATGCGTGACATCCTTTGTTTATGTATTTCACCGTTTTGATGTACGAGATGATATTGAGTTGGGTTTTATGGTGGTCACAACGAACAATAAGTATTTCATTGTCTACGGGGATTTGGACAACTTTTTCATCGCAGATGATTCGGGCACGATGTTTGGATAACCAATCCATACCCACAATCGCGTCAAAGCTTCCAAGTTGGATGGGCATGAGATCGATCGGAAATGATTTGTTTTGGAGGGTTAAGGTACAGTTTTTGAGTACGGTGTTGGTGTTTAACAATTTTCCGTCAGCTATCTCAATTTCATACGAGGTGTCTAATTCTACAGGTGCTATCTTAAGCAATAAAGCAAATGAAGTAGATATAAAGCTTTTATCGGCTCCAGAATCAAATAATATTTTAGCACTATTTTGATTCAGTAAGAAAGTACCCGTAGTGACGTTGGGGTCGGGTGACACGTTTCCATCTCCGAGCACGTAAACTCTTCCTCTGGCAACCTGATTGACATTCTTGGGGCAGTGGCTTTTATAATGACCTGTTTCACCACAACCGTGGCACTTCACTGCTATTGGGTACGCGTTTGCTCCCGTGGCCCTACAGTCCTTGGCTACATGGCCTATTTTCCTACAGTTACCGCAGATGGCGGTACAAGGTCCTGTATGATGCAGCTTGCACTTGTTACACTGGGGTTTTGTTCCAGCATACACTTTTCCTTCAGCAGGTGTGGCCACATAAGCTCTAGCAGCTTCTTGTCTGCGGTTTTGTTGTTGATGTCTATCATTCCTGCTTTGTTGATAGTTCCTACTGCGATTGCTTCGATCATTGCTGCGGTAGTTCCTGCTGTGATGGTAATAACTGTTGCTGTTTCGGTTGTTGCCGTCACGGTTATCATAGTTTCTCTTTTGTCCACTGACTGTGGAGTTAGAACCTCGCTTAAGTGCTCGACTCATCATTCGCTGAGCAAATACGAATGCAGTTTCAAGAGTTTGTGGGTGTGATGCGGTGACGTCTCCTTCTATGCTTGAAGGTAGTCCTTCCACGTATTTCTCCAATGTCTTTTCCAAGTCAGGTACCATGTGTGGGCACAAAAGAGCTAACTCTTGAAATCTCCGGTTGTATGCACTGACATCATTGTTCTTCACTTCTAACTGGTAAAATTCATCTTCAAGCTTTCTGACTTCCGTCCGGGGACAATACTTTTTCAGCATTTTATTCTTCAGTTCGGTCCATGAGATCTGAAATGCTGCTTCAGTACCCATTATTTTGACCGTAGCATTCCACCAGGATAATGCATTTCCCCTTAAAGTTCC
This sequence comes from Artemisia tridentata subsp. tridentata, assembly GCA_021014915.2. Taxonomy (NCBI): domain Eukaryota; kingdom Viridiplantae; phylum Streptophyta; class Magnoliopsida; order Asterales; family Asteraceae; genus Artemisia; species Artemisia tridentata. The sequence continues at coordinate 510,679,770 of CP139508.1, read as the reverse complement.
GGTGGCGAAAGTGACCTTATTGATTTCTGCACAGTTACTTCTCATGAATACCGTCTCCATACACTCAAACCACTGTGCTAGTTCCGTTACTCCTTCTACTCCTCGGTAGGTGGTTGGTTGGCAACTTAAAAATTCTTTGTAAGTGCATTTACGTGGAGTAGATGCCTCACTTTCATTTGTTGCTCCCATAGTATTGCTTGAGCGGTTTGCTGCATCGGCCTCGCGTGCTGCGGTGATGCCTTCATCAATCATTCTTCGAACCTCCTCATGTGTTAGTGTTACGGTTGCGTTGATGGTTTCGTTGTCGCTATGTGCCATTTTCTATTAATGTCACAAGAATACAAATTTAGAATTCGGACAGAATAGCTGGGTATATGCACAATGTAATCATGGTGTGAAATGATGACTAAATTGAATATCTCCCCATAATTACGATGTCCTGTAATTTATCAATTTTATTGATGTGGGGTTGCTAAGGTACAATCAATTTAATCAAACTGAATTTCATGTCACATACTTTATGTTTTCAGGTGTTTACAATATTTACACAATTTGAGAATCATAATAATCACAGATAACATCACGACATGTCTGGATACAATTACAATACATACGAACAACCATAATACATGAGTTAACAGATATATAGTACATTACTACCAGCATTACAACATTAATAACTTGATCAGTTGAGTTTATACAACAAAACGATACAAGAGTCTTTATTAAGTGCCACATGCGGCAGACTACAATGTCTCAAACTATACAATCATGCTAACTATGTCTACTGCTCAGGTCTATCCGTACGCCTCGTGAGCTCTGAGATCTGGTCTCTGAGTCTCTGTATCTCTGCCTGATGCTCCATCTGTATGTCTCCCATGAGTCTCTCTAATGTGTCGGCTCTACGTTGTGCTGTGTGCGCCTCCCAAGCTAAGTCCTGTCCCTCTCTGCGTATTGATATCGCGTAGGAACGGGTATCTGCCAAGTCTGTCTGCATCTGTCTCAGGCACTGCTGTATCGCTGCTCTGTTGGATGCCAACCTATGCAGTGTATCAGTGATAGTACCCGGGGAATCTAACGGTACATGGTCAATCATCCGAAGAAGTGACTCAATCTGCTCTCCGTGGCTCTCGAGTCGTGTCACTACTGTGGATGGTATAAGGGTGTGGGTGACTACTGGTCTAAATCCTTCCCAGGCATCATGGGTCTGAGCCGGGGGAGTGAAACCAGGAGGGTAAGGTAGTGATGGTGAGGATGGGTGTATCTGGTCCGATATGCGACGTCTGCTCGATGAAGGAATGTCCTCTGCAGGAATCGGATCCCGCTGTCGAGGTGGTAGTGGATATGTCTGGGTATGTATGTCAAGTACATGGTCAGGTAGTGGTGGTGGTGCAACATGATGGGGCTCGGGTAAATCATCAGCGGGGAGCCATTGCTGACTCTCATAGTACAAGTCGTCAGGGGGTGGTATGTAAAAAGGAGAGTAGGTGTCGTAAACAAAATGTGGTGGTAGCGTAGGTGCTGGCAAGACTGGTACATGTATGTCATCTAATAAAGGTATAGCGGCGGCTCTACCCTCTACGAGGGGCTCGATCGCGTCAGGCACAATTTCTGGTACTACAGCATCGAGGAGTACGGGGGACGTGACTGATGCTGGTGATCCCTCGGAGTCCGGCTCCGATGATATACTAAAGTGGGTGATAAACGACATAGTACTGTAATAATCCATATATTGTAAAATAAGTACTTACTAACATCAAGTGGTGTGATATAAGCATGAAATGATCTAGTTGTGCACAGTAATTATCAAATATGCTGAGGCTTATATGTGATAATCTTAATATATAACATACCGAGCACGGCAGCAAGCAGGCATGGAGAGTTTAGGGTAACATGGTGTATCATTAATTTGTTTGAAAAATGTAGTTATAGTCCAACGTTTAAAAAAAACATTTGGTTCTCTATAACCGAAGCTCTGATGCCAAACTGTAACACCCCCAAATTTGATTTGTGGCAGCGGAAGATTTATTTGGGTGTTACTGTGAGGATCGAATGTGAAATCATAGAAAAACAGCCTAAGATGGCATTTTTAATTTACATAGGTCCATAATATAAATTCAGTTATAAAACATTACATCAGAGTACTACGGTTTCTTCAAAGAAACATTATTTTAACTGAATTACAACTTATTTTACACCATTTATTGAAGATAGGGTATGCCTGCTCCATGCCTTGCCGTGCTCCTTTAGTTCCCTGAGATACATGCTTAAAAGTCAACATAATGTTGAGTGAAATCATGGAGTTTGTAGTTTAAATATCAGTTCAATCACAAGTAAGATTGTATTGGAGATACAATCAGTTTAAAAGTTTGATATTGCAGTTCATATATTGCCCTAAGTCTCATGACACGCAAACGTTAACAAAGTACCGCCTAAACGGAGGAGCCCACCAAATTAATGATGAGAATTTGCCCTCGTGTAATAGGTGATTTTGCCAATTCCTATTTCTCTCAAATATAATGCATCGCGACTAATACGACTAGCAAAAAGCATTCCGTCACAGTATTAGTGGGATAGGTCGTCAACCTCTAATAGATCTATTCATTATATTCGCGTTCACCGCAGTGATTAATGGCTCATGATAAAGGGTCTTATGGCAATATGGTGTACTTAGGCATATATCAAGTCAGGTAGCATACAGAAAAATACTTGTGATTTAGTTATAGCATGTATCCCCCTCACGGAGTTTAAAAAGTATAAAGAGTTTAAAAAAAAGTGAGGCCATGACTCACCTTATGCGTTCCTGGTGATGGTAAAAATAATTCAGAGGTGATTATAACAACTTCGATATAAAACCTGGTAAATATATAAATATCTGAGAATCTTACTAATTTCTAGTGTGTATGAGTATGAGTGGTGGATGATGATTATTTAACGATCTAATGAAGATGTTATATGCTTATGATGCTCGTACCCTCGTAAGATTATAGTTTCAACATGTAAACAAAATATTAATATGAAATATTTCTATCGTTATTAACTAATATGTAAATATAATGCAAATGTGCATATAAAGTAAAGATATGGTGCAAAAATGAAAAAGAAGATAAGAATGACAAATTATAATAGTTGGTCCTTGATTCTTCTTAGGTTTTACATTTTATACCCTAACCGGAATTCGCGTTACGTCGTTAGTCCTTATTCAGTCCATAGTTCGATAACAGTCCAATAATTGTCCAATAGTCCATATAAGACTTGAAGTTCAATAATATGTCAATTTCAGTCCTTCCCAACTGTTTTCACAGCTTCAGTCCCTTAGTTTCCAGGTTTGGCAGTTTTAGTCCTTTTCGGTTAAGTCGCGTTACATTTTTAGTCCTTTTTGCATAAAAATAACGGGAAAAATATTCTGAAATTTTTTATAACTTTATTAAGTTTATTTTAACTTATTTCAATTTATTATTTCAGAAAATAAATCATTTTTGCATTAATGGGCCATGTAACGATTTGTAACATAGCCCGTTAAGAGTTTTAGAGGCGAGGGCGTGGAAATAGTTTTGGGCTTGGATCTAGACTATTTTTAGGATTCCAAAAATATATTTTATGGGCCTGTTGGGTCTCGTTACCGAAATTCCTTGTTGGGCTTGGTTTTTGGCCCAACCGAGAGTTGTAATAGTTTTCTGGAAATGGTTGTTAACTGTTAACGATGATCGATCAAAAGAAGGCATTTTGGGTGTGATAACGAGTTCGTGAGATTGAACTTGGAACATGAAAAATATAGTTTGCTAGTTTGTCATTCGAGTGATGTAAAAATATCGATATATTACATATAAGATTTCGAAGATATGTTAACAGATTATGGGCTGGTCGAGTGAAAAGATTTTGTGAATATTCCATGAAATTTTTCTAAGTGTTTGCTCTTAGTCGAATGGCGTTAAGAGGGATCAATTTGGGTGTCGATATGAGGTTACGGGAGGGATCTTAGAAAATGAAATATTTAGTTCAACATGTGGACTATTGAAAAGTGCAAGAATATTTATGTTTTGCATGTCGCGTCTCGTATTAAATTAAACGTGAAGTGGTTTGATCGGGTGAGTTTTTAACTAATAACATTTTAGTTATCTTTCTCTCTATTTCAATCCGATTTAGCATAGTTATTATTTGTGTTCGAGTTGAATTTGGAGGGTGTACATGAAGAGGTTATATGATTAATTGTATCATGAGTGACTCGACCAAGTTAATATTGAACCTGTTTTTATTAGCTTTTGATAACCGGTTGAGTTCAAATATTTTGAGTTCGAGTAAAGTGTGCATGTAACTATATGAAGTGTTACTAACTACGTGTTTAGGTAAGGGTCATAATAATGCATGGTGTGTCTATATATGTTAACGTGTGAAATAAATTTTGTGACAGTGTGTTATATGAAATGAAATGGAACGTTCGAAAGGAGTAGTAGTTATGCATGCATGGGATTGTAAATTTAAGAGAGAACAAGAACTTACAACACCTTTGAGGAAAGGTGGTGGAGACTTGATGCTTGTAGGATGGAACACGAAGAGGAAATAATCCCACTTGCTTTGGACTCTCTACTCTTACACTAGGTAAGTTCACTGTCGACAAGGGTAGTTTTTAAATGAAGATATGGTGATAGTGAAATAAGGGGGAAGGTGGTTGTGGGGTTCGAATGAGATACAAAGAAGGAACAATGAGTTGAAATGGTTATTATGTGACTTGACTTGATTGGGTTTGCTTCCAAACTACTCGACAGAAAAGTCTTTGTGTGTTTAAGGAATATGTTGAGTTTGATGGAAGGTGATGGGTGATAGAGATGGGCAATGAACGAATGAAATAGCTTATATAGGTGAAATATCTCAAATGTATTGACTATGATTGAAGTTACTGTTATCATGGGACACTTGTATGATGATTTCCTCATTTGAGTGTGAGAGTGGCTATAACTTTGTACTTTAGCTATTGTATGTTCTTGTTTATTTAGTTCTTATACGTGGATATGTTCATTGGCCACAAATTATATTTCTATTTTGCTTTTGCACTTTGTAATGTCCATATTGATAAGTTTGTGTCGAAAGATTACAATCAAGACATGTTTAACGTCGAGTTGCCAAATGCTATATTTAGTTGGGTTTTTGATATCACAGTGGTGGGTTATGAGTTACATTTGAATGTGTATTATTATATGAAAGTCGCACTAGACATAGATAATGATGTCGAGTTCTTTTGAAAAAAATGGGTAACGAGTAAGGCAAGAAGAAAATGAAAGTGAACTAGTGGAAAAAGTCTCGGTGTCGTGGTGATGACGGGTTGTGAAGTTGGGTTGGTTGTTATTGGTTAAGATGTATAATGGTTGTGTTCGAGTCTTTAAGTTGTGCATGGACATTTTTGATTCTAAGTGGTATTGATCGGGTAAGAAGCAAAGGAAATAAAGATAGGTGACAATTCCATTAGATGGGTTAAGTGGATTTTGATGTTTAATTGGTTTGGACTAGCTCGATGGGTTAGTGGTCATTAGGGTTTATGGGTTGTTGTTGGGCCGAATGGTTAAGGGTCCGGTTGGTTTGTAGTGATAGATTAGGATTTTTGTTTGTGTTTTGGTTAAGTAAGATTACATGATATTTAATTTGGTTAAGTGTAATGATTAATTAAATGAATAGGATTACTTGTCGATGTTTATAGGAAAGTGATGTTGCGTCGTAGAATATAATCTCTAGCATTGGTGTGTTAAATATATATGTGTATATATAATGCATGGCTATTAACAAATGGTGACGAAAAGTTTAAATTTCTAGCAAAAATAGGCGTTATGAAATAGAAATTCGAGATTATTATTAATCACTGAGATTAATTACAAGGGTTTTTCACAGGATCTTACACGCGTTGGGAGGTTCAGTGAAGTTCACCTCTGGCATGGCAAGAGGAGTGCGCTCTAGTTCTACCGCGCTAGTACTTGTCGTAATAGCGGGGGTAGTTTTGGTGAGTGATTCTACCGCAGGAAAGACCAGATCTGAATACGCTCCTAAGCTTCTAGGCGTGCTGGTTGTCCCAGTGGCCTGCTTAGGGAGCGCATCCGTTTGATGCTTCTTCCCTAGTGAGTCGTCATGCGCTTTCTTCCCATGCGGACTCTTGTGACTTCCGTGTTTCGTCATTCTAGTTCTTGGTAAAATTCTTAGTGTAGGGTCCCACGGATGGCGCCACTTGTTGATACAAAAGTTGGGCGTTCCTTGATAGGACTTCTATTCTCGTACCAATTGAATCTTAATGCTCGATGGAACCTGCGCACTAAGAAAAAAGAACAAACACCGTTAGGCTTATCGAGGGATTGTCTCCCCCGATTATCCTCCGGCGTGAGAGTAAGTAATCGAATGTAAGGTTTAGTAAAGGGTTAGGGTTTATTGAAGATCGTACCTCTACCGAGGGCTGGAATGCCCTTTATATATGCACGAAACCCTAGTAGGTTTCGTGTTCCCTACTCCTCGGCGTGTTAGCCGACATCGGATATTTGGTATATATCTTCTTTATTTAGAAGATACTCCATATATTATCCGGAAATAACTTTGGGCTTGGGCCTTGTCGACCCAAGTCGCATAACTGGTAGTCCAGTTGCGGCCCATACGTGGTGGGCTTAATTGTTAGTGTTGTTCACTAATCGGGTTCGTGACCCGGGTATGGACTATACGTCATCATATTCCAACCAATAAGATGAGACTTTAGTGAGTAATAATGATATTTGATTGGTGGAGAGTGTAGTTAGTGGAATTTCCTAAAACTTGGTGCATTTTAAAAGTGAACAGCTAATATGAGACGAAGGGACTATTTAAAACGGAGTAATAAGATTTAATTTAAATGAGGGACGATTTCAATTGCTACAAAATCAAGGCTTTACTGCTTTAGTTAATAGCCGTATTATATGACATTATTGTAGTGATATAGTAGTACATGCCATGATGCAATAATAGTGATACATTTATGATAGATACAAGTGTAAACAATGTAAGTGAATGATGATAATACAAGTAAAGCCAAAATAGAAGAAACATAACATGTTAAGTAGGAATCTAACTTTCCACATTATAGTTGTTAAATATATATATGTTGGTAGTAGTAGATTACGCCATTATTGATTGATTTGTAATTATAATCTAGGATTAGATTAGCTAGGTACCTGCAGATGCACTCACCATTTTTTTTAGTTTTTTTAATTCATTGCCCATGCTTTCAACTATTATCATCTAGCATTCTAGCTAGCTAGTCATACTCATTTTGGCACTTTCTAAATATAAATAGAAACTTGTTCAACAAAAATATATAAATAGAAACCAGAAATCTAAAAGAAAATGACATATTAGTAGAAAACAAGACACTGAACATGACTAGGCTAGTTAATAATGTTCAATTCATATGCTCTTGAGTAAACTACTACAATAGTGCTTTCTAATGCATGTATGTGACTGCGTATTGGATTGGGCTTTCGGATTTTGAGTGGTCCAGTTTGTTTTTAGGTGGGCTTCTCATTTTTCATCAAATTCAAGAGTCTAGTCTTCATTCATCTTGCTCTCTTTAGTTTGGTAATTTTTAACATCAAAGTTGAATATTTTTCTCGATGTTGGTAATTTAGAAAGTATAATGAATATTTTTGTCGATGTAACCAATGGATTGCGAATTTGTGGTTATAACTTGGTCCCTCACATGGTTAGAACCAAGGTTTTCAAGATCGGGATCCTACCTAAGATCGTTTTCGTTTTTGCAAGATCGTGATCGTAAGATCGGATCGAGATCTTAATATCCTACTATACTGTCATTTTCTTAATAGTTTTTATAATATTATACAAATTTACAAATTATTATGTACCACAAGCACAAATTTATATGAATGTTTCATAGAAATGTTGTTCTAAATTATGATTATGAAATGTTTAAGAAGGTTAACATGTCGTTTTTTAAATTCTACAATAAAATAATCCAGAAATTTGCAGTTTTTTGTTTGTTATCCGAGAAAAGTAGGATCGGATCGGATTAGATCTTAAGATCCTATGGTCAAGATCGGGATCCTATAAGATTTTAAGCTTGCAAAGATCCTATGTAAGATCCGGATCGTTTTTGCTTTGCAGTATCGTAAAATCGTAAGATCCTAAGATTAGGATCGGGATCTTAACAACCATGGTTAGAACTACAGTGGGTCCGGAACATACATTGCAACGTAGTACTAATTTTTGTAAACAAATTGATTTTTCTAACTTTAATCGTTTAGTTAAAAAATTTTGGTGTGTTTCTTCTCTTAATTGTTTTTTTTGTTTTTTTTTTTTTTTTTTTTTTTTTTTTTTTTTTTTGTTTTTTTTTAATGCATATGGCCACGCGTGTCATGTTAGAAGTTCTGATTTTGAACTCAGTCTTGTCATTTATAACTAATGGTGGAGCTTTTCGATAGGTTAGAACTTATGGGCCGTTTGGTTTGTTGCTAGGAATCACAATGGGTATCGGATTTGGTATAGATTGAAAAAAATAAAAATTGAATGATAGTATTAATGTTGTTTGTTTTATAAAATGTAATTGGAAATTGGTTTTTATTTAATTTTATTATATTATAAAGAGGGCCCACTTAGTTATATTATAAAGAGTAAATTACATTTTTGGTCCTTGTGGTTTACCGGGTATTTCATTTTCAGTCCAATTTTTTGAAAAATCTCGGATCCACTATAAAACCCGGCGACCCGTAACAAGTTCAGTCCAATTTTTGTTGACTAACAGTTTGACTCGTTAAAAAAACATGAAATGACTAAATACCCTCGGATGTTTGTAACACTTTTGGTCCATTTTTCTGCTATACCTCTACACATTCCAATTCAGATAAAGCATAATGACTCCAATCATCCAAATACTCAAAATGAAGATCCCAGGATCTTACATACAAAGAAATCAATACATGAAGAAACTACTTGATAATTTCTTCACTTCAAAACATAATCTTTTTACCACGAACCATAAAACTCAGGCGCAAACATAATGCATCTTTCTTGTTGCCACGAACCATAAAACTCAGGCGCAAGATATTACACAACCCACATTAATCTTTTTACAAACCCAGCTAGAGATGAACAAAACCGGTTAACCGGTTCGGTTTGGATCCGGGTCAAACCCGGACCGGTTTGGGTCAACCCCCCAAAAAAACCGGTCGGGCCGGTTAACCGGTTCGGTTCCCAACCGGCTTCGAGGGTGGAAAACCCAACCCGACCCTAACCGGTTGGGTTCCGATTATTTGGCGGTTTGGACCGTTTATTGTTTTTTTTTTCGTCGTTTATACAAAGTAAACTGAATAAACTTCAACTTTTATTTAATACAAAGGAAATACAACTCAAAGGAAATACATCATGAAAGGAAATACATCAAACATAATACATAAACTCAAAACATAATACATAAACATAATAAATCGAAAAGCTACTCGTAAGTGTCTTCATCGGATCCGACGGACCTAGCTTCGTTAGCAGCTTCATCTTGTCTTATTTCTTCATCGGAAAGCAACTCGGTTGTACCCTCTTGCACCTCTACCTCGTAGACCCCTTGTTCGATGTCTATGGGGTCTTCAAGACTACTTGTGTTTTGTTTTCGCTTGAGTGCGTCCAAATGATCTTTCAAACACATACACATTTCCAAAGAAGCCGGTGTGAGCCTGCATATTCTGTTTGATAAAACCCTTCCACTTGTTGAAAAAGCGGATTCAGAAGCAACCGAAGTAGCTTGTACACTTAGGAGATCTCTAGCCATTCGGGATAGAACGGGAAACATTGTTTCCTTGGCTTTCCAAAACGCCAAAACATCAAAGTTTTCAACTTGGTCGGCCGGAATATGTGAGATAAAATCGGTTCCGGTATACCTTGCATATTCATTGTTTGCCCGATCACTCTTTGCCCTTTTGTTTGGATTTTCTCTTAACTTTTGTAGCAAGCCTTGTATCGGATTCGCTCTATGCGCGGACCTCGATGATGAAGAAGAAGTCTCATTCACAGAATTAGGTGGGTTACCAAATTTGTCAAAATAATGTTCCCACAAAGCTTGAAAAGAATTGTTAAAAGATATTTTTGCATCTTCAGCATAGTTCACGTTATTCTCAAATAACCCCAAATCAGTTGTAATCGAGTCGATAAGTAACTCTACCCCGCTTACATTGTAACATGGATTTAATGCGGCTGCACAAGTAATTACCGGTGGCAAACTTTCAAAATATTTCTTAAGCTTATCTTTCATTGGGTAAACCATATTTGTATACACACCACCATTTAATTCAAAAGAGGAAATGCTTGAACACATTAAGTATAATTGCTCAAGTACCAAATGGGATGTTGGATAGTAAATTCCCGACAATTTTTTTGTTGCGTTGAAAAAAACTTCAAGTAATCGGGTTAGTTTTTCAATAGTATCCCAATTATCAGATTCAAATGGAACAACCCTACCCTTTTGTGCCAACAAGTCATGAAAATATTGTAAAGACACCTTTTGTTTTATACCACTTAGAAACATAAGATAAGTGGAATTCCATCTTGTATCACAATCGAAATTAGGTGACAACCAATGTTTCCCCGCATCAACACACATCCTAACATATCTATTATATCTATTAGTACCCTTTTTGAAAATATCGTGCAACATTTGTTTAAAACGATCTTTCATTTCACGCATTGTGGGTTCGGCTAATCCCGCTTGCACAACCAAGTTAATGATGTGTGCAACACATCGAGAATGAAAAAATTAACCACCTAAAGGTGGCTCGTATTCCAATTTTAGTCTACCCAATGTAGCGTTGTTGTTACTAGCATTATCCAACGTAATTGAAAAAACTTTTTCTTGCAAGTGGAATTTGTTAAACACTTTTCTCAACATTTTAAATAAAGCAATTCCCGTGTGAGGAACCGGAAACTCTTCAAATGATATGACCCGCTTCATCATGAGCCAATTTTCGGGATCAACCCAATGTGCGGTAACACAAAGGTACGAATATGACGAACCATGAGGAGCGGACCAAACATCCGTTGTTATGTTAACACAAGCATCTAAATTAAAATATATATATATATATATATATATTTTTAATTCTTGTTTGGCCGTTTTCCACAGTTTCATAGCATCACGTTTTAGAGTCATACGACTTACATGATTGTACATTGGTTGGACATGATTCTGCATCACTTCGGTCATATCCTCGTCGTCCCAATGGTTGAACGGCAAACCTCGTTTAATCACCAACCCGACAAATTGTTGACGAACTACTTCATGATCGTATTTGCAAATACTCCTGTCTCGAGACATAGACGATTGACCCGATTCCAGTACCTTTTTGAGTGCCTTGCAATACTTTTGGTTGATATGAGCCCTTAACGACGAGTTGGAATCGGAAGACAATAAATCCAAGCAATGCTTACATTGAGCCTTTTTCTTTCCATCCGACAATAGGACGTAGTTGTAGTGATCCCAAACATCTTTTACATGATTGTGGGCTATAACTTTGACAATCGTAGGTTCACTTGATGAACCAGCTTCGGTGGTGTTGGTGTTGGGGGTGGTGTTTGAAGAACCAGCCATTAGTGATTCAGTTTTGATTTTTTAGAGTGTGTTTTGGTAATTGAAATGTTGTAAATAAAACACAACCTAACCTATCTATTTATAATGGAAATTTTGAACAAATAATGAAAAAATATAGAAACAATAATGGCATATTGATAATGCAACGTCTTGTCTACTTTCATCAAATAATGCAAGACTGTAAGTTGCAGAGTGATAGACCAAAATGTCAGAAAAAAAAAAAAAAAAAAAAAAAAAGCATAATCGGTTCCTAACCGGTTAGGCGGACCGGTTCGAAAAAACCGGTCACAACCCAAATAATAAAAACCGGTTACTAACCGGCGGTTTTCAAAAAAACGGGACCGGTTTGGGTCAAACCCGGTTTTGACCGGTTCGGTTTTTCGGTTTGTTTTCGGTTACGGTTCGGTTAACCGGTTTTGTTGTTCATCTCTAAACCCAACTCTTTGATTATCTTTCAGTTAAGCGCAGCCCTATGAAGAACTCAAGCATGGACCAACGACACAAAACCAAGATCCTTTAAATCGGTTCTTGCAATGGTTTTGGTGAATTTTTTTTTTTTAATCTCTTCAAACTTGAAAGATGAAGAAGATGAGTCGGATATTATTAAAGATCTTTTATGTGATTGTATTACGAATCAGTATAAGCCTGAGATCTTTGTTGCTCTCATTTTTTTTGCACCGATTGTAAACACAACCACAAACATAGATCCACAACCATCACCAAATCGGTAAACACAACCATCACCAAATCCTTACCACAACCATCACCAAATCCTCACCACCGCAATCCTCACCACAACCACCACCAAATCCACCACAACAACTAACTACAACAACCCTCAAACCTATCTCCATATCCACAACAACAAAGATTCGAACTCGAAAAAAAAAAAAAAAAAAAAAAAACGGATCTCACCTTTTTTATTTTCTTGATTGACGAACACAAATCTTAATATGTTTTGTGTTTCGAATAAAACTTGAATCACCCTTTCTTGTGCTTCTTTCTTTTCGAAAACAATTGACACTCTTTTGTTCTCGATGTTGTGTTTATGATGGTTTTGATAAAGAGTGTATGTCGGTTTTTTGAGTGAGAGTGATGATTTGTTTTTGTAGTTCTCGATCTGGGTTTCATGTTTGTGTAGATCGGAGTGAATTTATTTGGTGTTTGTGATGTGTGTTGGATTTGTGATGTGTAGTTCTCGATCTGGGTTTCTCGATCTCCATTTGGTGTTTGTGATGTGTGTTGGATTTTGGGTTATGGTGTTTGTGAATTTATTTGATTCTATGATGATGATGAATCTTTTATTTGGTGTTTTTGGATTTTGATGTGTTAGATCTGTTATGATGTGTTAGATCTGTTATGTGAGAGTTTATAATAGAATTAAGAGTGAAATGACAAGATTACCCTCATATTTAACGGTCAAAGAGAGTCAAACTAACGGTGTTAGAAAAATTGGACTGAACTTGTTACGGGTCGCCGGGTTTTGTAGTGGATCCGAGATTTTTCAAAAAATTGGACTGAAAATGAAATACCCGGTAAACCACAAGGACCAAAAATGTAATTAACTCTATTATAAAATTTGATTTAATAGTTTACTATTAAATTAATATATAATAATATTATCTTTTTTGTTTAAAAATCATGTGGCACCAAGGATTGTTGACTTTTGTGAAAATTTGTCAGGAAACCCATACGAATTGTCAGAAAAATAAGGGAGATACGTGACTTTTGTGAAAACCCTCGTTTGAAGGTATCAAATACTGTTCCGTAACCCACCAACTCAAACCAAACAATTTATATTTCTTTGAAACCATTCCCCAAATCCAAATACCTCAAAACAAACGGAACCTTAGAACCCGAAAATCAGTCCCTCCATTAAAGGCCATAATAATCTATATATATAATAAAAGAAAGTTTTTTTGAAAGTCTGTCCACCTCATTAAAGCCACCTGGCACTAAAAGCCACGTCACAAATGCCAGGTCATATATTACACTGCCTTAAACCGTATTCACTTCAACCTTATTCTGTTTCACTTTCACTTTCAACCTTTCAACCTTATTCAGCCTTTGACTTTCCCAAACCCGCCTTCAATGGCAACCGAAAATCAAGCAACCGCTTACCATCTATTTCAACCTTTCCCAATCTTAATAACCACGTAACATCCAATACCTATTTCACTGCATCACATCTCTACAAGGTATAATTCAATCTTTATTTCCTAATCTCAAATCGCTACAAGGTATAATTCAATCTTTATTTCCTAATCTCAAATCTCGAAATTGTATAAGGTATGTAATGCTTTTATAATTCGTGTTTAATTGTTTGTGTTAGCCAGATTCTTCAGCAACTAATAAATTTGGATCGGATTCATGCTATTGATAGATTTAGGGTTCTAATTTAGGGTTTTAATTGATCAAATTGTAATTTTGAAATCCAATATTAGGGTTTTAATTGATATGTCATTCATTCATTTCTAATATCAAAATTGTAAATTAAATTGGTTGTTGCTTTTTTGAGTTTTTTCAAACTGATGTTAGGGTTCTAATTTAGGTTGCTTCCACACATTATCTATCAAATTCTTATCTCATCTTCTTAAATTGCTTCTAAAAATTAATTGACGCTTCTAAATTTTATGCATTATGTTGTGTTTTTTCTTTCATAGCATAATGATTAATGTTTTTTTTCTCTTTCAAAGCAGGCATGTGTAGTACCAAAGAGGTTTACTTTTTGATACATAAAGATTTGGCAATCGTAGTGTAACCATATGCTAGCTATTCATTTTCCAGGTTACCATCATTTACCTTGTGCGCAATATCTCTTGCAACATGTTGTGTACTTAAAGTCACCTTCTATCAGCTTTTACATTGTTTTTTTTAACAATATCAGGCATTGTGAACAAATATGACCATCCTTCATAAGCGAAACACATTAATATTCTACACACGCAAAACATACAAAATGCCTTTATTAGTAGTTTGAGTTTTTGTTTTTATGGTAAAGACATGGCTTTTGAATTTTGATGCACCATTAGTTTTTGATTCAACGAGGGCAACATTTGGTACTTATGATTGCTATCATTGATTATTGGTAGGTTCCGTCAAGTGTATGGTTGATAATTGAAGATAATTTCAAAGTGTTGGCGAACTATGAAAGGTTAGTAGATTTTCGCCATTTGGTTCCACATTCGTAGGATACACATTCTATTTTCAACTTTACTCTTACTACCTTTATTTCAAGTTATTTTTGAATACACATCCTATTTTTGAAAACCTTAATATTAATGGACAATCGTCGTTTGTCACAATAACAAACATAAACGAAGTTTATTATTTATATGCATCTTTCTTGATTTTGATTGACAATATCTGTTATTACATTAAAAGTTAATAAACTGATTATTGGTAAGTAAACAATATGTCAAACAAAACGATACAGGGAAACTGAGGAATGACAAGAAAAGATATAACAAAGTTGTACCTCGTCCAAATGTGTTGGTTTTAATACTTCTGAAGTAAAAAAAAATGATAACTCATCCACAGCGCAACTATGGTACGTGTTTGTTATGGAACTCTTACAGCAAAACCAAATTTCATGCCATTAGAGTCATAACTATAAATTGTCAGGATAAAACAAAAAAAGATAGGTGAAGCAGTAGTACATAACTGATCTTTACCCCATTATCATAAAAAGAAACTGTAGACCACGACAAAAATATGATCACCTAATCATTAGCAGACGATAACATTAGCAGACGATAACGTTATCTAATTTTCTTATTAGGTTGTAATATTTTATAAGCCATAAATGTTACTGCTGCTGATAAAGAATACCTGCATGAAATGAAAAAACCAACCATTAGGCAAATAAGGAATTGAAACACTTCTGCATAGTAGGATCATGAGACGAATGACGAATAGTGTACCAAGTGAATGTATAGTTGAGATGATCCTGCGGCATTACTGAACTACGAATCAATGCATTACTATCTTTTGGGATTGGGTATGGATTACTTGGGTTGACTTTGTCATTGACTGCTTCGATGTATACAGTGTTCTCAGGAAGCCCACAAGTACGAGCAATTTCAGCAACACCAACATAAAACCACTGAAATGAAGTTGGGTCGTTTGCTGGTACAAAAATGCTTGGTTTCTCACTTCTACGAATAACTCCAACAACTTCATCTAGCTTTATCTCTGGAATATCGTCTTGCAGGTAATAGTGTTAAGTACCATTAGTTGTAATTTATGTATTGTATGTGCTTAAGTGTATAATCTATATATATAATCAATTCCTCTTCATTGTCTGTTGCACGATGCCTCTGTCTAGAAGTTTCTCCAACCAAATCAGTAACCCACTGCCTCATTTCATTCAAAATACAATTTGTATCAACTGCAAATCGATCCATCTCTTTCAACTTATCAGACAAAGTGTCAATCTGTATATCCTTTTTAATTATCTCTTCTTGACTTAGCATCACCTTTTGTCTCTCACTAGCAGTTTCATATTCTGCCATTATTACCCTTTTAAAATGAGACTCCATCACATCTGTGATTGTTTGTACACTTTTGACCACTTCACGGATGTAAACCTCATCATTTTGGTTAACAATATCTGTCCATGTCTCTGCTATAGAACATTCGTGATTGGAATAATCTACATTTTTTGACCAGTTAGACATTGGTGTGCCGTTCCTATCAATGAAACCTGTCCCATCCAACTGTGTGATGCCGCAGGAGGTAAGAGCTAACTGGGGAATTGCCATTATTCTTGCTTTTGATTTTAAATATGTCAATAATGATGCCGTTGTCTTTACTCTCCGCCAAAGTACCTCCAATTCCTTTTCGGAATCTTTGCTACATTCATGATTGCACGATGTTTTCTCACCAGCCTCTCCATGCAGAGAATCGTTATGCTCCATCTCCTGCTTCAATGTTGATTGTGTTTGACTTGACTGAAAGTTCAGAGTTGAAAATTCAACATCTTCCCCACCTGCCATCACTTTTCAAAACAAGGACCATATATAAGAACAATATGCTGCAAAGGAAACTCAATGTCTTCAATGTAAATGGGTTGAGCAGAATTAGATATAGCAGTATAAGAAAGTTAGGGGGTGTTTGTCTAAGCTTATGTTTTGGGCTTAGGCTTAGATTTCATAAGCACTTTAAGGCTTATAAATAATAAGATCATAAGTCATTCTTACTGTTTGGGTTAGCTTAGTATACCTAAAGAGGTAAAATGACCAAGTAGTACATTTATATTTAAAGTTATAGTTGTTATAAGGGGAATAAAAGTCTTTTGCTATGACACCCCTTCAATATGCTGCAAAGGAAACTCAGTGTCTTCAATTTAAATGGGTTGAGCAGAATCAGATATAGCAGTATAAGAAAGTTAGGGGGTGTTTGTCTAAGCTTATGTTTTGGGCTTAGGCTTAGATTTCATAAGCACTTTAAGGCTTATAAATAATAAGATCATAAGTCATTTTTAGTGTTTGGGTTAGCTTAGTATAGCTAAAGAGGTAAAATGGCCAAGTAGTACATTTATATTTAAAGTTATAGTTGTTATAAGGGGAATAAAAGTCTTTTGCTATGACACCCCTTCAATAAGCCCACCCCTCCTTAGATAAGTCACAATGATTAGGCTTATCAATACCCCATCGTATAGCTCATATGCCTAAGCTTATAAGCTTAACCGAAAACTTTATGTGGGCTTATTTTAGTTATATAAGCTAATAAACTTATAAGCCCCTCTAAAAGCTTAAACAAACACCCCCTTAGTAGCTGCGTCTTCAACGAGACTAATTGACTATTGTGATTTCAAGTTACAGATAATCAGTTTTTACCATTAGTATAAAGTGACTCTGGTTCTGATTATAGATTATTTAGGAGTCAAATAATCAGTTTCAAGTAGCTGCAACAAAAATAGTTTTCCATGAGAAAGCGAAATTGCTATATTACACCGTCTCTTTTAAGCATACTATTTGCATGTTCTGTTTACTTTAAATATTATTGGAATGCAGTAACTGTAGACTAATTGACTAAATATTAAAAAATGAAACCATTTATACTTTTCGACCTGTCGTTAATATAACTTTAGGTCATCTATCAAGATTCTACATTGTATCTTCTTTATTGTCAAGTCAAACCACATCTGTTAACTTCAAATATTCGTCATTTTACAGTGTGATATACAAAGCGTTAATGGGTGGTTGCATATGCCTGTATCAATTTGCAGCAGCAGTTAATGAGTGGTGGCATCTTTCCTGTTGTTTATTAACAAAGATGAAGTGAATCTCTTGGTTATATGTCGTGTGTTTTTAAGTCTTTATTACTAGAAATATATATATATATATATATATATATATATATATATATATATATATATATATATATATATATATATATATATATATATATATATATATATACATTTTTTTGAACAAATACTAGAAATAAAAATCAACAATACTTAATGTGATTTGGCCCACCAGATTATTGACAAGTACATTTAGACTATTAAACTGTATGCGTAGCTTAATATTTCATATGGTTACTTAGCACAAATATATGTTTTATCAGTATGAAGCATCCATTCTTTAATATCTCAACTTCTATGTCACCAATGAATCTCAAACTTCACAGGACTCACGTGTTATGTGTTAGCTAACTACAAAAAAAAAAAAAAAAAAAAAAAAAAAAAAAAAAAAAATTGGATTAAAACTCATTTGTTTGCTATGTGAACGAGGCATTTTGCCACTGCTGCGCAAACAGGACAACAACTTATTATGTTTCTGTGATGCTGTAGGAAAAAATATACTGTGACCACACCGTTATTCCAGTGAATCTCAAACTTCACAAAACTCATGTGTAATGTGTTATCTAACTATAAAAAAAAAAAAAAAAAAAAAAAAAAAAAAAAAAAAAAGATTAAAACTCATTTGTTTGCTATGTACATGTCATTAAAAAATCTTAAAAATTCCTCCTTCAACTTTAGTCTGGTGCCGAAGGGCAAAACATTGTTCTTTATATGGCAGTTAGTAGGCATTTTTTTCAAGACTTTTTTATTTGTATTTGCAGCCTGCATATGGAACAACAATCACAGGGAAAAACATCATTATCTGCGAGTATCCAACTGATCAAACAGTTGCTTTAGGTTATTTGTCATTTAGGTTTCTTACTACCCCTACTTTGGCTAGAGGAATATCATTGTTCTATCCTTACAAAGGGAAGTCTATCCCGTGGACTGATTTCTCCAAAGCACCACTTTCTTCATATTCTTCCTGATTGCTTTGTAAATACACTTCACCATAATCTTTCAGGTTACTGTTTCTAATTTTATAGTTACATCAAACCGTGTGCAAACACTAACATATGTGATAGCTGATAGATAAGTGATAAAGTATGTCATAATAATACATTGAACGTTGTTTACCATGAAGTGCTACAAAAGATTTGATCCGCAGTACAATTAAAATAGCTATTTATATTTTAGCTATCTTATATGAACTTTGTTTCACATTATCCGTTTTTGGTTTCTTGGTTTATTATTCTTTGTTATTTTTAACAAATTCAATGTTCTCTTAATTTTTTTTCCCTAAAAATGTATAACATTGTTTGAGAATTACTAGTAGTTTTTTTTTTTTTTTTTTTTTTTAAATGTTTATGTTATATTTTCTAACTTTCTATAAGCCACCCGTGATTTATCACGGGTTTAAAGGCCATAATAATTAATCTATACAGTGAAAGAAATTAATATGGCATTCAAGATTGGGAGTCCTATAGTGATTTTATATATCAAAGTGTAAACAATACGTATATACATTTGTTGCCCACAAAATTGCTATCTTAATGGTAAAAATAGAAAGTTTGTTTACCACCTTCTTATTCAGAAATGTTAACCAATTAATTCTCTCAACTGC
Source organism: Artemisia tridentata subsp. tridentata (assembly GCA_021014915.2). NCBI lineage: Eukaryota > Viridiplantae > Streptophyta > Magnoliopsida > Asterales > Asteraceae > Artemisia > Artemisia tridentata. The sequence goes on along the minus strand of CP139508.1, from coordinate 510,660,264 downwards.
CACCACCCTGTCAAGGCTGCTTCAAATTAATTCCATGTTTTTCCTTAACTAGTTAATGTTGGAACTTACCAATATGTTCATTTCAGGTGCCATTAATTAAGTTATAATAAAGTTCTTAACAAATGTACTTTAAACTTGTTTGTTTGGATTGCCTTCGAGTTTTTACGATTTTGAAGCTCTATAAAAACTTTGACTTGATCAGTTTTTGCTAAGAACCTTCGTAGCTAGACGGAGCTACGAATTTGAACTTAGAAAGAAACTTAATTAACTAGTTAGTAATATATGTTCATGACATCAAGATCACCTCTAATGTGCGCATCGATAGCAAGAAAACAAACTTTCCTGTACTCAACACGCTTTTCCAAGCATTCCTGGAGGAAAAAGCATACAACCTACAGTACAAAATACATCATACATGTCTTAAGTTGTTATACCCATCCTTCCTGTTTAAAAGAATAATAGTATATGAACAATTGTGATAATTAGAACCTTTAATTACATTCAAAAGAATATAAAAAAGGTTTTTGAAATAACACCTGGTCTTACCAACCCAAGCCACCTCAAAATGACCCGCTGCAGATCCAACTCAGTGAAGGAATATTTTGCAGTGTAGCAAGATCTAACTCGTGTAGATCTAAATCCTTTTCTATCAAAAGTGAACCGTCACTAAGACACCATACTATAGCATCCTTTTTAAATAGAATCATAATCAACTTACCCCACATGTTAGGATTTAGTGTGGCCTCAACACAGTGTTGGAAAATTTAGTGCACTTGAAGGATTAATTCATACTTGTTAATGGGTTTGGAGGTACGGAGTGTACACCCATTTAGTCACTGAATCCCTTGACTCAATTGTGGTTATGTTCTAAGTACTGCTTGTTCAAAGTACTGCTTGTTCAAAGTACTGCTTGTTCAAGGTACTGTTAGTTTGATCAAGGTACTGTTAGCTTAGTCAAGGTACTGCTAAGTATAAATGACAATGCTGCTGATGCAGTTGATTCTGCTGATAGCATTATCTGTTCCTGCCGATAGCATTGTCATTCCTGCTGATAGCATTATCTGTTTCTGCTGATAGCTTTATTGCTACTGATGCAGAACAACTCTGCTGATAGTGTATCAATTCTGCTGATAGTGTTATTGTTCCTGCTGATGGTACAATAACTCTGCTGCTGAACTGATGGACTCTGCTGATTAGGCATCAGACTCTGCTGATTGTTAACCACCGACTCCTACATTTATGGAAACTATTATGGATAATTAATGGGCCGTTAATTATGCATAATTCCATGGGCTAGGGTTTTGAGTAGACTCTATTATAAATAGAGATCATCACATGGCATGAAGGATACGATACAAAACCCTAAACACTAAATACGATCGGTTCTTGCTTTGTGCCTAGAACAAGAACATCACTTGGTTTTATCCCATAGAGATATTCGTGCAACCCAGGCATAGGGTCGAATAGTTTCTATTGGAAAGTGATACCACACGACTTCAAGTGAATATCCGGTACCCTTGATTGATTATCTTTACCCTGTTTGGGTGCACTACAACACACACAGAAACCAACAATCAATAGAAACTATTTAGTGATAATCAATGGCTGCTGCTATGAGACAAATAGCTGCTAACTTTTCCAAGCTAGAGAAGTTTGAAGGTGTGGATTTCAGACGATGGCAGAAGAAGATGAAGTTCTTGTTGACTAGCATGAATGTGGCGTATGTTCTCACCACTCCAATCCCTGAGGATCATGGAGACAATGCTACCATGGAACAGATGAGGGCCAGAAGCAAGTGGGAGAACGATGACTATGTCTGCTGATGAACTCAAATAAGTACATTTTATTACTATCATTTATCCTATTAATTTGACTTGTTTTACTATATTATGTATGAGGATTGATACTTAATCGTTTACTTTTGTAATTCTCAGGTAAAAACAAGCATTTGGTGAAACTTAGCGATTTTGGACTAATAATGGAGCAAAACGTGCATAAAGTGAAAGTCTACTGACATGGACAAGATCAAGTCAATTCTGCTCCAGATGCGCCGCATCTCACTCTCGACATGCGCCGCATCTCTATCAAGATATCACCAGATACGATCCAAGATACAAAAGGACATGCGCCGCATCTAATCATGGAGTTACGCCGCATCTTCTGGCGGTGTACGAATATTCATGAATATTATAATCTTGGACCCCACGCGAAGTTAAGTACATGCGCCGCATCTACTTAATAGATGCGCCGCATCTTCCCTCAGACAGAAACTATAAATACCCCGTAGACCAGACGAATTACAAGTTCCGAAAAACCAAAAACCGAAGACCGAACAGGAGGAACAAAGGACGAATTCAGTCAAGGAGGCAGCACAAGACACACCCAAATCAAAGATACAAGAGCTGTAAGAAGGTGCTGCATGTGTTTAATTCATTAAGTAGTTTTGTTTTATGTGTGTAGCAAACTTTAATTCATCAGGATTGGTGGCTTGTGTAATGTGACAACGAAAGATTGCACTCCCTTTAATACTTGCTTTCCCATCAATTAAAGTTTATATGATGATGTCTTTGGTTACTACTTATTAGTGCATTGATAACCTCTGTGTTTATTAGTGGCTTGCGGGCATTTGACTGCGGGACATAATGTGGCTCCCACGGTTATTACTAAATTGATCACTTAGGAATAACTTTTAGACATAAGTAATCATTAAGGGTTTACTCGCCGATAAGATTAGGACCAACGAGAAAGGGTTAATTACATACACTTCATATAAAGCTATCAATAAAACAAGTGACAATCTACTTAATCATAAGGACAGCCCTCTTATTGTCTCGAGTATTTATCTGTGTACGTGTGTGCTACTTGCTGATTCGTGCCTATTGGTTTATTTTATTATTTAATTGCAAACAAACCGTGCCAGTCTCTCAGGCTGAAACCCCCTTGCGTTAGGATATTAAAATACTGATTAGAATAACTAGATAATACGTTCCACTCTTAGTGATCGACACTCTACTTACCATTATCTTCATACTGACCGGGTACACTGCTCGTTAAGTGTGTGTGTTATTGATAAGTCGGCTAAATATAAATTTAAAACTTGAGTAGGCATTAAAACTGCTAAACCGCAACGACACATCACGCGCATCAAGTTTTTGGCGCCGTTGCCGGGGAGTGAATTGTTATTATCTGTTAATTTGATTAGTATTTTAATTAGGTTTTTCTTTTTATTAGATTAATTGCATCATTGTACTATTTTGCATATTTGTTGTATTGTGTATTAATTGTTTTCTTTTATTTTTGTGTGTTTATTTTTGTTTGTGTGTTTAATTTTTTGTTTTTATTTTTCGTATTTTTCTGTTCTGCAATCGTTGTACTGTGCTAAATCAAACGATACGGCGCATCTGATCTCTCAGATACGGCGTATTGCGTTTAAATTTTTTAAAATACAACGCGTTTAATTAATTCGATACGACGCATCTTTTCCCCAAGATACAGCGTATCTGTTTTTAATAGAAAAATTTTCTAAGCGATAAAGTAATACGACGCATCTGCTTTAGCAGATACGGCGTATCTGTTTTTGATAAAAAAAAATTTTCTAAACGTTAACGCCATACGACGCATCTGCTTTCGCAGATACGGCGTATCTATTATTTTAATTAAAAACAGTTTGTGAATTATTAAACAGATACGGCGTATCGATCTCTGTCGATACGGCGCATTTTTCTGAATCAAAAATCTTTTATTTTTAAACGTAACGAAAATACGGCGCATTAACTTTCGTTAATACGACGCATTTAATTTTAATTAGATAAGTTGATTTTTGATTAATTAATTCGATACGGCGCATTCTTAAATTCTAAAGCGGCGTATCTATTTTCTGGATAAAGTCTGATTTAATTTTAACGTATTAAGATACGGCGTATCCAACTCTTTGGATACGGCGCATCGTCTGCAGATATCAGTAACTTTAATTTTTCGTATTCCGTTTTCGTTATTAATTATCTGATATATTTCTCTTCTAGCGAACAAATCCTACTGATGATTTTACCTTGGATGACAGATTTTGCTATGGAAGACATGTCAGTTAACGGATATCTTGCTAAGGAATGCTTGTTTTCAGATTCATTCAATGTACTCATGATCGATGCAGATTTATTCTCTTGGGAGACTCCTCTTGAAGCTGCTTTTAAGGAATTCATGCGTTTATGCAACATTGACAAAGAGGTAATCTCTTATGATGTATTTGTGAGGTATACTGGAGAAGAATTTTCGCTCTTATGGCCTATCATTGAAGCCGAAGGATTGAACTGGACTACTATCGAAGAAGATGATGGGAAATTCTATCTTGCATACATGGACTCAAGCAACAACAGCTGTGGTGGAGGCAATGCCCAAATCTCTTACATGCCTTATTCCGAACAGTACTGGGGATTGAATGAGAACTATCAGGATAATGACATGAATTATGCTTTGGCGGAGTTACTATTTCATGGCAGGTTGGTAAGATTGATAGACCTCTCCCTCAATGATTGGCTAGAACTCAAATATGGTAGTCCGGAATTTGCCCCTGCAAATGAAGTCAAGGAGATTATGACTTCATGGTTGACTCGGAGTTTTAAGAAGCAATTTAACGAGTTCATGGAGATAAAAAATAATATGATTGGAAAGGTTTGCTTTGACGTTAACCATGACCCTAACGATGTTGATTTTTCAGAATGGTTGGCTAGTAAGTTTAATAACCATAAAAGCATGGATCGTGCTACTAAGGATGCATTATGGGTATATTGGATGAGAGGAGAAGATGAAGAAGTAGAAAGCGATTATGGGTCGTCACTTCATGATTCAACAATCAATGAGGGCATTGAAGAACTTTTCAGAATTGACATTGATGTGTTCGATTATGAGACACCCTTGTGCAAGCAGTTCAAGGAATTTAACTACCTTCTTCAAGTCGACGATGATGTGCTTACTGGAGATCTACCAGGATTTAAGACTTATGACGATTTCAAAAACACCTGGTACTATGAATGGAATGACCAAGTACCATGGGTTTGGGATAAACCATGGGAATTTGAGCACATTAATCACACCTGTACACCCTTCGTTTTCAAGGACGGGAGTAGTGTTTGGCCGACCTGTGATTATAAAAGTGACGGAACCTGTAATGGGGGAAGTATAATTGGGATGAAACGGGTTGGAAACGATGTAACCTTTGAAGATTATGAGTGGTACGATAATATTGAAGACTGCCCACCAAAAGCGGAGGCTTTACAAGAAAAGGGCAGGATTGAACGCTTGAAAGGACTTAAGGGAACATCGGATACTACTTTCTGGGAATGGGTGCATAAACAGTTTGATGATTTCACGAAGCTTAGTCGACGGTTACAATATGATTTGGAAAGAGAATGGGAGGCGATTCAAGACGATAAGTCATTGATTGAAGAACTAGATGATTATTTGATTAAGGATCCTTATTTTAAGTTTGTTGATAAAGACGAGGAAGAGTTCACCAAAAGAAAGTGTCAACTACTTGGGATTCCTTACAATGAGCCACCCATGATTATTTCTGAAAAATTTAAAATCATCAAATATTCTTTGGGTCCTAATGAAGAATATACTGCGGTGAAGACAAAGAGTTATACTAGATTAAGTCGAACGGAAGAAAACGTCGCAGAGATATACGGGAAAATCTTTCGGATGAAGGACGAAGGATGGACCGTGACAAGGACTTATTGCTGAGCTGAACGTGAGTCTAACTTGAAGACTCTGGAATAAAGACAAGTGCTGGCCGGGAGACAACCCGGAGAATTTTTATTATTCTGTTTCTGTGTCGAGTCAGTCCAGGCCGCATGAGGATACGGCGCATCTCAATTCTGAGATGCGACGCATCTCCTGCAATGGTCATATCTTATTTTATTTTTTTTCTGCATTTATATTTTCGACTTTAAAACTATTTATCAGTTTATTTTTAATGCGGCGCATCCCTGGTTAAGGATGCGGCGCATCTTTATTCTGATCCGTATTATTCCAGGCTCGATACGGCGTATCTTCTTCAATAAGATACGGCGCATCGACTGACCTGATGATTTTCAGTTTTAATTTTTAATTTTTATTTTTCCTAACTACTAATGTATTATGCAAGTTTGAACCTTTCTTATCTTAGGTGTGTTTTAAAGTATTGGTGGTATTATAGTTTCCTGGATTTCCTGTGGATACATCAAGTATGAAGCTTTAACGTTCTAATCCACAAGAAAGATGATTTTTGCTCTAATACTAATGGAGGATCATACCGAGCAAATCTCAGGGGAGTTTTTCTGTTCTAATTCTTTTATTTTCCAGTTTTTAACCTTTTATACAAACAACAAGGACGTTGTTTAACTTAAGTGGGGGGATTGGAGAATTAGAACACTTAACAATTACTTGTCCTAAACTTTTTCAAAAATTATGCTTAAAATGTGCTTAATATATCAAACTTAAATTTTTTTTTTAGCATGTTTTTGTTTAAGATCTAAGTTGCATAACTGCACACATGACGTTATTTTCAAAAATTGTGATTTTCCAAAATTCACAAATCTATGAGTGTGCCGGTGACTTGTAAACTTTAGAACTTGGCTTGTATACTATTCGAGACCACCATAATGAGTATTATTTATATAATTGGAATGACTTGTCTAAATTGGTAAAATTCTAGGATTACACCCAAATAGCCTTTATATGTTATGTGTTATTAACTAACTACACTGGTTAGTTAACCCTCGTATAAACCCTTTTGTTACTCTCATTTTTAGAGTAAGATACCCCTAGAAAAACACTCAGAGCCATTCCTTTCGTTTCTTACACCTATGTTTAAAATGTTTCGTTACACCCTTACACCTTAGCCTACCCTGTAGATTAGAATCCGTGGTTGGTTAATTGCTATAGGCAAAGTGTGTTTCCTTACATTACCTGTGTTCGTGTGCGTAATTCATTATCTTTGGTTAGGTCGGGAAATTGCACAATGCAATTGGAGTGAAAGTAAATATTGTATATCTTTGAGTTTATTTTTCGTGTGTTTACTACTTTCGCTATTACCGTTATTTCTGAAAGTATGAAAAGTATGAAAAAAATTATCCGGAAAGAAAGTCATAGTGATGTGGTGAAATTTTACACATCTATGTTTATGTTAAAAAAAAAAAAAAAAAAAAAAAAAAAAAAAAAAAAAAAAAAAAAAATCGAAAAAATAAGAAAAGAAAAAGAAAAAGGAAAAGTTGGAAGTTAGTTTTAACCAACGATGTAAAGTTATGTAAGTGGTTCATATCACCACTATTTGTTGTACTATATCTATGGATTGAATGGGAATTGGCAGTTATGGGAACGCCAATTAAGGTTTATTCTTTGATTAAGATCTTGTTGAGTATAATTCGTGTCTACCTAAAGCGTGTGTTTCAAGTGTTAAAGCGTGAGTTATTCTATGATATGAGTCTTATTCATGGGATGGTTGGGATAGTGATTAACCACACTTAGGATTTTAATTTATTTGTTTTGTTTATTTTTATTTTTACACCAATTTATATCCCAAATGTTATCCATACCCTTTATTATTCTTTATCCAACCGAACCTTTGATTTATTGAGATTAGGGATTTGAGCAATCTTAAGTATCGTAGTCGTGGATTCGGCTATGTATTTATGATTTTGTCGCCCTTTTTGATATATTATTATTGGTGAAGTTTGGACCTATCTTTAGCCTATTCGAGTTAAGGATTTGAGCAATTGCAAGTATCGTGTTCGTGGATTCGATCATGTATTTGTGATTTTGTCGCCTTTTCTGGAATTTGAGATCGATAGTGATTAAGAATAATTAACCCTTAAGCCTAAAAACCCTTTTTTACCGCTTTAGACTTGTTATTCCTTAGCTTTAGTGGAGGAGATGTGTATACTTGCCAAGCTTATGATAGAATATTCGTCGCGACTGGACAGTTAAACGATTAGATTTGATTTTATCGACTTATTTTATTTTACTTCTAATTCGTTAAGTGTTTAGTTGTGTGATTATGAAATAAACGAATACATGCTTGAATATAAAAATAAATCCTAACATTTTTTAGGATACATTTTCATAAAAGAAATTCTAAGGTTTACTTGGGGACAAGTAAAGTTCAAGTGGGGGGATATTTGATGAACTCAAATAAGTACATTTTATTACTATCATTTATCCTATTAATTTGACTTGTTTTACTATATTATGTATGAGGATTGATACTTAATCGTTTACTTTTGTAATTCTCAGGTAAAAACAAGCATTTGGTGAAACTTAGCGATTTTGGACTAATAATGGAGCAAAACGTGCATAAAGTGAAAGTCTACTGACATGGACAAGATCAAGTCAATTCTGCTCCAGATGCGCCGCATCTCACTCTCGACATGCGCCGCATCTCTATCAAGATATCACCAGATACGATCCAAGATACAAAAGGACATGCGCCGCATCTAATCATGGAGTTACGCCGCATCTTCTGGCGGTGTACGAATATTCCTGAATATTATAATCTTGGACCCCACGCGAAGTTAAGTACATGCGCCGCATCTACTTAATAGATGCGCCGCATCTTCCCTCAGACAGAAACTATAAATACCCCGTAGACCAGACGAATTACAAGTTCCGAAAAACCAAAAACCGAAGACCGAACAGGAGGAACAAAGGACGAATTCAGTCAAGGAGGCAGCACAAGACACACCCAAATCAAAGATACAAGAGCTGTAAGAAGGTGCTGCATGTGTTTAATTCATTAAGTAGTTTTGTTTTATTGTGTTAGCAAACTTTAATTCATCAGGATTGGTGGCTTGTGTAATGTGACAACGAAAGATTGCACTCCCTTTAATACTTGCTTTCCCATCAATTAAAGTTTATATGATGATGTCTTTGGTTACTACTTATTAGTGCATTGATAACCTCTGTGTTTATTAGTGGCTTGCGGGCATTTGACTGCGGGACATAATGTGGCTCCCACGGTTATTACTAAATTGATCACTTAGGAATAACTTTTAGACATAAGTAATCATTAAGGGTTTACTCGCCGATAAGATTAGGACCAACGAGAAAGGGTTAATTACATACACTTCATATAAAGCTATCAATAAAACAAGTGACAATCTACTTAATCATAAGGACAGCCCTCTTATTGTCTCGAGTATTTATCTGTGTACGTGTGTGCTACTTGCTGATTCGTGCCTATTGGTTTATTTTATTATTTAATTGCAAACAAACCGTGCCAGTCTCTCAGGCTGAAACCCCCTTGCGTTAGGATATTAAAATACTGATTAGAATAACTAGATAATACGTTCCACTCTTAGTGATCGACACTCTACTTACCATTATCTTCATACTGACCGGGTACACTGCTCGTTAAGTGTGTGTGTTATTGATAAGTCGGCTAAATATAAATTTAAAACTTGAGTAGGCATTAAAACTGCTAAACCGCAACGACACATCACGCGCATCATCTGCAGAGGTTTAATCCTCAATGGTATGTCTGATACTCTATTTGATATTTATCAGAATGTGGAATCTTCTCAAGAACTATGGGATTCTCTGGAAGCCAAATATATGGCTGAGGATGCATCAAGTAAGAAGTTTCTTGTAAGTAATTTTAACAATTACAAAATGGTCGATTCTAGACCGGTCATGGACCAATACAATGAACTTCTTAGTATACTTGGTCGTTTTACTCAACACAAGATGAACATGGATGAGGCTATTCAAGTCTCTTGTATCATCGATAAGCTACCTCCTTCTTGGAAAGATTTCAAGCACATGCTTAAGCATAAGAAGGAGGAGTTAACTCTTACTGAGTTGGGCAGTCATTTGCGCATTGAGGAATCACTCAAGGTGCATGAAAGTGACAAGCCAAAGAGCTGCACTGCTGCTGGTCCATCAGTTGTCAATATGGTGGAGCATAACAACTCCTCCAGGAACAATGACAACAAGGGCAAGCGTAAACATCAGGATAATACCAAACCTGATCCTAACAAGAAGTCAAAGGCTACTTGTTGGAAGTGTGGTAAAACTGGACACTTCAGGAAGGATTGCAAAGGTGGTAAAATTGGCAATAAAGCCAATGGTTCAGGCACAAGTGGATCTGGGAATGGTGACTCCAATTCCCTGAAAGGTCAGAATATATTTAATAAGTCTTTTTGGATTTATTATGTTACATATATATCTGAATTGTTCTTTGTGCAGGATGATGATGTGGCTTGGTGGGTTGACTCTGGAGCAACAGTCCATGTGTGTAAAGATAGAGGATGGTTCAAGACCTACGAGTCAATGAATGATGGTTCTATTCTTCATATGGGAAATGAGTCAACAGCCCTGGTGCATGGAAGAGGAAGTGTTGAGTTAAAGTTTAGTTCTGGAAAGATTATTACTTTGTTGAATGTTTTACATGTTCCTGATATTAGGAAAAACTTGGTTTCTAGTGGTATTTTAAATAATTGTGGTTACAAACAAGTTATTGAATCTGATAAGTTTGTTTTGTCTAAAAATGGTGTATTTATTGGATTTGGATATTTATGTAATCACATGTTTAGACTTAATATTGTTCATGATGTGATTGATTCTGTTTGTATGTTGTCATCTAAACAATATGATTCAACCCTTTGGCATGCTAGACTTGGCTATGTACACTTTAAAAGAATGCAAGATATGTCTAAGGATGGGTTAATCCCAGCTTTTGACATGGACACTAAAAAGTGTAATACTTGTATGATGAACAAGATAACTAAGAAACCATTTAAAGATGTAAAACGTGAAACTAATGTGTTGGAATTAATACATAGTGATTTATGTGATTTGCATGCTACTCCTTCTTTGGGGAATAAGAAATACTTTGTTACTTTTATTGATGATGCTTCTAGGTATTGTTATGTTTATTTATTACATACTAAGGATGAAGCATTAGATAAATTTAAAGTATTTAAGTCTGAAGTTGAATTGCAACAAGAGTCACTAATCAAAAGATTAAGGACTGATAGGGGAGGTGAGTACATGGATACTCAGTATTTCCAGTCTGTTGGTATAATCCATGAAACGACTGCCCCTTATACTCCTCAGCAAAATGGAATTTCTGAAAGGAAAAACCGAGTGCTGAAGGAGATGGTTAATTCCATGTTGTCCTATTCAGGGCTGAGTCAAGGGTTCTGGGGTGAAGCTATGCTAACAGCTTGCTATTTGCTTAATAGGGTTCCTAACAAAAGGAACAAGACTACCCCTTATGAACTCTGGACTAAAAGGAAACCCAACTTGAATTATCTCAAGGTTTGGGGTTGTAGGGCAGTTGTAAGACTCCCTGATCCAAAATTGAAAACTTTGGGTGAAAGAGGCATTGAATGCATCTTTGTTGGATATGCTGAGCATTCCAAGGCTTATAGGTTCTATGTTATTGAACCTAATGAAGCTGTTTCAATTAACACTATAATTGAATCAAGGGATGCAAATTTTGATGAGAATAGATTCTCTTCAGTCCCTAGACCAAGTCAGAGGATTCCTAATGGAACCAATGATGTTGGTGTATCAGAAACCTCTGATGAGGTCCCTGATGAGGTTGTGGAACAACAACCTGAACCTGAGCTCAGAAGGAGCACAAGGGTTAGGACTCCAAAATCATTTGGACCTGAATTTCAATTGTACTTGATTGAAGGAACAAGGGATGAGGTCTCTGACCAACACTCCTATTGCTTTAATGTTGAGGATGATCCCAAAACATTTGATGAAGCAATGAAGTTCCAAGATGTTGCTTTCTGGAAAGAAGCAATAAATGATGAGATGGACTCCATCATGGGCAACAACACTTGGGTGTTGGCTGATCTACCACCTGGTTGCAGGCCTTTGGGTTGCAAATGGATTTTCAAGAAGAAAATGAAGGTAGATGGAACTGTTGAAAAGTTCAAGGCAAGGTTAGTCATTCAAGGCTTTAAACAAATGGAAGGAATTGACTATTTTGATACTTATGCCCCTGTGGCTCGTATCAGTACCATAAGATTGCTAATTGCTTTGGCATCTATTCACAATCTGATTATTCATCAGATGGATGTGAAGACAGCTTTCTTGAATGGTGAATTGGATGAGGAGGTTTATATGAACCAACCTCAGGGCTTCATCATGCCTGGAAATGAAAAGAAGGTGTGCAAACTGATTAAGTCCTTATATGGATTGAAGCAGGCACCTAAGCAATGGCATCAAAAGTTTGATGAAGTGGTTTTGTCTAGTGGTTATTCACTTAACCAGTCTGACAAATGTGTGTATAGCAAATTTGATGAATCTGGTAAAGGAGTCATCATTTGTCTATATGTTGATGACATGTTGATCTTCGGCACTGACCAAAATCAAGTGGACCTAACAAAAGAATTTTTGTCATCAAGGTTCTCCATGAAGGATATGGGGGAGGCAGATGTTATCCTTGGTATTAGGATTAAACATGAAGGTAACAAAATTTCCATCTCTCAGTCTCATTACATTGAGAAGGTGTTGAGGAAATTTAATTACTTTGATTGTACTCCTGTGAGTACTCCTATGGATACAAGTGAGAAGCTAATGCCCAATAAAGGTAAGGCTGTATCTCAACTTGAGTATTCAAGGGTGATTGGCTGCTTGATGTATGCCATGACTTGTACTAGACCTGATATTGCATTTGCTGTGGGAAAATTGAGCAGGTATACTAGTAATCCTAGTGCTCATCATTGGCAAGCAATTCAGAGGGTACTGAAGTATTTGAAGAAAACTATGGCTTATAGTCTCTCATATACTGGTTATCCTTCTGTATTAGAAGGGTACATTGATGCAAGTTGGATCAGTAACACTGAGGACAATTCGTCTACTAGTGGCTGGGTATTCCTACTTGGTGGAGGTGCAATTTCTTGGGCATCCAAGAAGCAAACTTGCATTACCAGTTCAACCATGGAATCTGAATTTGTGGCCTTAGCTGCTGCTGGTAAAGAAGCTGAATGGTTGAGAAACTTGCTTCTTGAGATTCCATTGTGGCCTAAACCTATAGCACCTATTTCTATCCGTTGTGATAGTGCTGCTACATTGGCAAAGGCTTATAGCCAGATGTACAATGGGAAGTCTAGACACTTAGGTGTCAGGCATAGCATGATTCGTGAGCTTATCATGAATGGGGTGGTATCTATAGAGTTTGTAAGATCTCAACATAACTTAGCTGATCACTTGACGAAGGGTTTGGCTAGAGACTTGGTTTTTAAGTCTGCTAAAGGGATGGGTTTAAGTCCAACTTAGTCACTGAATGCAAAGACACCCAACTCCCTCATGAGGAAACTTTGGAGTTGAGTTCAATGTGGCAAGCTAAACATTTAGTGGACTGGAGCACTGTTTTATTTACATCCCAAGGTTGTGCTCAGAACTTGCTGGAAAGGAGGATGAAGTTTTCACTTCTTAATGGTTATTTTTCTTTGAAAAAGTGCTTTGCAGGGGCATGATTAAAAGATGAACCACCTGTGTAAATGTTGAAGTTTTGCCGCTTCAGGAAGCTTTAGGACTTTTAGCTTTTACAACATTTATTAATTGGATATGGACACATGGCTTGTAAAGTGTCAGGAGTATTTTAGTGTTTGAAAATGTATGTGTATTTTATATTCAGGTATTCAAATGGGTTGAAGGGTTCAATTCTTAGAACACCCTGATTCTCGAATATTTGAACTTGTAAGGTACTAAGATGAGAATTCAATCTTCAAGATATTTTCATTTATGCATATATTTTGTTTTGTGTTTATTTTTCATGCAAAGGAAGTGAACTAAATTTGGGGAGGATTGTTGGAAAATTTAGTGCACTTGAAGGATTAATTCATACTTGTTAATGGGTTTGGAGGTACGGAGTGTACACCCATTTAGTCACTGAATCCCTTGACTCAATTGTGGTTATGTTCTAAGTACTGCTTGTTCAAAGTACTGCTTGTTCAAGGTACTGTTAGTTTGATCAAGGTACTGTTAGCTTAGTCAAGGTACTGCTAAGTATAAATGACAATGCTGCTGATGCAGTTGATTCTGCTGATAGCATTATCTGTTCCTGCCGATAGCATTGTCATTCCTGCTGATAGCATTATCTGTTTCTGCTGATAGCTTTATTGCTACTGATGCAGAACAACTCTGCTGATAGTGTATCAATTCTGCTGATAGTGTTATTGTTCCTGCTGATGGTACAATAACTCTGCTGTTGAACTGATGGACTCTGCTGATTAGGCATCAGACTCTGCTGATTGTTAACCACCGACTCCTACATTTATGGAAACTATTATGGATAATTAATGGGCCGTTAATTATGCATAATTCCATGGGCTAGGGTTTTGAGTAGACTCTATTATAAATAGAGATCATCACATGGCATGAAGGATACGATACAAAACCCTAAACACTAAATACGATCGGTTCTTGCTTTGTGCCTAGAACAAGAACATCACTTGGTTTTATCCCATAGAAATATTCGTGCAACCCAGGCATAGGGTCGAATAGTTTCTATTGGAAAGTGATACCACACGACTTCAAGTGAATATCCGGTACCCTTGATTGATTATCTTTACCCTGTTTGGGTGCACTACAACACACACAGAAACCAACACACAGACCGTGCAGCACTGAGCTGCATTGTGCCAAATGAAATTTTACAAAGATGTTTACTTATTTGTCTAGACAAATGTTAACTTGTTGGAATACAACAGTAATTATTTGGAAGTTGGAAATGCTGGGATTCCAGAAATATGAACTAGCGGCTCTCAGAAAGAGTTGATTTGATTTAACAAACAAAGAAGGAAAAATGCTTGGTGAATTGAAGGGTCCCTCACACATGCATGCATTAAAAACATAAACCTTTTTCAAGAAACATTGTTCTACTCAGCTGACTTGCTATGATACTTGATTTTTCATCATATTTAACAGTCATAAGTCACTCTAGTAAATGCATACTATATATCAACATATGAGAGGGACCCACCATTAGAATCCTTGACTGTGAGCATCTCATCTAAGCCATGTATATATAGAACTATGAGACCATTGCTACATCAAACTAAGAGACAAAGAAGAAGATGGGAAGAAGCCCATGTTGCACAAAGATAGGCCTGAACAGAGGCTCGTGGACAGCTTCAGAAGACAAGATTCTTAGTGACTACGTTAAGCTTCATGGTGAAGGCAAATGGAGACAGCTTCCCACTAAAGCGGGTATTTAATTATCTATCTATTTGTCTGTGCAGTATCTGTGTATGTGTGTGTGTGTGTGTCACTTACCGTGTACATATGAATCTTTGCAGGTTTAAAGAGGTGTGGAAAGAGTTGCAGGCTGCGATGGTTTAATTACTTGAAACCGGATATTAAGAGGGGAAACATATCTTGCGATGAAGAAGATCTCATCATCAGGCTCCATAAACTCTTGGGAAACAGGTCCGTTATCTAGTCTGTAAAAGTCAACATTAAAAGTCATGAAAACTTTTTGATGTTACTTGCACTGTTGTTTGTGTGTGTAGATGGTCGCTTATTGCTGGGAGGCTCCCAGGGAGAACAGACAATGAAATTAAGAACTACTGGAACACGACACTTGCCAAAAAGGTGCATGATCTTCATCATAATGACCAGATTAATGTTGTGTCAAATCATTCTCAAGAGCAACTTAAGAAGAGGAAAGACAAGGAATGCGAGAACGAGACAGACACAAATGTTGTTACAACCAAGGCGGTGAGATGCTCCGGGACACATTTTAGCCCACGCCCGCAACAAATACAGCCACCAAGATCCAACCTTGGCGAGATTAAAGATCCGGCTAACCCTAAACATGTTGAACCATCTGCTGCATTCCCATTCTATCATACAGATACTAGTTTTAATCTTGATGTGAATATGGAGGGAGGGGCTTGTTTATCTGGTCTTTTCAATATGGATTTCCCAGATTGGTTCAACTTAAACGATCAAATGGTAAAAGGAGGTGACATGATGTCCGGTTCATCAACTACTGCTGCTGCTACAGATGCAACACAGGCTTCATCTAAGGAAATTTTGGACTATTTTAGTTCGATTCCTGAAATTGGAGGAGAATGGCTATCTCAGTTATAAATTATGTTTAAACGACTGTATTATTCATTACAGAGAGTTATCTTTCCTGAAATTTGATAAGTCGATTGCAATTTTCCTATAAGAAGTGAGTAGAACAAAAAGTTGATAGGAATTGAATGAACCCATTAAAGTTTATAATGTTGCATCAGTTTTACTTCTATTTTCACCCTCTCAAAACTATGACTCCGATTACAGCTTTTTGTTATGCTATGCTTATTGGCAATAAAATTGAAAGAACCACTAAATAAAACACTACAATATATGATAACATCAACAATGACTAGAACAGCCTAGGTTTTACGGTCCTAAAAAAGATCATTCACACGTTTCTTACAGATAAAACTGGTTGAAGACAGACAATTGTATATGTTGGGAAAGAATGCAGTCATCCAAAAACCGTTGGTTTTACAGTTTAAAAAACGCTAACAGGTTGCTAAGAAGTGATTATATTGGAGTGCTTATTTGTTTATAAAAATACTTCTTTTAGAGTAAAATTAAAACACTTATTTTCTCACTAGCTTGAAAGTTAAATGATATGCAAAACAGACTAGAATAAGCAAATTCAAACAGGCTCAAACTTTTACATTCATATAAAAGATGACAGATGGTATACGGGCTTGAATATGTTTAGAAATAAATGCAAACATGTCCCCCGCCATAATTATAATGGGAGACAGGAAAGGCATACGCGCATTGATCTCCTATCAAGCCACGAGCAACCAATATTGGCTAACAATAACATCAACGGTTGGTCATATATGTTTGAATTTATGAGAGCATTTGATCGAGTTTACAAGAACCTGGTTATCCTAGTTTCTAATTGGGTGGTGCGCAGTAGAAGTAGAAACCATCTGAAGCATCAATGTTGCATACTGAACAGCCGTGTGTTGCAAAGTGTATTCCCCTGAGAGGCCATAGTCGGCAAAGTTTGGTTCCATGTGAACAAAATGACCCGGAAATGATCTTTTAGCGAGCACGTCCTGCCATATGTCAAAGAACTCAGCCATGATCTTATGTGACTTTTCCCACGAAGAGATGGGACGGTATTCCATCTGCATAGTATAAAAGACGCTCATGCTCATCCATTATAGTAATAGAGTTTAAAATATAAAAAGCCCTAACCCCTCTTTGCTCAAGTGACACTGTCTGTCTGTCTGTCTGTCTGTGTAAACATAAGTCAATAAAAATACCATTGACCTTTTCTTTTTTTTCTTTTTTTTTTTCAAAGACTCTTGGAGAAATAAGTCGAGCGAGTCAAGCTTTTATCGAGCGAGGCTCAACAAACTATCTTTAAACACATAACAAGTTGAGCTCGAGTTTTTATCGAGCTTTCAAGTACATTTATATGTTTCCTGACTTTATTGATGAGTTTGCTATCGACTACAATGTTTATATATAAATTCAAACTTTTCGAGCTGAGCTCAAGTATACCTTTATAACTTTTAAGCCGACCTCAAGCCATGTAATTTTTTTTTTCTTTTTCGCTTTATGAACTTTTATTTTCAAAAAACATGGTTTAGCTCAGGATTGCCCAATCACAAGGTTTCTCTGAATTTGGTTTGCGTTATCAAGTCAAATTTTATGAGCTCTTCTTCTTTTCATGAGCGGGGCATTTGCCAATGATTAAAAATTACATATATAATAACAAGAGTAAAAAAGCAGTCACATCCCATACTTTTTCTTATAGCACGGGGTGTCTTAGCGTTTTACCGGCTTCATCCGACGTGTCAAGGCGCTAGGAGTCTATGACCAGGGACGGAACTTGAATGTTATGGTTAGAGAGCCCGATATATACTCCGCTGAAATTTTTGTATTAAAAATGAACATAACCATATATAAAAAGGTATAAAATATACATAAAACGCAACCCGTGTTAATCCCTTCTAAGTTCCGTCCCTCGTCATTGGCTCAGCGCCGTTAAATCCTTGGCTTGAGCCAAACCAAAACTAGTTTTGGGCTGAAATGAAAAAGCCCAAGTTGTAGTGGGTGGGAATTGGCGGGAATTGGATGAAGCTTACCCTACAAGAATAAGGTTTTATACCATCTTTTCTTTTTTATATATTTATACCCTAACGAGAATGGCGCCGGCCGGCGGCCGCCGAGTTGCGGGCGGGCCTGTTTTTTTTTTCGTTGTATTACAGACGGGTTCGCAAATGCAAAGACCACCTTATCAATATATGAGCAGTCTAACAATCTCAAATTTATAAGAAATGTATAAGAAATTCATAAAATAACTAACCTGATACACAGAATTCGAGCAACACATGTTTTGTTTAAGCCCCGACAAGCTCCCATCACAAAATGTAGCCAAATATTAATCTCGTCAATGATCAAACATGAACAAACAGATACAGCTCATTCATCAATACTTCGACAGCCCATGAGGCCAGGACATTCACCTCCATCATTTTTACTTAAAACCCACTATGTACAGATTAAATCAACACTTTTTGTGAAGTGCTTATT
Organism: Artemisia tridentata subsp. tridentata; assembly: GCA_021014915.2. Classification (NCBI taxonomy): domain Eukaryota; kingdom Viridiplantae; phylum Streptophyta; class Magnoliopsida; order Asterales; family Asteraceae; genus Artemisia; species Artemisia tridentata. The sequence goes on along the minus strand of CP139508.1, from coordinate 510,641,709 downwards.
TTCAAGCAACTTATAAGTATTTTTTCATAAGCAAACAAAATGAGCAATCCCAAACACCCTCTGTGTTTACACCCAGTAATAACTTTTCATTCAAAGAGGGTATAATTCTAACTTTTGGCAGAAGCATTCAATTCCATAAATGACACAATGACAATCAACATGTGCGGTAGAAGGTGAACATTATTCTCAATTTTAACATATGCCATCATGATTCGAAGCAAGCATGCAAATTAGCATCTAGTAAGTAGTAACCACACAAACAAATTACCAATATCAACATGACAGCTAATAATCCTATCAGGCTCACTAAAATAAGTTAAGTTATATATTTATGATCCACTCATAGTCAATTTCAGTGCCTATTCTGATGTGCATATATAATATTGCGCTCATCCCATAATACACACCGACACGTCGGTTTCTTCTTGATCCACTCAGCTCCACACGTGTAGCAAAACTCATATCCACATCTGCAGTGACATTCCAAGTTACAACCATAATTAACATGCAGCAACTCCTATTTTATATTCTTTATGTCATCAAATCAAAATTGTCTTTTCTTGTATACAAAAATTAGTCTCAACATATTATGCAAATTATCGTTCTAATACTTTCTTAATTATGGTTTAACCAGGATTTAGAGGGCGTTGCTTTAGCTTATCACTACCAAGGTGAAGATTTGTTTATATTTTCCATTTTTTCTTCTTCTTTTTTTTTTTTTTTTTTTTTTTTATTAGATCGCTATCCAGCATATGCATACACAGTTAATGGTTTACGAATATTACAGACAATGAAACTTACCAGCTGCATGATGAACGTACAAATAACAAAGGGAGGTTTCATATATCCCTTTTTATCCTGATGTGTTAAAAAAAATTCTTAAATTCTGTAAAGGAGGCGAAACTCCTCTATACAATAGACTATTCAAGAGCAAAAAGTGTTTTACGTGACTATAACGATGATTAAGCCCAAACATAAAAAGATAAAATTAAAAATTAAAATTAAAATTATTGCAAGTTATTAGTAAAGTTGTCAAAGCATATAAGGGTGAAACCATCAACTTACAACAATAGCTAACTTTATGGATATTTACTAGTAAACTATTTTCATCTATTTTTTTTAATGACACATGTTGAACTTTTAAGTAGAGTGCAAGGTTTAACATAAGCACAACATACTATCCGTAGAAACCATGTGAGACAAAGGAGATAAGAATACAATACCTGCAAGTCATATGGTAGCACCCTTTTGCAAGTTCAACAAAGGTCTTGCACTTTTTACACTCACGCCAACGATTTTTGGTTGCAAGATTCAATAGAAGATTTATATAAAAATGACTTCTTATAGGCGGAGCAAGTAATATTATCATGCCAAGCTACTTTGCAGTTCATACAGAAACCACGATGACATTTAACACATTCCCTCATTTTAGTTCCTTTAACACCGGTGGATGATGAAGTAGTTGTATTGGCTTGAACCTCGGTTTTCGACATTAAAGCTGAACAATTAGGAAACGGGCAATAAACTCTCTCTGTAGGAGGAATAGAAGCCTGATACGATCCCTGGATTTATTAATTATGGAATGATTATTAAATAAGTATTAAAATAGTTTTATTTATTTACTAGATATGTTTTATTTAGATAAAGATTATGATCCGACTTGTTCTACAAGAATAGGATTATTATATATAGATGATTAGGGTTGTAATACATTTATGCTGAATAATATTATGGTTTATTGATTTCGTGTCAATTGGGAGAGCTTATTCGACCTCTCGAACGTCGATTACTCTATCTTTATTGTTCTTTTATCTCTATATCGAATTGGTTCATATCAATTGGTATCAAAGCAGATTCTGGACCAAATTTTTTTTCCATAGTACTGTTCATCGAGGTACTGTTCATTCAAAAAAAAAAAAAAAAAATTGTTCATAGTTATTTGTTTATTGGTCAGCGATGGTTAAAGCTGCTGATTTGGAGCTCAAATTCAACCAGTTTAAAGGAGACACGAATGCACGTTTAACAACTTTGGAGAATAAATTGGCAGCTATGAGATTAGAGGCTAATCAACGTCATGAGCAGTCAACAAAGTTACAGGAAGAGATGATGAGGATGATGACTGAATTGATGAAGAAGGGTATTAAAGCTTACCGAGTGAAAGAGGATCAGAGGCGTGGAGAACTAAATCAAAAGATTGGAGAGCTGAAGAATCTAATCCAGTCTTTCATTGGGAATTCCATCTCGCCTGTTAAAACGCCTCAACCAGTAACAACCAAGGTACCCGCAAAACCGATTCAATATTTTCCACGTTATGATGATTTGGGTTGTCTGTTGCCACCTCATCATGATGAATTAAGCACAACAACTGAGACAGATGATCCAAACAAAAAGAATACAGAAAAAAGAGGAGTTGGTAAAGATCTTACAATAGCATCACATGATCAAAAGCCTATATGCCCAACAACATCTAAACAGAAACATGGCTGTTGGTCAAAGCTTAAAGTGCAAAAAGGGTTTAAAGAGGGGTTTGGTTGTGCCTTGAATAAGAGTAAGGGGTCACGTTTGGGTCTCGAACATTGTGCTGCCAATAAAAAGAGAAAGAAAAGGAAAGGGCCTTTCGTGTGGACAAAATCAAAGTCTTGTGTTGTCATTGAGATTGGGCAGATTGAAGCTATAGATGGCGGGCTGAATTGTGACAGTAGATTAGCAAATTATGAACAGCCACGCCAACACTTTCTGATGTTTGATTATGACCCACAAGAGGGAGAATTACAAGTCAAAACATGGGATCCCGGAATCACGTGAGGCAAGATTTTGGATCAACACCTTGAGGACAAGGTGTTTTTGCGGGGCGGAGTAATGATACGATCCCTGGATTTATTAATTATGGAATGATTATTAAATAAGTATTAAAATAGTTTTATTTATTTACTAGATATGTTTTATTTAGATAAAGATTATGATCCGACTTGTTCTACAAGAATAGGATTATTATATATAGATGATTAGGGTTGTAATACATTTATGCTGAATAATATTATGGTTTATTGATTTCGTGTCAATTGGGAGAGCTTATTCGACCTCTCGAACGTCGATTACTCTATCTTTATTGTTCTTTTATCTCTATATCAAATTGGTTCATATCAAAGCCTCTTTAATCCGTAAACTCATAAGATCATATACTTCTGGTTTTAAAAACTTTTTGCACCTCCCAACATAAAACGCAAAGCGTAAATACAATTGAAGATATAGACAAATTTAACAAAATAAGCAATTTTGTTCCTAATGGTGGAAAATGCCTCGACTCACTTGTACAAGTAGCATTTTCAACGGGAAAAGTTATCATCCAGTTGAAGGTCACAAATTTTTTGCTTCTCCACATTCTCTGCCAAAGAAAACATGTCAGGTACCATTTGAGTACATACGACACAACCTATAATGGATCTCAAAAGAGTGCCATGAACCAATATCAGAAGTTTAGCATGGCTGCAAATAAATGCAATCTAGGTACCAGGGTAAACTGATATTTGTACATGTATCACTGCGATAAATAGATGCGATTGATATAAAACTCAAATTGAAGTAAAGTCAGCATAGTAAACCATATAAGGCGCGTTTGCAGCAGTAGCAAGGCGCGTCAGAAGCAATAAACCGTATAAGCGGCAACAGTTAAAGGTATAGATAAGGCATGTGTACCTGACCAATTATGAGACGCACATTTATTTGCCTGCCATTGCAAAAGAACACATTTTCCACCTCCTTTGCATATCTTTGTCTCTGTACAGCAGCACAAACCACGACAATTAAGAAAGAATAGTGAAAACAATTTTTTTTTTTTTTTACTAAACAACTATTGTTTCCATATGTGTTTTGCGATCAGCTAAGGGAGTGTTTGGGATTGCGGCGTATCTTTAAGCAAAAGTAGCTTTCCATCGTCCAATATTTTTCTGGTTATTTTAAAATAGGTAGACTATTTACGTTTATATGATATTCTAAATTGCTTATTAAACCCATAGTTGCAAAACTGAAATTAAGTGATACATTCTTCACATGCATTTAAGATAAATAGGTATAACATTGTATGCGTTTGTGATAAGACCTAATTTCTAATACGGATATGCATGTTATTTGGACATTATAGAAGAAGACACGCAATATATCCGCGTAGGCTATACCTTTGAATAAAACGATCCGCATAGCTCAGGAGCCCAATACGATGTGTACCTAAAACAATAACAGCGTTGGTGGCTTAATACGACTGAATACATATAGCAAAATAACATACAACGACCGGATAACGTATGTGTACGCACCTCACCTTTGCGTGCATCTGTTGTATGCAGAGGTGTGTCGACCCCTCCTGAACCTGTTGCTTGCATTGTTCTGGTTCTCTTTGTGGGATGGCTCATTGGCTGCCTAGGATGAGAATCAGGTTCGCCTAACACAACAATAATATAAGATGTCAAGTAATTTGAACTCATTTAGTTATAATTCGAAAAGGGTTTCACCAGAACACCAAAATAGCATTAATCACTGTATAAAACAAAAGAGAGAAAGAAAGGTATTAATAGTCAAGTAAAATTAATTCCTGAAATCAAGAAACAATTTTACAAAATGGCTACTAAAGTTAACATTCAACAACTGGAATTTGAAGCCATTTAGTTCTTAAGTTTATAATAAAGCTCATAAATCACCTACTGAAAATAAAGAAACAAATTTCACAAAACACCCTCTAAAATTACCATCCAACTCTTAAGGATAATCATTTCAGTTTTTTTATCCATAAACACCCAAATAAAGCATGTTGTAGAAAGCAATGAAATCTAACTAAAAAAAGAGCAATGAAAAAAGTACATGATTGCCTAATTGGAGCAAAAAAGCTGCATAACATTATCAAACACTTTTGACAACATAGCAGCTAAACATAGCATTCAATAACTAAACTTGACATCATGTAGCTCTAACTTAAAAATGGTTTCACAAATAACACCAAGTAAAAGTGAGCATAAAAATTTCAAACCATTAAACTTAAAACTCATTTACCACTAAGTCAAAGTATTACACAAAAACATGACAGTAGAACAAAAGGATGAGTAAGTCAAACCTTTAATGAAGCCAAGCCGAAGAAGACCAATGAAATAAGGCAAGAAAATAAATAACCTTGAACATCCATATCCTAACACTTTCATAAATATCTTTTCCATGATTCAACTGTAAAAATTACTTCAAAAAATTGTCAAAACAATATTACACTAAGTAAAAACTCACCCAAACCCACAGGCTGAATCGTTTCAAGCTTATCCTCCACATCAAACTTATTCACCCTTCTAGCTCCAAACCTCAAAAAAAAAGTCACACATGGAAAATCAAAACCCCACAAATGAAAAAGGTTTAATAACGTAAACAAAAAAGCTACAACTTACACAATTGATTTTTTTCCTTCAATCCACTAAAATCAAACTCAGCCCATCTAACAAAATAATTAGAAAATTATAAAATATGCATAATCAAGAAAAAAAAGATTGAATCTTTATAATAACAAAGAAAGGAATGAAACCATGCGATAAGAAATTCCAAATGCTACTTGCGAGAACCCTCAACTGCCAACGCGACAAACCCCTTTGGGGTTAATCCGACCACGGGGATATATGGGTTTCATATTGGAAAGTGTCTGGCTATGTTTTGGTGTGAGAAGGCAGAGAGCGTATTTTTATTTTGGAAGAAGCTTCTAGGTGAAACAGGAATGAGGATGGTGGATCCAGATATTTTGAGGTGAGATGATAAAAGTGGATCAAATAGAAGTAGGATAGGGTTACGGATCAAATAGAAGCAGGCTAATGAGGCGGGCCTTAGCAGCCCACCAATTTTGGCGCGAAAACGGGTGCAAAAACGGCACCGTATTGATTGACAATTAAACATATATATAATAATAACTGTCTCTTCTTCAATTCCTCCATTTTTTTTCATCATCTATCAATCAAATCAATTTTATTTTTACCAATCCAATCATGTCTGTTTTTTACCTTTATTAAGGGCCCGTTTGGTTTGTAGGTGGGTTTAGAATCGGATTTGAATTTGGGAAAGGTTTGAAAGATTTGGAATAGATTTAAGAAAAGATTAAGAGAGAGAAAAATAATAATATTTAAATAAACAAAATATCTTAACTAATTATAAAGCATGTATGGTCAACTATGGTCAAGGTGAAAAACTGAATTTCTTGTGAAAAACTAGAAGGGGGGTTGAATAGTTTTAACCGTTTTTCAAGTTTTGTTTGCTTTGTTACTATATGTTAATTCAAAGGAAACAATCACAAATAAATAATCACACAATGTAAATAAAAGATAAAGAGAGGAAAGATCAAACCACACAACACTGTTGTTTATAGTGGTTCGGCTACAAGGACTCTCTTCCTTGCCCTACTCCACTCCCCGAGCTTCCAACTCGAGAGTTTATCTTTCACTAAGAAACAAACTCCTTTTCTAGGCGGAGAAAACCTTTACACGTCGCTTACTTCCTTTCCGGTACTAAGCTAAACACCGGGTTCTTTCACAAGGTAGAACCAACCTGACGTCGCCTATTTACTTTACCGACACTAAGCTAGATGTCGAGTTCTTTACAAGGGTACAACCACTCCCTACACTCTTTGTGCTTTGAGGACTAAAGCACTAACCACACTTACTGATTACAAATGATAGATATGATGTGTGAAACAAACTACAATATCACACAGTAATACAACTAAAGGATTACGGTTCTGTAGATCCTTGAAAGCTTGATCTCTCTTCTACAAAATGAAAGATCAAAATGAAATGCAACTATGAATGATGTTAGTAAGATATGTACTGAATGAATATATGTGTTTAAGCTATATGAGTGATGAGAAAGCCAAATGATCAGCTTGCTATTTATAGGCAAGCTGATATCCAGCTCACGGATCCCACGGATCCCACAATAGGGATCCGTCCTTCATTGGACTTGGATCCGTGGGAGATGACAGCTAAGGGATTTGGTGTATCTTTCCAAATCTTCCATATCTTACCAAATCATCAAATGTCAAGTATGTAACTTGTAAATCTAAACAAGATATATCAAGATCTAACAAAGATATTATATGTGATGTATGCAATGATGTCATGGAATGATTTTAGAATTAAAGTTTCCTTTTAAGGAAACAAGTTACTAAATAAGCAAACTTGTAATTCTTGATTATTATGTGAAGTGTAAAATGTGTACTTAAGAGACTTAAGCTAGTATTTATTATTTGCTAAAAGATATTCCTTTTATTTGTCATTAACAAAACCAAGAAAAGATCGAAGAATATAAATAACGTTTTTGAGACGATATTTGTATTAACAATCTCCCCCTTTTTGTTGATGACAAAACATAAGGTATATTTTTGAGCAAGAAAATAAATATATTATGAGTTCTTAAAAATATATATTAAGTTTGTTTATTAAAGAAAAGTTTTGTAAAAATGTATGTACTGTGATGAATCACAGTTAATGCAAACTTAGTCCTTTCTCCCCCTTTTTTTCGAAACAAAAAGAGTAGCGTAGCGGAATGCGATTTTGAGAACTTTAAAGCTCCCCCTTGTTTTATACTCCCCCTAGATGGAGTAATCAAGGAAATGATGCATGAATCTACAAAACAAACGGTTAGTATATGAAATGCTTATGAAATGCTCCCCCTCGATGTATACTCCTCACTTTTCGAGTACTAACGTATACTTTGAAGGGTATGATATGCTGCAAATGAAGTGTTAGTCATGAATGACTTCAATGAAGAAGTAGAATGCTTGTGAAATGTTCTTCCAAACAAGCCTTTCAATATGTTTTGACTTTAAAAAGTCAAAGTAAGTGTCTGATCATTATTTGTACCTAAAGCAATCATAATCAAGGTATAATATAGGCTATATAAGGATGTTAGTTCACAATGATAATGATAATATGCAATATGTTGATCACTCATAAGCATAAAACATCACATTCATAGATATTGAAAATTTTGTGACAAAAGTCACAATGATGAAATGATGTTACAAGTACAATAAAAAGATATCCTAGAAAGAAATAAAAAGTCCTAAAGCAACAATCCAAAAGGTCCTAACAAATAGTCTAGAAAGCTCCTACTGAGGAGGATGAGAGATGGCGTTTAAACGTTCAAGAACATGGTTCAAGATGAACCTCATCTCATTTTGAAGCTCATGGACCAAGATGTTGGTCCTTTGGGCCAAGTGAGCCGTTCTCTCACAATGTGCGCAATCATGACTTGAGAAGCCGGGAGGAAGACTAGGCTCCAAGTGTTGTGGTGGTGGTGGTGATGGTGATGGTGGTTGGTTGTTGTTGTTGTTTGATGGTTGTTGTGGTGTTTGGAGGGAGTTCATAAGGATGGTTTGAATGTCTATGGTTTCATGAAGGCGATGGTCAACCATACCCGAGAGAGTATAGAGTTGTGTTAACTCCGCACTTATCTCCTTTTGTGTTTGAGGAATGTTGCTCCACATCGCCTCATCTATGGCGATGAGTGTTGAAGTTGGTGATAGAGGTGGTATTTGGGGATGAGGTTGTGGTGCTTCACGGTATAGAGGACCATGAATCTCCGGATGGAGAGGATGAAATAACATAGGTTCTAAGTTTTCAAGACTTATTGGTGGAGGATTGGTTGATGTAGGTGGAAGATCTTCTAACTCTTCAAGATATGGTTGTGGAGATGTTGGTGGTGTCCTAAAGAGTTCCATGGGTTGGAGTTTTGGTGAGGATGGTGATGATGCAGACTTCTCAGACTGTGATGGAGCGGGAGCGGGTGGTGGTGTGGTTGCTACAGGAGTAATGGTAGGAGGTGGTGTTTTTATGACTACATGTGAGGGAGTTGGAGTGGATAAAGTAAGGAAGTTTTCACTAGCAATGGGTGAGGATATGTTTAGTGGTGATGATTCTTCAGAGGATGAATTATGGATGTTGATGAAACAACAAGGTTTCACACTAATACGGGCTGTTCTTTTTAGTGGCTTAGATGTGGAGGAGTTGTTTGATTTTGTCATTGAGACTTTTTGGTGAAGTATGATAGCTAAAATGTACAGGAGAAGAAATGGTTGTGATGTGAATTAAAGATCCTAAAGTACTAATTTATAGACAGAAGGTTTGTGAGTCTGTGTGTTTGGATTTGATGTGAATCCAATAGAGAATGTAGGTTTCTAATGATTTGGAACAAAAATTTGTGCATGTCATATCAAGGAAGTCAATCCATTGAGCTTGGGTTGAGTAATGTGTTGTGGATTTGTAGTAAATACAAGGAGATAGTGGAAAATCTTATGATTTGATATTTCCACGGATTTGACGGATCCCTAAAAAGGGTTCCTTCTTTGTATCAGTTTGGAAACTCACACCTAAAGTTCAAAAATTTAAATTTTGGTGGGAAATTTTGTTCCAAAGTTTCTAAGAATTCCTAAATGATTCTAAGATAAATTATGATCAGTGAATGAATCCTAAATGATACTAAACACTAAGATTTAAGAATCGAGATTAGTCAAAAAAGTTTTAGAATTCTACTGGTGTACCTGCGGATCCAAGTTGGATCAAATGCGGAACCAAAGTTAGGGATCCGCCGAATCCGCAGGTTGGCGGATGGCGGAACCAACGATAAGCCTTAGCGGAGCCAAGGTTTGGGATCCGCCGGATCCGTGTCCTAATTGCTAAAACTAAACAGAAGACTTGTCATATTTCGCGTTTTTCGACGAAAACCCAAAAATTCACCTAGACCTTACTTAACATCTAATATGTATTGCAAAACAACTAAATATGATAATATTAACACACGATTGAACATAGTTTAATCCGTTCTTAGAAACTTACCTTTTTAGGTGTTATGCCAAACATAGGCTATAACCCGGAATTGATAACCATGAGGGTTATCTACCTGCAAATGTTAATTATTACACATACATAACAAGTATTATCAGATAAATTCGAGATACATAGAAGTTTAACATCACATAGTCTAACATTGTTTAAATCCAAACACTCCTTCAACTAAGCTTCTTCTTTAACTTCTTCATACCTTTGTGCAATTTCATCATCCAACGACCAAGATTCTTCACCATTCCTTTAATGTTTCGATACTCAGCGGATTCATTTTGAATTGGAGGAAGATGGCTTAAGTATTCGGGTGGAGGAATTATAGAATTTGGCAAACCATCATCTTCACTCATTGAAGATGATGAGGATGATGTTGGTACATGAGGACGTTTACCTTTATCAACACTAACCCTAAAGTCACTCAAAGGAACGAAGGTATGTTCAATTTCATTGTATTCCGGAACAAAACCTAACGGGTTTGGACGGGCGGGTGCAAAGGCTCTATAGAGTCGGGTTAAGAGCATTCCATAAGGCATTGCAATCTTGCCTTGAACCGGAATGTCACACATTCTTTTGGCAACATAATAAGCAAGATTGAAGGGTTGACGAGTAGAGATGTTGTACATCATATGACACAAACAAGCATTGATGTGATCATAGTTTCCTATGGTGCACATCACATTAGCCCTTAAGACATCTTCCATTTTCTTGAATTCGGGTTTGAGTTCATTTAGCTCCATTGCAAATGGATCTCTAGCAACTTCGCGGCCACGATACATCCTTGTGGGGTTGTTCTTAGGAATGAAGAGATGTTCCCTAATCACTTCTTTTGATGCGAGAGGAGTGACATATGGTGTCGTCCTATCGAGATTGGATTCTAAGATTGTTAAGGACCATTTGTCCGAGTAAATACATGTCCCTTGACTTGGAATGCCCAAGACCTCACCAAATTGATCAAGAGGGATGTTGACAAAATTTCCATTTAAAGTAAACTGAAGACTTAAGAAACCTTGGTCACATGAACTAAGACCTATACTAGCATAGAACTCAAGAATGAACCTAGGGACGATTGGTTCATCTATATCCAAAAGAGTATCAAATCGTATTGCGGCTAATTGGTCCCTAAGTTGTGTTCCTTCATAGAACGAGGAATCTACGACTCTACCCTCATGGACATACTTTTTCTCTAAAGGTTTGAAAATTTCGATTTGAGCATTGGTTAGACCTTTGGTTTTGTGGACTTCGGGTAAGTAGTTAACGGTTCTTTTGTGATCGTAGTTGGTTGCGGGAGGCATGATTTTCCTAAGTACAAAAATTACATAGTTTTAGTTGAAATGATCAAATTAAGTGTAAAATTCCTAGTGTGTGCCTACATGGGGACAATGTGGAGGTGCGGTTATCTCGACCCTTTTTTATGCATGAAAATTTAGTTTATGCAAGTTTTGTGTAAAAAACAAGAGATAACCCAAACGCTCCTATTTCAATGTAGCTACGGTTGAATGTACCCGAAAATACATATTAATTATGTATTCCCTTTAGCATTCAAGAGACATTATGCAAGTGATGTCTAAAAGATAACGTTTTTGCATTTGTATGAACAATGTTCAAAAATATCATTTTACCTAGTCGTTAGAAGGTTTTAGTAAGAAAATTTTCAAGGGGTTTTTTGTTAAATTAAGACAATGTGCTATGAGATGTAATTCCTAACTAAGAAAAACATGTTTTTAAGTGTAATGCAGTAAACATGCTTCATGATTTTTCAAAAATTATGCATATACCCCAAGTTTTGGTTTTGTGCATGAAATAGAAATCCTAGACGCAGATCAGGAGTATAAATATGATAAGAATACTTACAGTGGTGTTAGAAGCACAAATTTGTGGAAGAAAATGGTCTAAATTGTGATGGAGATTGAGTGTGTGTCGAATACAGTAGGGTGATATGTTTTGGAGTGAGGAATGAATAGTACTTGTTCTTGTTTATTTAATAATAAACTTGACTATGCATGCGACGGATCCGGCGGATCCAAAACAAAGGATCCGTCCTTGTTATCGATTGGATCCGCGGAACAGAACGCAATTTTTGGTTTAGTGTCGAGTGTGGTTAAACTAATATTTACACTAATGTTTTACCTAATCACTAGGTTCCATTAATCCTAATCCAAGTCTAAGATGGTTGAAAGGTTCTCGTTTAAGTGGTTTTTTGAGAATATCGGCAATGTTGTCCTCTGAGGAAACTTTCTCAATTGAGATGATTCCCTTCTGTACATTGTCGCGAAGGAAGTGATGACGTATTTCAATATGTTTGGTTCTAGCGTGTTGGACTGGATTTTTGCTTAGATCGATAGCACCTTTGTTGTCGCAAAGAATGGGAATGTTGTTGAGTTCAATTCCATAGTCGGCGAGAGCTTGTTTCATCCATAGTGCTTGTTGACACGCCTTTCCTGCAGACACATACTCTGCCTCTGTTGTTGAGATTGCGAGGGCAGTTTGTTTCTTAGCGAACCATAATGTGAGACAATATCCTACAAAAGTACAAATACCGCTAGTACTTTTCCTATCAAGATAGTCACCGGCATGATCTGAGTCGGTATACACTATGGTTTCTACACCCGTTCATTTGGGATACCATAATCCTAAGTGTGTAGTACCTTTGATGTACCTAAATATCCGTTTAACGGCTTCAAGATGGGACATTTTTGGATCTTCTTGAAAACGTGCACATAGACAAACACTAAACATAATGTCAGGCCTACTAGCCGTAAGATAGAGTAAACTACCAATCATTCCTCTATATTTAGTGCAATCTACGGATTCATTTTCTTCATCCTTTGTGAGTTTGGTTTCGGAGGACATGGGTGTTCTCATGGGTTTTGAGTCTTCAAGACCAAACTTCTTAAGCATATCTTTGATATACTTTGATTGGTTGAAGAATATCTCATCTTCTAATTGTTTTATTTGGAGACCTAAGAAAAAGTTTAGTTCCCCCATCATACTCATTTCAAACTCGTCATGCATGATTTTTGAGAAATCGTCGCATAACTCTTGACAAGTTAAACCGAATATAATGTCATCCACATATATCTGGACTATGATAATATGTGATCCCTTTTTCTTGGTGAAGAGAGTATTGTCTACTAGGCCCATGGTATACTTATGGTCAACTAGGAAGGTCTTAAGTCGATCATACCAAGCCTTTGGTGCTTGCTTAAGTCCGTATAAAGCTTTCTTAAGTTTGAAAACATAATTTGGTTTTTCGAAGTCGGCAAAGCCGGGAGGTTGTGCAACATATACTTCTTCATTTATAAAACCGTTTAAGAAAGCACTTTTGACATCCATTTGAAATAACTTAAAATCATGTGCGCATGCATATGCAAGTAATATCCTAATAGACTCAAGTCTAGCTACGGGTGCAAAGGTTTCATCGTAATCTATATCTTCTTGTTGATTGTAGCCTTGAGCTACTAGCCTAGCTTTATTTCTAGATAAAATACCATTTTCATCCATTTTATTTCTAAAGACCCATTTGGTGCCGATTATGGTTTGGTTTTTAGGTGGAGGGACCAATGTCCAAACATCATTTCTAATAAATTGATTTAGTTCTTCTTGCATAGCAATTACCCAAGATTCATCTTTTATTGCCTCGTTTATGTTTTTAGGCTCAACCGTTGAAATAAAACAAAAATAATTGCTTTCATTTTGAGTTTTGGATCTTAATGTTCTTTCATTAAGTTTTCCTATGACGTTTTCTAATGGATGACTTTTAGTTTCTTTAATATTGACTATTTCTCCTTTTACGGGTTCATTGTCATTTTCAATGTTTTCTATATCATTGGCTATTTGACTTTCAACTAAGTCATCATCTACCAAAGGTGATGTCTTAGAGGGAGGTGGACTTTCGTTGAATGTTACGTTCAACGATTCCTCGACTCTTGATGTTTCCTTGTTTAATACTATGTATGCTTTACTGTTTTGTGAGTACCCAAGAAATACACCTTCATACGACTTTGGGTCGAACTTGGTGAGATAATCTTTTGTGTTCAAAATGAATCACTTGCTTCCAAAAACTCTAAAATATCCTAATGTAGGCTTTTTGCCTCTATAAATTTCATAGGGAGTTTTATTTAAAAATTGTCTAATTAAAACTCTATTTAGGATATATGTGGAAGTATCTACAGCGTGACACCAAAACTTTTGAGGTATGTTTTGTTCATTTAACATAGTTCTACTCATTTCTTGAATTGTTCTATTTTTACGTTCTACTACACCATTAGATTGAGGTGTACAAGGAGCCGAGAAATTATGAGTTATTCCATTATTATCACAAAATTTTCCAAATTGGATTTCATTATCAAATTCTCGACCATGGTCAGTTCTAATAGATACTATGTTACTTCCTATTTGATTTTGAATTTTCTTGCTTAGAATTTCAAATTTATCGAATGCTTCATTTTTAGTTTTCAAAAAATTTGTCCATGCATATCTAGAGTAATCATCTACTATGACTAAAGTGTAAAAATTTCCTCCATAACTTTGTATAGCCGATGGGCCAAACAAATCCATATGTAATAATTCTAGGCATCTAGATGTAGATACCATATTTTTAGCCTTATGGCTATTATGTACTTGTTTCCCAATTTTGCAAGCATCACAAAAGTGTTGGTCATATTTCAACTTGGGTAGGTTCCTAACAAGTTCTTTGGATGACAAAGATTGAATAAGCCTCATATTAGCATGACCTAAGCGTCGATGCCATAGAGTTGAGTTTTCGTCCAAGGAGGTAAGACATAACTTATCTTTAGGTGTTTTATCTAATTTCATAACATAGACATTATTCTTTAAAACACCTTTTCCTACGGTTATGCCATCTTTAAGTATTTTACTTCCATTTTCACTGAAAAGGACGTTATACTTTTTTCGGCATAATTGACTTATACTAAGTAAATTAAATCCTAAATTATCTACATGAGCAACATCATCAATAGATAGAGAGTCATGAGAGATTGTACCTTTTCCGATGATTTTACTTTTAAGCTTGCTACCGAATGTGACATTACCTCCGTGATACGCTTGGTAGGTTGAGAAAAGATTTTTGTTTCCCGTCATGTGTTTTGAGCACCCACTATCTTTGATCCACTCATAAGGTTCAAGATCAACTTTCAAGCATACCTATGTTCATAAAAGACTCAAGCATTTAGTCCCCAATATCTCATGGGTCCGTTTGGGTTAAACATGACATTATCATGGTTTATGTACTGAAATGGTGGACAATTGTTCCATGGCATATAGTTAGGACCATGAAAGTTTCTAGGCATGTTTTGGTTCCAATTATTTTGATAAGTGTGTTGTGGATTAACTATACTCTTTGGAAAGGGGTGTTTGGGAAAACTCATTTGAGGTCTCTGTTGATCCGTTTTAACTCTATATTCATTTCTAGCTTGACCTCTTCCTAAAGATACTGCTGGTTTGTGTTTATTATTGGTTATATTACTGTTAGGTTTCTTAGTAACTTTAACAAACTCGGAACGGTCGACTTTGTGAACCTTCTGTTCAGCCTCAGTAACCGCGGATCCCTTGGGTACAACTGGCGGATCCAAATTATTGGATCCGTCGGATCCGTGACTGTCTAACTTGGTTGAAACAGTTTTATTCACAGTCTGTTCCTTATGGTCACTTAAGGTTCCTAGTTTCATAAAGCCTAGTCCTGTTTTATCATGAGGTAATTTTTGCATTTTCATTATTTCATCTGCACAACTTATGTTTTTATCAAACTTTTTAAACTTTGAATTTTGTTTGATTAATTCTTCCTGTGTGTTTTTTAAGGTTTCTAGTTCAAGTTTTAGTTCTTGACAAGACACACACGTTTCTTTACTATCTTTACCTTTTTCAATTCGTATTGCTTTTTCTTTAAGCCAAAATACTTCATTTTCTAAAAGTGTTGTCTTTGTTTTCAAAAATTTGTTTTTGTTTATGATTTTTAAAGTGACGTCACACAGTTTGTTATATTCTACTTCTAAGGTTTCGTCATCTATAGAGGAGTATGAATCAGAATGTACCTCTTCTGTGTCATTAGCCATAAGGGCAATTTCGTTGTTCTTAGGCTCATCATCATCATCTCCTTCACTATCGCTCCAAGCTCCACTAACGAAGGCTCTTTGAGACTTGGTCTTTGGAGGCTTTGGACATTCTCCTATTAAGTGACTGGAGTCACCACACCTATAGCATTTCCTATCAACCTTACCTTTCTTATCATCACGATCTTTTCGAGAGGATTTCTTTTCATCACGAGGTGGTCTTACAAACTTTCCTCGTCTCCTGAAGAATTTCTTGAAATCCCTCACGGCCATTGCATACTCTTCATCATCACTGTTTGAACAAGATTCATCATCACTTGACTCGGCTTTGGCTTTCAAGGCAATAGACTTAATCTTCTCCTTTTTGCCTTTGACAATTTCCGAGTCTTTTTCCATAATCATTTCGTGAACTTTTAGGTTTCCTATGAGCTCATCCAGTGTCATGCTTGAGAGATCCTTAGATTCTTCAATAGCTGTCACCTTTGCTCTCCATTTCGGATGGAGTGCTCTTAGAAATTTCCTGACAAAATTCTTACTAGAAAAAGATTCGTCAAGTGCTTTAAGTGATGTAATAATAGTATTGAACTTAGCAAACGCACTATCAATGGTCTCATCTTCAGAGATAACAAATTGTTCGTATTGTTGGACAAGAAGATCAATTTTGTTATCTTTTACTTGTGAGTTCCCTTGATGTGTGATAATAAGAGATTGCCAAATATCCTTAGCCGTTTTACACATAAAAACTCTTTCATATTCTTTCTTAGGTAAGGCATTATAAACATCATTTTGGCTTCATTATTTTTGGCAATTAGTTTCTTTTGCTCATCACTGTGACGAGTAAGAGAAGCTCCTTCATCCCGACCACCCGAAATATTATTACTAATAGGTTTGTAATCACCATCAACTATTATATACCATAGATCTATATCCTTTGACTTTACATAAGTCTCAAAGCGATTTTTCCAATAAATAAAACATTTTGGTTCAAATAGAGGTGGTCTCTGCATAGATTGCCCTTCTTTAAAGTTTTCAAAATCCATGGATCGTTTTAAGTTTTAAAATACAATATATTTTAAAAATCTTAAGTAACGTAGCTCCTGATGCCAATTGTGGAAATTTAGAAGGGGGTTGAATAGTTTTAACCGTTTTTCAAGTTTTGTTTGCTTTGTTACTATATGTTAATTCAAAGGAAACAATCACAAATAAATAATCACACAATGTAAACAAAAGATAAAGAGAGGAAAGATCAAACCACACAACACTGTTGTTTATAGTGGTTCGGCTACAAGGACTCTCTTCCTTGCCCTACTCCACTCCCCGAGCTTCCAACTCGAGAGTTTATCTTTCACTAAGAAACAAACTCCTTTTCTAGGCGGAGAAAACCTTTACACATCGCTTACTTCCTTTTCTGGTACTAAGCTAAACACCGGGTTCTTTCACAAGGTAGAACCAACCTGACGTCGCCTATTTACTTTTCCGACACTAAGCTAGATGTCGAGTTCTTTACAAGGGTACAACCACTGCCTACACTCTTTGTGCTTTGAGGACTCAAGAACTAACCACACTTACTGATTACAAATGATAGATATGATGTGTGAAACAAACTACAATATCACACAGTAATACAACTAAAGGATTACGGTTCTGTAGATCCTTGAAAGCTTGATCTCTCTTCTACAAAATGAAATATCAAAATGAAATGCAACTATGAATGATGTTAGTAAGATATGTACTGAATGAATATATGTGTTTAAGCTATATGAGTGATGAGAAAGCCAAATGATCAGCTTGCTATTTATAGGCAAGCTGATATCCAGCTCACGGATCCCACGGATCCCACAATAGGGATCCGTCCTTCATTGGACTTGGATCCGTGGGAGATGACAGCTAAGGGATTTGGTGTATCTTTCCAAATCTTCCATATCTTACCAAATCATCAAATGTCAACTATGTAACTTGTAAATCTAAACAAGATATATCAAGATCTAACAAAGATATTATATGTGATGTATGCAATGATGTCATGGAATGATTTTAGAACTAAAGTTTCCTTTTAAGGAAACAAGTTACTAAATAAGCAAACTTGTAATTCTTGATTATTATGTGAAGTGTAAAATGTGTACTTAAGAGACTTAAGCTAGTATTTATTATTTGCTAAAAGATATTCCTTTTATTTGTCATTTACAAAACCAAGAAAAGATCGAAGACTATAAATAACGTTTTTGAGACGATATTTGTATTAACATTTCTCATAATACCAATTTTGCCCTTCTTAACTTTATTATACTTATCAGCCAATCAATAACACCAACTGTATGCCACATGCGTATTAACTCATTCAACTCATTTCAACTCATGCGTATTAATTACATTAGAACATGCGTATTAATACAGTTTCAAATATCAATACAGATACATGGCATATAACGAACACACATAGCCTTAATACCAATTTTGCCCTTCTTAACTTGATTATAAATAATGACCAACACACTACAAAAAACACCCGCACAACACAAAAACACATACACTAGAAACTCTCATCTCACAAAACTCTCTCATTTCCCACCACCAAATCTCAAGCCACCACAATCTGACCCACCACCACCGGAGGTCACCTTCACCGTCGTCAAAACCATCGGAGTCACCACCACCGGAGTCACAACCTAACCACCACATAACACTACCACCGAAACCAACAGCCACCAAAAGTCTTTTTTATGTTTTGAGGTATACTTTGAGTTCTTTTTTTTAATAGTTCTATTACTATTAATTAAGTTTTGAGTGTTCTTTTATGTAGATCCATATTTTTTATTTGTAGATCTGAGTTTTTATAAAAATTTGCATTTTTTAACAGCCGCCATATGCCAGAAAAAAGACGCAGTCTTGCTGGAAAATACCGCCGCCGTTGTCGCCTTTGTCTCGCCAGAAAACTGCGGCCGCCGCTGTCTTGCTGGATCTCCGCCACTGCCGCCGAACAGCTATCTCTTTGAAAATATGACGTTTTGTTAGTAAAGATTTATGTTTTTTTTGTGTTAGTAAAGGTTTTCACTTTTCAAGTTCTGATGTTTATTGGTAAAGAATTATGTTTCTTTTTATAGCACTTAAGGATTTTTTTTTTTAATTTTTTTTTTATTATTTTTTTTTTAATTTATTTATAAATATGTAATTTGTTTATAAAGATCTGAGTTGTAAAATTCTTGATATTTTTTATATAGATCCGCCGCTACCGTTGCCGGAAATGCACGGTTTCTTTTCAAAATTTGTTGGTAGATTATGTTATAAAGTTCATGTGTATAAATTTGTTTGACTTGATTTGTCGTATATATTTGTGTATATAAATTTGTCATTGTGTTTTGGACTATAGGCTTTTTTGTTACAGTGATGTTAATGTATGATATGTTAAATTTGTCATTGTGTTTTGGACTATAGGCTTTTTTATTGTATAAGTTTTGTTATAAAGTTTGTTATGTAAATTTGTTATAAATTTTGAAATATTTATAAACTAATAATGCTTATGATGTAAATTTTGTTACAAAGTTTATTATGTCGTAAATGTCTATATAAAGTTTATTGTAAATTTTGAAATATTTTGAAAATTGTTGATTTTTTTTTTTTTTTTTTTTTGGAATACTTTGAAATTTTAATCTTGGAAATTTGATATGTTTTGATATTTTTAAATTTTTGAAATTTTTGGAAATTGTATGAAATTTGAAATATATTGAATTTTTAAAATTTGAAATATTTCAAAAACGTTTGGAATTTGACACATCTGACATTAAAAAAAGATGTGGGGGGACAAAGTGGTGTGAATACGGATTTTTTAAAGTTGTTTTTATATACGAGGGAAAGTTCCAAGAAAGCGGCTAAATATGTTTGTGGCGTGGGGCGGTGACCTTTTGAATTTTGAGGGTGCATTTGTTGCCAAGAAGTTCGAAATATTTTGAATTTTCATAAAATATTCGAAGTTTTTTTTTTTTTTTTTTTTTTTTTTTTTTTTTTTTTTAATTTAAAATTTTAAAATTTTTTGAACTTTTTAAACATTTCGAAATTAAAAAAGAAAATGAAATATTCCCAAAATTTATATTTTTGAATTGCTAGAATGTACCAAAAATAAGTTTTAAATTTTGAGAAATCTTGAATTTTTGAAATTTTGAAATTTTTGTTACTTTTGATGAGCTCGAGGCATGTAAATGAAATGGTTGAATGCCGGAATCTATGCATGAAATGGTTGGATGAATTATTTAGGAGTTTTTGAAAGTTGGACCACATGCATTAAACTTACTTATACTCATTTGAGATGACTTTTTTAATTTTTCTTTAAGCGACACATCACTAGAAAAACAATCGTACCACAATGTGATTTACTGTTTGCTCAAGATTTCATGTTTGAATTTAGTCAAAGTGAAAAGAAGTAAAGATGCTCAAGTCCTTATCACTTTATCGAAAAGCATGGTATAATGTGTTTCTACAGTCTTTTGGTGACTGTCACACTCAAAGAAATTAGTAAGTAGATAAACATGTCTTGAGACAGGTGCAAAAAGTTTTTTTCTTTCTTTCTTGAATTTAACTTTTTATAAATAAAAAAAAAAAAGTAAGGTTGGTAAAAATGTTCTTTGGAATTGAAATTTTGTAAATGAAAAGGGCATGACGTATGTGAATACGGAGATGATTGCTCCTTTCATCTAATAATAAGTTTCAACTTTTAAAAGGTACAAAGTTACCCGCCTACACTAATTTTAATATAAAGTAACACTTATTATGAAACATCCTAAAATAACATTGTGAACACTTAATCAAGAACCGCGAGAGTAAATACAGAGGTGTTAGGAAACATATTTAACAAAGGCAAGAGATAATCGGAAAGTTAAGATACCACCCTCCCTATAAATCCATACTCAGTATCCCAAAATTATTGTTTATAGATTAAAAAAAAAAAAAAAAAAAATAGCTTAAAGAAAATATCATCATTACATTTGTCTCTTCTTTACTTTTTGCAGAATAATAATGTTACCAATAACTAATTATTTTAAAACTTCTTGAATGTTTGTAATCAAGGTTGCAAAAATCGCGAATCGGAAGTCGGGCGGTCGACCACCTTGTAGCTTGTAATCGGTCTAGGCGGGATTAATCGGTGATTAATTAGGACTACTGACAAATTTTAGTTATTTCCGGCAAGTTTTGTGTATTTTCGGTGAGTTTTAGGTATTTATAGCAAGGTATTTTGTAAAAAACAACTTGTAATTGACTTAAACAGTTACTATAAGTGATCAAAATAAGTTTACAGTGAGTTTTGAGTACTTCCGGCAAGATTTATAGGTTTCCGGAAAGTTTGACCTCCATTGACCGTCGTTGACCACGGTTGACCTATTTGTTTGACCCAGTTACATAAATCGGCTAGGTCGGTGGCCTTGTAGCACCTAATCGGCGATTAATCAGCCTTGTAGACCTTTTTTTGCAACACTGTTTGTAATAATAACCTCAAGTGTGGGTAATATGGTAAACTCAAACTCTCGAACTAAATTCCCTCTCTATTTTAAGTGGACAATTAATTTAGAATAACCCGAAATGAAAATATGGACAATAAATATGAGACGGAGGGAGTAATTTACACACATAACTAACTGATTCTCGATAAAAATAAAGCTAAGACACACAAAACAATTGCAACCACACACGCACGTAATGACGTAAAGAAACACACAAATTAATACAATAAATACTGTTGAAAATATTACAACATCGTCGTCACGCCACGTATTGTGCTATATAAAAAAACACACAAAATGACGCAATAAAGACACAAAATGGCCGTAATGAAATTAAGTTGAAGGCTATGAACCACCACCATAATGGTTTATCTTGAGAACAAAAGCACACACGCACAAATATTGTTGCAACCAACATATGACGCAAACTATAGAATTTTGTTCTTATTTTTTTCGTAAAGAATACTAACGCTAATAATACACTTTGTCGAAAGAAACTATTCGCCGCCAAACTATTGTCGAAAACTAGACACCGCTGCCGCTAGGTACTTTACCGTCGAATCTTTCAAATCCCTGAAAAGCCAACACGCGTGGTACAAAATGGACAAATTGCGTGTCTACTTCGTTTGGATGAATAAGAAAGCCAACAAACTCTATGTGCTCTTGCACGACAAACACTTACCACAATATCGCATATCGTTAATTGTCTGCCGCTAGAAACCTCCGTTGCTATGCACGGGTACTCGCCTAGTTATATTAAAAGTCAGTATGCTTTTTCATTAATTTATTTGAGACATTGTGAGAGGGTAGTGAACGTGGGACCCAGGATTTGGCCAAAGACATCTCACTTGCCTGGAATGAAAATTTGATACCATGGCCCACATGAATGAAATACTAATTTGCACCAAACACTTGAGTGCGTTTGGTTCGTAAGTGGGATTGGAATTGGATTCGGATTTGGGAAAGGTTTGAAAGATGTGGGAAAGAAAAAAAATGGGGCCCGCAGGTTTCACTTGAAACCACCCAACTAAGCTGGGAATCAAATCTATCAATATTTGATAGATTGATTCCATTCCCCCGGGCCCACAATGCAAACAAACACACATTTTTTACATTCTTTCATTTCATTCCTTTATAAACCCTCAAACCAAACGCACCCTTAATATTAGGATTGATAGTATTCCTTCAAATCAAAAGTGTTAAACCAAACGGGCCCTAAGTTACTTATCATTAATTGTTATTATTATTATTCATCCTAGGAAATGTCCCAAAAAGTAGTACTACTTGTTACTCCAAACGAACATTCCCCCAATAATAATAAATCCTCACTAGCTGTTGCTGAAATCGAACCGTTAACACCCGATAAACAACAAATGAATAATAATGAAACCACCCCAGCCTCCTCCTCCTCTCCATTTACATATATTTCACTTAAAAACACAGATACATGGTAACACACTGCTTGAACTAAGTGATAACATATTCGTACAACCTCAAATTAACAAATGATAGTTAGAGCACGCAATGACATTACGCGGTCCACTAGTTATATTTCCCGTCTCGTACAATTAGTTTATCATGTGTTATAATCTCATTTTTAGGTGGAATATTTAGTGGATCAAATATCATATTCCACAGTTTTTACGATAAAATAGATATAAGAAACAAAATTGCGTAAAGAACAACCAAAAGTTAAGTGAAATGAAGGAATTTATGCCCGAGTCTACAATTTTTAATAGAGTGTATTTAACGTAACAAACATTGTAATTTCAAATCAAATAATAATGATTATGCTCTTGAGGAACCTAATTTTGTTGTTGAAGACTTAATTATGCTGAAATATATTTTTGTATGCTTATAAATGAAATATAATTTTGTTGTTGAAGACTTAGCAACAGTTCGTTCTCAAGTTAGTAAGTCCACGCAAATCATTTGTTATATCATTAGTCTCTTGAGTAAAAAGATCAGTAGATCGTAACAAAAATACATCCACCTCAAAGTTAACCTTTTACTATTGGCACCTTTCATGGATGCAACTTCAAATTGATATGCACTTCCGGTCTTTTAGATGTTCCGTTAACTCTTGTAATATTGGCTTGGCGAGTCCTAAACAGAAGTAGATTATTTTTTGAGCAAACGGAACATTTTACACTTAAATATGGTTTGGGACTCGTAGGATTTAACAAAACCACCACTAACCTTTAAGCTATTTGGCTTATTGCTAAACAATGGGGCTACTTTGCTATAAAACCCTTAAGTCCAAATCTTAGATTTTGCATCCTTACTTTGGTAATGAAATATATCAGTAGACTGGGCAAAACTTGATGGTATAAAGGCACAATTCAAACCATGGGTTCTATGCTATCATCTTAAATTAAGTCACATACATAACATGTCAAAATACCAAAAAGGGTACTTCAGTGATTTTTCACTTTAGAAGATGACCAGAGTTATTGGCATCCGCCAGCTGCTTTCTCGTGGCCTTTAGCAACTTTGACTTGATTAGTCAACATGGTCCATAAACAACGACCACTATACATTAGCCAGTCTAATTGACAGTCTTACGGATAATATACATGAATTTGCAAAAATTAACAACACACGTGATACTTGAGAAATACATCAATCAAGTAAGCATTCCTAAGTTTAGGTGATCTGTAATAGGCATTTGGGAACAAAAAAGCATAATAGCAAGCTGAATGCATTCAAATTCAAGTTTAATTAATAGTTATCCAAGTCATTCGGAAGTAAGCTAATACCGGTTCCAAAATGGGTACAAACCCATGACAACAATAACATGTTCAAATCCAATAAACTAGAAAACTAAAAACTAGTACTAGCAACCATCTTGTTCTTGATTTAAAATAACTCTCTTCGAGTCTTCGTTCCAAAATAAATGAGCTTTTCACTATTGGTTCAATTAATAGGCAAAAGCTCATTTAGTTTGATACAAAGACACTAGTACTCAAAGACATGTTGATTCGCCTCCAACACCACCATCTTTGTTACCAAGCTTCCCAAACCGGTTATTGTATGCATCATTCGCAGCCCTATTCATTGCAACCATCTTTTTTGACTCGTATTTTCCGGTTCCAACCAAGTCATCGCCTATGTAGAATTTATACTCCCCTGTTTGACTCCACGTATCAATAGCTTCTGCCTTCAACTCGTTCTTCTGGCATGCTTCATTGAACTTTGCAACAGGACGCAAGTTCAAGTTTTGAGGTGTGACAAATGGATGCAACAAGCGCTTCACCACCTATAAAAAAACAGGTTAAGGAATACGGATATGCAACAGATTTAGAACAAATGAATTATACAATCTTTTAAAATGACTTATCATAAAATAGAAAGACACAAAATGTTACCTCCCAGGTTTCATCCATCGATAAATCGGTGTCGATAAAGATAGCTCCAATGAGTGACTCGAAAATATCAGCAAGAACTTTAGGTGGATCAATCATACCATAGGAGTGTGTCGGGAACTCCACAATCCCTTCCATAAACTCCTGAATCTGTATTTTCAGCAAACATAGAATCACTTTACACACTATCTCAAAATTTAACCATCTTGACAAACATTAAACGACTATTTATCGACATTGGGAGTGTTTGAATCGTTGATTTTAAATTATTTAATGCTTTAAAAATGAGCAGATACTTATCTATACTATAATATAACCAGATAAGCAGTTCTATTTTTAAGCATTCAAAACGAGAAAAACACTCAAAAAAACAAATCCCAAACACCTTTTTTTGGTATAGTAACAACATAAACGGATTAAGCTGTGTATGACTAGAATCGAACACGGGACCTTGGGATTGCACACTTTACGTATGAATGATCAATGAAATAATTAATATATATATAAATGTTATATATTTAATTATTTGAACACAAAATAACGACTAACGGACGTTAAGTAATTAACGGAATTGACTAACGACCGTTAGTGAATAAAGGAAGGACTATAGATGTAATTTGGAGGAAAGAAGATTCTAGAAATCCCTTGTGCATGCTAAGGGACGATTGGCTAGAGGATTTGTTTCCTTATTCGAGTCCAACTTGTCCTCCAAGATTAATAGTCTATAAATACAAATCAAGGGTTATTAGTTTTTGACCTAGTGCATACTTACTATAACCCTAACTTTTGTGTTTCTTCTTCTTTGCTAAAATCCGGTCGATCTCACCCTTGGGGTAGTCGATCTCTTGCTTTTCAATTAAACAAAACGTTTGGTTTAATTTGTGTTCTTTCACTAGCATCAAACTTTGATCGGTTATAGTACGTGTGTACAAGACTTGTTAGTTAACTTACTTTAGTTAACACAATCTTGTAAAACAGTCAACAAACATTTCCGTACTTTGTTTTTTTATTAAAAAGTGACAAAACTTTATTTACTTTTCCAATATAAATAACTAACGGAAAAAACAGATCCATCCTAACCACTAAAAAACTTTTTTTTTTTCATATAGATCAATCTTCACATAAATACATACTCCGTATTATAGAACAGTGACCATCAAATTACACATTTACATATAAAATGACAAAACCTTTAATTATTTTTCTTCCAAAAATATAACAGAACTACAAATCAAAATGTTTATTTTTCAAGTAACCAACTATTTATGTAATAAAATTATACATTCGTTTATAAAATAACAAAAACTGTAATTCTTTTTCTTCAAAAAGTTAAAGACAAAAAGATATGCATATGTTTATATTTCATGTCACAGCCTATTTATAAAACGATGCATTATTTTTTGTTTTATAGGTTCATTAAATAGCAACCAACTATATTTAAAGTCTCATGTGAACTAAATAATTATCTCAATAAAATCTACAAGCTTTTAAAAATATTCTAATTGAATATTGTGGCGACGTGTCATTTGGAGCTTTGAAAAAAAAATATCTCACTGAAAAAATATATCCATACAGTTATTTATTCACCAAGTAACATAATATTAATACATCCTCCTTAAATAAATAAACCAAAATAATATATATATATATATATATATATATATATATATATATATATATATATATATATATATATATATATATATATATATATATATATATAATATATAATTTATAAAAAAAAATGAAGAATAACTACCTTTTTATCAAGCAATGGTATCTTATGCCGGAGATACGTATGCAACTCATACTTCAAACCGGCACGTGCCAACGTCTCATTATCCACATTAGCAGAGCGTAGGCGCGTGAGCTCACCAGGCATCATATTAGGATACATAAAGAAATGCAGCATAGTAAACATAAGATTCAAAACTTGGTCACCTAAAAACTCTAGCCTTTCATATGAGTTTGAGTCATCTGCTTTGTATGATGCATGTGTGAATGCTTCTTTTAACAAGTCTTTATTTTTGAAAGTGTAGCCTGTGATGGCTTCAAGTTCTGATAATGGGGGCTGCGAGATGGTGAGGTTTTCTAGTTCCATTTGTTTTGCGTGTGTTTTTGGAGGTGAAATGAGTGTGTTTTTTTGGAAGTGAAATCAGTGTGTGTGATTTTGGAGGTGAAATAAGAGAGTTTGAAAGTAGTATGTGTTTCTTTTGAAGGTGTGTTATGGGAAGTGAACCTAGTGTATGTTTTTATGTGCGTGTTTTTGAAGGTGAAATCAACGTGTTTTTTTTTGTGATGATGTAATAGTAGGAACTTCAAACTTGTATGGACGAGTATTGTAACACCCCCTAATTTGAGATATAGCAGCGGAAAAGTAATTAGGGTGTTACGGGGAGGATCGAAGTCAAAATCACAGAAAACGGCTCGTAAGAGGCGTTTTGAAAGTTATTTGTCATTCAAGTAAATATTTTTGATACGAAGATGAAACATTTGATTTAAAAATCACATAAAAGATATAAAGGTTTGAAAGAATGACATATTTGATTTTTACACCATTTTAATTTATCAGAGTAATAAATGCCCGCTCCGTGTCTTGTCCTGCTTCGTTAATTACCTGAGATACACATGCTTAAAAGTGTCAACACAAAGGTTGGTGAGTTCACAGAGTTTAATGGAAAACCATTTAGTTTATTGATTTCAGAAGTATATAGTAACATTTGAGATAATTTCAGGTATGATTAAACAATCGATTTTAATAATTTCAGAGATAATATGATTATCCAAAATGAGTTCCAAGTACTGATAAACAGTTCATTTCAATAATTCCAAGAACGGAGTAATAACTGTAATAAATACTGACAGTGATTAAATAAGTAATGAGTGATGTTGAATATAAACACAAATAAATCATATATGTATTTAGTCAAGTTCAAGTACTAGAACATAATCCATAACACGAGATGGAATTAATGATGTTATGCCTTAGATCTATAATTCAAGGTCTGATTGATTACCTATACAGCTGTATCTAGATATATATGTTGAAGACATATATTTTCTTATGGATATTGCCCCAAGCCTCATGACACGCAAACGTTAACAGTGCCGTAAACGGCGGGTGATCAATATCAAATCAATGACAAAAGATATTTGCCCTCGTGTAATAGGTGATTGTCATTTCCTATTTTTACTCAAATATAGTGCATCACGACTAATACGACTAGCCATAAAAGGCATTCCGTCAAGTAATTAGTGGGATAGGTAATCAACCCCAAACAGGTTTCGAAGCTGTCCACTATATTCGCGTTCACTACAAGTGATTAATGGCTCATGTATAAGAGACTTTCTAACAAAATGGGGGAACTTAGGCAATATCAAGGTAATGATGAATCTTAAGTACTATTGCTCTTCCTAGCAAATATTTCCGTTGAAACATGGAAATAACATATAAAGATATGGGGAACATTCAAGATGTTATAGTGAAACAATTATCATGTTATATCAATCAATTCAGAAATATCATCATCTGAGTTCAATAGTTAAGCTAAACAATTAGCATGTGATATATATATATATATATATATATATATATATATATATATATTATATATATAATATATATATATATATATATATATAATATATATATATATATATATCATATTTTAAGAATAAACCATATCAAGTAATTATTAATTAAGAAATTGATTTGAATCATGTAAGTTACTAATATACTTATTCATAAAAGTAGTAAAATATATTTGAGCAGGTATCTCCCCCAAAAGTATAAAACATGTATTAAAAGAATAGGGTCATGACTCACCTTAAGTGATATTGAGAATGATGAAAAGTAGGTTCGGATGAGATTATGGTAACGGCTTTGAAACAAGACCTGATAAATAAATATGTCTGAGAATCTGACCAAATACTATTTGGTGATTGTGAAACGAGTAACGTGTAACGATAAATGGATAACGAATAACGATTAATGAATAATATATTAATCGTTATGAAAAGATGATATGTAAGTGAAGTTATTGAGATTATAATTATTATCACATGATATGATAATTAAATTATTTCCAAAGCTTTTATGATGAAATATTACGTAAAGAAAACTAGTTGAAATATCGTTAAATATATTATTAACGTAACGTTAAATAATATATAAATGAAATAAAATAAATATGCATGTGACGTGAATTGAAATGACAAAAATAGAAAATAAACTAAGAATGTCAAATAGAATATGTTGGTCATTGTTCTTTTCCAATTTTACAATTTTTACCCTAACGGCGTTAGGGTTGCACCGTTAGTCCTTATTATATATAATTTACAATTATAGTCCACTACTTGTCCAATATATCAATCTGAGCTTGGGAATTAATAATATGTCATTTTATACCCTAAAGATACTGTTTTTACATTTTCAGTCCATAGTTTTACCATTTGGCAGTTTTGGTCCCTCTAGGTGTTGTCGCGTTACATTTTTAGTCCAATTTTACAAAAATGATGGGAATAATTATTTTAAAATTTCCGCAGCTTATTGAAGCCATAAAAAGCTTATTTTAACAGCTTATAAAGTCTAAAGCTTATTATTTTATCTAATGGGCTTTAACGATCAATATAGTGGCCCGTTAACGTTTTAAAATCCGTAAGTCGTGAGACGAGTTGAGCTCATCAAAAATATCATTTTTCAAGTTCTAAATTCATATCAAAAAGGCTTGATAAGCTAGCTTATTTCGTTAGCTTAAAATCAGCTTAATGGGCTAAAAAGCCCACCTCGCTAGTTTATAGATTTTGAGGTTTGGTTTCATGCGACTTGCTTTGGCAGTTTTTGAGTGTCGAAACAAGTTTATCTTTACGAGATATATAAACGAAAATGATAGTTAGCTAGGTTGTCTATTAGGTTATGTATTAATATTGCATGGTTGTTAAATTAGATCGTGAGATACAAGGCCGTTTTATAGGTGACTTGAACGAGTAAATAACTAGGTAAATGACTTGGAATATTTCTAAGTTGTTAACTGATTTTTAGCGACATGTAATATGTTTCAAAATAGATTTGTACGATGCATGTAACGTGAAAATAAATGTGAAAGGAGTGTGTACGAGACTTCTATGACTTCCAAGATGGAGTCGTGTCACGTTTGTGGTTCTTAAATAAATATGTTACGAAGAAAATAAGTAAGAACTATATACGTTCGAGAATAAGTATATGCGATGCATGGTTATGAAGATACGTGAGAAACGAACTAGAGATAATCGGGAATGGCTTACAACGAATGGCAAAGAGTTTGTGGTGCGTTGGAACAAGAACAGAGGCACGACTTGCTAACAAAATTTGATACGTATAGAACTAAAGTATCACGTTTCGACTTGAAAGCTTGAACTCGATCACTTCTAGCCCTTCCTGGTCTTTCAGGAGTGTTTTTATAGATGTATGGGAGTTATTATGAGAGTACGTAATGGTTGAGAGATTGTGAAAATGAAGGTGAGTTATATGTGTAATATATATACACGTATAAGTGTAAATTGAATTTGGTTTCTCTACCACTTGTTGCCACTATTTATTGTCAGTAGTTTGGTGACTTTGAGATGCATGTACTTACAGGGGAAAGACTTTAAGAGTTTGTGAGAGCATATTTTATGGGAACTTATCTTTGTGATTAATATATATGTCGACCATCAAATTTTATATACATACGATTTGCTTAAATCGTGTAGCCTTGGATATTTGATGATGGAACTAAATTATTAACATGAAAACATGCTAAGATTAATATTAGGATTACGTAGAAACGAACGGGAATCAAAACGGATTAGTTTTGAATTTATTTCTTGGTATCGAGTTGGGTTGTTTAGGCCGAATAGATTGTCTTTTGAAATCGTATCTATACTTGATATAAACTTCTGAAAATTGTCACATTTAAAGTTGGCTAGGCGAGAAACGAGACAGCATAAAAATATAAATACGTTACATTTAAAAATCGAGCGAACGAGAAGCTTTTTGTAGCTATTCTTTAATCGATCTATACATAAATCACATATAAGATTTTGGGCTTTATACTCGGCTGATGAAATAGTACGATGGAGAGGAAATTGGGCTGGAAAAGATTAAGGCCCAATTAGAATATTTAGAGTATGATTAAACTTAATGAAATAATTAAGTTGCGTCATACGCGTTGAGAACTTGTTCCGTCATTTGGTGAATTTTGTGATTTCGTAATCACAATCAAATAAGATAATAAGAAAAAGTTCAAATTTCTCCGTAAAAATGGTGATTAAAATATTGATAGAGATTAATATATAATTAACCATTGTTAATTATACGGATTTTTGCAGTTCGTCACAAGTATGATTTCGGCCATTGATGCTTAAGTCACTTTTTTGTATTTTAGGTATCTGTGTGAAATCTTGTGAGTAGATATTGTTGTAACAAGACATGACACATGTTTGGGCTTTTAAAACTTGATAATGGTAGTATCAAAGGGAACTCATATGGACTTGCTCGTGTTTTTTCTCTTTTTTTTGTGAAATTTTGTTTGTAGATGTATGATGTCTGTGAAAAGGTTTCGTAATATTGGAAGTATTTCTCCTTATCGGAAAAAATAGAGTATTTTTTATGGGACAAGTTATCCAAGCCCCCCTTATTTTTGTTATCCAAGCCCCCCTTATTTTTTTTATTTTTTTTTATTTTTTTATATCAAAAAACTATAAACCTGAAAGTACGGAACAGAAAATATAAAGTTTAATACGTCAAACGCTAAAAACTGTCAGAAATACAGAACAGAAACTGACAGAAAACTGTGTTATACTGAAAAGTCAAAGGGGACAAAGGGAATCTCCCTATGATTTGACATAATAGGGGGGGCTTGTATAGTATAACCCATTTTTTATTAGAGGTGTTTTTGGTGTGTGAAGATGATGTTGTCAAGTGGTGAAGTAGTGATACTATACTAGTAATATTTGTTCTTCACTAGCCTTGTGCTGTGAGTAAAGATGGTACTTTAGCACATTAATCAGTGTCAGGTTCATGGCAGACAATTGGAGCAAATATTTTCGACTTTTACCGAAGAAAATCCAATATAGCCACCGAGAATCCTGGAAACTTGATTTGACACAGATGTGTTAATTCACTTGAATGACAACTCATCGATTTGGGTCACTAAAGAATGCTACTAACTGTCCTGATTTTCTGTATCCACCAAATAGTGTGTCAGCAAATGTTTTCTAAAGCAAAGATGCAGGAGGTAAAAATAGTGGGTGGGCCCCCTTATTTTGGTCGACATTGTGGACACAAATTTTGGCCATAGCGCACATATTCTTCAACAAAAAGGAGTCGAAAGAAGTTGATAATTTGTGCAAAATGGGACGACAATGTCGTCTCATATTTAAATACATATTAATTTTTTACTTTTCGATGAAACTTCCCAAAAAAATAAATAGTCTCGCCAAGCAAAATGGGACGACAATGTCGACCCATTCTGCGTGTATTTTTTTTTTTTTTTTTTTTTTTAATTTAAAAACTTTTTAAATCAGTTTTTATTTTAAAATAAATATTAAAACATTTTTTAAAGCAGAATGGGACGACAATGGCGACCCATTCTGCGTGTATTTGTTTTTTTTAACTTTTTAAATCAGTTTTTATTTTAAAATAAATATTAAAACATTTTTTAAAGCAGAATGGGACGACAATGTCGACCCATTCTGCGTGTTTTTTTTTTTTTTTTTTTTTATTTAAAAACTTTTTAAATCAGTTTTTATTTTAAAATAAATATTAAAACATTTTTTAAAGCAGAATGGGACAACAATGTCGACCCATTCTGCGTGTTTTTTTTTATTTAAAAACTTTTTAAATCAGTTTTTATTTTAAAATAAATATTAAAACATTTTTTAAAGCAGAATGGGACAACAATGTCGACCCATTCTGCGTGTATTTTTTTTTTTAACTATTTAAATCAGTTTTTATTTTAAAATAAATATTAAAACATTTTTTAAAGCAGAATGGGACGACAATGTCGACCCATTCTGCGTGTATTTTTTTTTTATTTAAAAACTTTTTAAATCAGTTTTTATTTTAAAATAAATATTAAAACATTTTTTAAAGCAGAATGGGACGACAATGTCGACCCATTCTACGTGTATTTGTTTTTTTATTTTATTTAAAAACTTTTTAAATCAGTTTTTATTTTAAAATAAATATTAAAACATTTTTTAAAGCAGAATGGGATGACAATGTTGATCCATTCTGCGTGTATTTGTTTTTTTTTTATTTATTTTTAAAACTTTTTAAATCAGTTTTTATTTTAAAATAAATATTAAAACTTTTTTTAAAGCAGAATGGGACGACAATGTCGACCCATTCTGCATAAACATTTTAAATGGCTTTTTTATCCAATAATCTATTTAGAAATAGTTGCATATAAATTAATTTTAGAAAATTATTTGCTTTAAAATTATATGTTAGTGTAAAAATTAATTTTAAAAATTACATAAATTAAAAATTTTACAAAATCAATATTTTACTATTTATCAAAAATATTTTTGATGTTAAAACGTAATCAATATGATACGTATTTACAGCCTCGATATAGAAAAAATAATACGACAAAGGTTGCATGGATGTATACTAAATAATGTTCATAGAAAATATTTTCAGTGATAATAAAACTTATATTATTGATAACGTCTTCAATCACCATCCATATAAAGTTCAGAAAACAAAGTTCCAAGAAAGTCGTTGCTTTATTGTTGTATCAACCGATGGTCGTGAAGAAGACTTCTCGTACATTGAATGTGTTGAGAATTATGTAAATGTGGTGATCTCGACTACAGAATCAGTTGTTGAGGAGGCAAAATCAAGTGATCCAACTACAGAATCAACAGCTTCAGGCTCGACAAACCAGCTTCGAATCTATCTTTGGGCAGTTTGTCAGCCACTACAACAACAGCTAAGCAGGTAATCCGTTTCCCATTAACTTTTTCACATTTCCCCCATTTCCCTCATTTCCCGGCCCTAATCCCTTTCCCATCCATAATAATAATTCTTCCTTGGACAATTGTTATCGTCCCATCTTTCCCGACTCTACTACATGCCCAGGTTCTAGTTCTAACCCGGGTTCTAGTCCTAATTATGAAATGCCGCCACCCGACCTTAACCAATACATAAGACAAACTAATCCTCATTTGAGCCACATTCCTGAGAATTTTAATGCTAGTGGTGGTGAGGAGGAGGCGGTGGAGGGGGTGAGACGAGGAGGAGGGGGAGGAGGCGGGTTCTTACGAGGAGTCGGACTAGGAGTAGGCGTAGTTTAATTTGTATCGTATTTGTTATTAGTTATGTAATACAAGAATCTATTGCCGAATTGTTGATCGCCTTAGAAACAGGTTTTGTTGGCAAAACATTAGGATTGTAAACTACAACCTGTACATGATTTTGGTTTGTTTTTGTATAAGTTCGTATTTGTTAGTTTAATTTGTATCGTATTTGTCGAATGCAATCGTGGATGAGTAATTTGGTATTGTATCATATTGCCGAATTGGTATTGCGGATATTGGTTGATTTACAGGTTGTGTAATGGTAGGTTTTTTCCCCAAAAAAACCTGAAAATGCAGGCTGCTGCTGCATTTTTTTTTCATAGTTGACAGAATGGGACGACAATGTCGTCCCAAACTTTCATATAATTTATCGTCCCATTTTGCTTTGGCCTGGGTCTGAATTTACTTAATTCATTCAATTTGGTACGACAATATCGTACCAATTTGTGAAAACATTTTAAATATTTTAAATGTTTGGTACGACAATGTCGTACCATTTTGCATTTCTGAAAATATTTTACGTATAATTTGTAAAAACATTTTAAATATTTTAAATATTTGGTACGACAATGTCGTACCAATTTGCATTTCTGAAAAATATTTTACGTATTTAAATAAATGATTTACGGAAAATAAAAAAAAGGGAAAACGATTTGGGACGAGAATCTCGTCCCAAATTTGCAAATACAGTGTCGACCCAAATTGTAATTTAAATGTTTGACTGGTAAGTGGGTCCCCGTTCAATGTCGTCCCATTCCTTTGCAAAAATGTCGACCCAAATTTTTTTGGGACAAATAAAATGGTACGACCAAAAAAGGTCTAAATGTCGACCCAAACTGAATTTGTCTCGACTTTGCTTCATGATTTGGGACGATATTGTAGTCCCAAATCGTTTCATTTTTTGTATTGGCGGCGGTAGCACCCAATCATTGAAACACCCCCTACAGGGGGTGTTCGGATAATATCTCCCAAATAAAAAGGCCTATGATATACAAACCCCCCATGATGTTAAATCAGGGGGGGGTTAGTCAAAGATTCCCCCTTGTCTCCCTTTTGTTTCTAGTTTTTTGTCAGTTTCTGTTCCGTATTCCTGACAGTTTTATAGTTTTTGTCAGTTTCTGTTCCGTATTTCTGTTCCGCACTTTCAGGTTTATAGCTTTTTGATAGCATAAAATTATAAAAAAAAAATAATAATAATAATAAAATAAAAAATAAAAAAAATTTGAAAAAAATGGGGGGGGGGTGGATAAGGGTTTTTGGGGGTGGGGATAAGCTGTACCATTCTTAGGCTGGATGGCAAGGGAAGGGTTTTTTCACCATACACATCAGCGCCACGTTACCTTTATCTCTCCTCTCACTCCCCTTTACCTCACTTCACATTTTAGTGGGCAAGGGAAACCCATCTTCACCTTAACTCCACCATTCATTAAAATACCCAATTTATACAAATATACCCCACTAAATACCCCACACACACTCACACACAAAATAAAAAATAATAAAACAAGAAGTAAACTTATGGTTAACCGTTCACCACAAATTGACTTGGGAGGTGTGCAAGGTGAAGGCTTCATGCGTGAATTATGGTGGGAGGCAAGGAGAATTATGGTGAGGGAGGAAACCTTCATCTCCCTTGCCGAGTAGTCTTAAAATCTTGAACAGTCA
Organism: Artemisia tridentata subsp. tridentata; assembly: GCA_021014915.2. Taxonomy (NCBI): domain Eukaryota; kingdom Viridiplantae; phylum Streptophyta; class Magnoliopsida; order Asterales; family Asteraceae; genus Artemisia; species Artemisia tridentata. The sequence goes on along the minus strand of CP139508.1, from coordinate 510,605,941 downwards.
ACAAACATTTGCTGAGTAGTCTTAAAATCTTGAACAGTCAACAAACATTGCCTCCCACCATAATTCACGCATTGCCGACAAAACAGACAGTACAAGCGGCGGCAGCTGGGGAAAAAGTCAACACCCCCCTAAGGGGGGTTTGGATAAGATGGGCCCAAACGATTTGGGTGGGGATAAGCTGCACCATTCATTAATTCCTGTGTTATAAAAACCCCCTTACACATAGGGTCCGCCTATTTTTGAGGAAATGTACAATCCGACAAAACAGACAGTACAATCCGACAAAGCGTAAAAAAGGTCAATATATCATAATAGGGAGGGTCAATATATCCCCACCCATCATTAATTCCTTTGTCGTTGACGCACTCAATTCATAATTTAATCTCGTACTATAAATCGGTGGAACATAGTCAATATTGCATTTAATGTGTCGCATTCAAGAAAGCAGATTTGAAGAATCTTTAGTTGTCTTTTGTTGCAATATCACGTGGCCAAACCAATTCATGATTCGAAGGTGAGATTTAAATTGATTTTAATATTGGAGTTACGTGTGATATATTTTCTTTAGGTTGGGTTATAATGGTGTGTTGACTTTATCACTGTCGCTGCTTATGCTGTTTGCTTTGTCGGATTATACATTTCATGAGAAATAGACAGGACCCATACGTAAGGGGTTTCTTATAACACCTCCCTTTTCTTTTTGTATCTTGATTTGCATTGGATCTGATCCATTTAAGTTGTCGTCTTCTACAAGTTATACAGTGAAGGTTGTCGGTTTGAATATTTGTTTGTCCTTCGTATGAAACGATCACGTGGGTTTAGGAAGATGACGTATAGTAGTTTTGGATTCATGGGACATGTTTGGGCTTTTAAAACTTGATAAGACCATCTCCAACAGGTGGTTTTTGGTGGTTCAAACCAAACCAAAAACCACCCCAACCATTAGAGCCCTCGTTTAAACCAAGTGAGGTTTGGAAAATCAAACCAGCAAAAACGGGCCCCACCATGGTTCAAACCAACAAAAACCACTCCAATGGTTGGTTTTTTGTTGGTTTTTGAAATTGAAAATTAATGTTAAGTGATGATTGAGAAGGTGTATTGTTGGAGTAAAAAATGTGATTTTTAAGAAAGCTGATGTGGCAGTGATGTGGCTGGTTTGAACCAGAAACTGTTGGAGATGGTCTAATGGTAGTATCAAAGGAAACTCATATGGACTTGCTCGTGTTTTTTCTCTTTTTTTTGTGAATTTTTGTTTGTAGATGTATGATGTCTGTGAAAAGGTTTCGTAATATTGGAAGTATTTCTCCTTATCGGAAAAAAATAGAGTATTTTTTATTAGAGGTGTTTTTGGTGTGTGAAGTTGATGTTGTAAAATGGTGAAATAGTGATACTATACTAGTAATATTTGTTCTTCACCAGCCATGTGTTGAAGTCTCGAGAAATAATGTGGGATTTAGTTATATGAATATTCAACTTTCTAAAAATTAAAGATAGTAGCTTATCTCTAATTGGATTTCCTTTTTCCAATTGGATTTTATTCCAAATATGTGATCATAGAGCTCGCTTACACTAAGTATACCATCAATGGGAACTTTGCTTTCTGGTTGGGAAGTGTCTTTCATCTTTTTCACTTCTCATTACTCTTTTTATTCACTTTTCTTACATTTCTAGGACCAACAATTCATTCGGGCAAGACATATTACGATGTCATGATGCGCCCATTCCTATGGCCAGATACAAGTTTTATCCAAAGGACAAACAACACTTTTAGATGTCTATCTATTTTGAAGAAATAGCCGTAATACAGTCGAGACATAGGAGGGGTGTCCAATGGTCCGTTCTCAAATAATTGAGATATACAAAACAAGGGAAACTTTTTTTCTCGCGAAAATTACTACAGTACCCAAATGGATGGGGACTTTTCTTGCAGTGCCCCAACCTGTTGCCATATTCAAAAATACCCATGCATCACGCGTAATATTTTTCGTGGGACGCCAGATGCTTTAGTGTCAACATTCTATTAGTCGGAAAAAAAAAAAAAAAAAAAAAAAAAAAAAAAAAAAGGAATCACACGTATAAATTTTCGTGAGACGCTAGATGTATTTTAAAAACCATTTATATTTTTTCTAAAAATATCACGCGTAAAGCATCACGCTAGACGCTAGATGTTGGAATAAATTATCAATTGTATATTGCATGATTGATACACGTACATATATTATATATTTGATGAATAAAATCTCACCTGAGACCAATCTCAATATATTTGATGAGTAAAATTCAGTTGTCGCTTATAGTTATAGCATGCAATATATTTGATGAGTAAAACAATTGTCCCTTACAGACCATTCTCAGTGACTTAGTTATAATAAACCATTCTCAGTGACTTTAGTGTAAAGCATCAAAACAAAAATAGTTATTTGACAGCATGCATGCAAACGTTTATAGTTATTTGACATTCCAGCATGCATGCAAAAAAAAGAAACCCTAGTTATATTAAACCCTAATTCGCTTGTGCATACTTGTATGCGAAAATAAACATTAAAAACATAAAAAGTATTGATATACCATAATTGTTACTACTAATAAGGAGTAATAAGGAGGATTAATATAGCATAAAACTTTTATTCAACTACAAATAAAAAAACGAAGTTTATGTAAATAAACATTACATAGACAATATTAAACCTAAACGTAGGTAATAAATATGTAAAAGGTTCAGCCAATAAAAACTGTATCCTTGTCGTAAACCTGAACAATGTTCCTCAATGTAATGTTAAGACCAAAGGGTGTTGATTTTGGGGTAAACACTGAAAAATTACAAAGTACCAACACAGCTCCGACTTTGATAGAGTCTTTGTAACCCGATTCTTCTGTAAGGACTTTGTGATGAATTGTACCAGAGAATGTCCCCGTTGGATCTTTTAGTGTCACTGTTAGCTCACCAAGTGCGGTAGGAGTACAAGTCTTGATTAGAGCCACAACAAGTTCAAGTTTCCCTTTTATGATACAGTTTTTTATATTGCCAAGACAACCAGTTACGATGATACATTCGCTATTACGCAGCTTATTAATAGCGCATAGCCATGGCCCACGCGAAAAATGATCATCTTCAACGACATCTTCATTTATCTTCCTTACATATTCTTGTGTTGGCACTAGAAAATAATCAGGGCCACCTTCCCTAATGTCCGCATTTTTGTGGAGAATAGCCGCTTGAATAATACCAGCTGGACCGGGTATTAACCTGTCCCGGATGTTTGAAGAGGTAGATGAATCCCCAACATTATGTTGGTATCGTTTTGTGTATCCGGAATTGTTTTGTTGGGCCATTTTATGAATAGATAAATTTTTCTGGAGAGTAGATAATTTGATAATGGTGATATGTGTTTAGAGAAAATGAATTGTGAATGAGTGTTTATAGTTGAAATTGTGTTATATCTCGCGTATAAAAGTACACGTACGCGGGGTTGTCACAGATTAGTCAAATCATTGTCATAGACTTGTCACATCATTGTCATAGAGTTGTCTAATCCGTGTCATATCCCGCGTAAAAAATTACGCGTACGCGGGGTTGTCATGGAGTTGTATAAACTGACACATACCATGGTCATTTTCAAGATTGTTCCAACGTCTGGAACTAAATGTATAAACTGACATATACCATGGTCCTTGACCGTAATACGGGTAATTAATCTTTAAAAGGGTAGGGTCTAAGTTGTCGGGACGGACACCGAAACCGATGACCATTTTTGGTGAATCAGGTTGATTCAAGAAAGTAGGGACGAATATTCCTACAGATCTTTTTATCGATGGGTTCCAAAGAACAACCATCATATTTAAACCATACGAAAAGCATCAGACACCTTCAGAAGTAGCAATTGGCTTAGGAGTTGGAAGATTCAAAGTTGTTTCTAGATTCGTAAAGGCTAAATTTTCATTTACGGAAAACATAAAACCAATATTACCTTGCATATATGTTAAATTGAAACAACACATATCTCTTTCACAAAAACCGTAACTACGGATGAAGTTCGGTAAGTCTATGGAAGACTTCCATCTCTTTGACACAGTACGAAACTGTAGTAACCACTTAACTGGTAGTTTCTTCATGATATCAACTTGAAGGTCAAATGGTATGTTGTCCGACATTTTTTGAAAAGTCAAAAGGAATGTATTAGTAAATGTTTTTTAGCAAGCAATTTCGGTGTAAAAGATTGTGTTTAATTAGCGTAAAAATACCAGACTTAAATAGAGTATATCTCGCGTAAAAAATTACACGTACACAGGATTGTCATGGAGTTGTCACATCATTGTCATAGAGTTGTCACATCTGTGTCATAGAGTTGTCTAATCTGTGTCATATCTAGCGTAAAAAATTACACGTACGCGGGATTGTCATGGAGTTGTCACATCATTGTCATAGAGTTGTCAAATCGGTGTCATAGAGTTGTCTAATATGTGTCATATATTGCGTAAAAAATTACACGTACGCGGGATTGTCATGGAGTTGTCACATCAGTGTATGTATATATAAGGAAAGATGTATGTTAAAACATAGCATATACACGAAAAATCAGATATACATAAATTCAAATGAATTCAGATATACATAAATTTAAATGTATATTACATTTTGATGATACTGAACGAGGTGTGGCTATGTATACTAATATCATGTACTCGTGGTTAGTTGATTATGTGCGTTCTAAATTCAATGTGGATCCCAATATTCGGCTGAATATTAAATTTTCACACCCTTCGTTTGACGTTCGAATGGATATTACCGACGACGATGAGGTAACTTTTTTTACTGATTTCGCTTACTCGAATGCAGGAATGTCACATCTGTATGTGGTTAAACCGAAAGAATTTGAAGAAACAACATGTTTTCGGTCCACCCAAAAAACCGAAACGTTTTACAATTTTTTTGAAACAACAACAACTAACCAAAACATCGAGACCTCTACTTTTCAAGAAAACTCATCTAATTTCTATAATAATAAGTCTTTTTTTGATGATGGGCCATCTAAGAATTTTGAATCAAATGATTATGAAAATGATGGGTCCGGATATAAAGATGAGGCTTATTTCACAAAACCAGGATCATCGTTTGCATTTGGGGCAGATGAGGATGTAGAAGTTGAAGAAAATGATTGTTTTTTTGGAGTTGGTGTTAACCCAAAACCTATTCACCATGACTGGAAGAACATTTTTTCATTAACTCCTCTCGTTCCTGAAACGCCTCTTTACCAGTCCAAAGCAATAAGTTCAAACGAATACAATAGTGATTCTAATTTTTTTTGTCGGAAAATTTTTTGAGTCAAGAGAAAAAATAGACGTTGCAGTTAGGTTGAAATGTTTAGAGGAAGGTTACCAGTTTTTATTAAGAAAGTCGGAACCAGACAGGTTTGATTGTAAATGCTTTCATTATACAGAATGTTAGTGCAAATATTATGATATTTAAACTAAACGGTTTCTTCGGTTTTAATAATGACAAACATGTAACTTGTAATACATAACGTAAAATGTGCAAGTTACTTGTAAACACAAATCATCAATGCATACTTACATCAACACCTCCCGACGTCTCAAGTATGCTTCAACGAAGTCGTAGATTTCCATCCCTACAAAAATCACTCAAGGTATTGACAAACAAATCTACTACTTGACAAATGATCAAAGGATTATATTTTTCTAAACTTCACATTTTTAATGTGACAAAACATTTTTTCAAAAATATATTTTACAAATTATTTTTGAATTAAAAAGAAATATTTTATTTTGAAAAATAAGTTTAAAAATCCCAACAGCTATTTCCCCCCCTCCCCCCAAAAAAATCAGCTCCAACCTTCCCCAAATAAGTTTTCACCAGAAAAGACAAAATTTGGAGCGTCCTTGTCTGGGACGGCTCCACGGTTCCACTAAATTTAGTGGAGCCGTGGGACATTTAGTGGAGCCGTCCGTACAAAATTTTCTGTAACGTTCAGATTTTTCTTGCCTATAAATAGTGGACCATTTCACACTTCCAACTTGATTTTTCCAGTCACTTTTCTCTGGTCTAATCCCTCCTCACTTAGATGACTTTCTTTGATCATTTGGAGAGTCTTAGTTTGTTTAAGATTGATCCAATCCTCAATTCAAGTGATCCTCTTCATTCCTCTTGATTAGCAAGAGAAGAACACAAAGTATCCAAGTAGATACAAAGTGTTGTCATCCCTCTTGATTAGCAAGAGAAGAACATAAAGTATCCAAGTAGATACAAAGTGTTGTCATCCCTCTTGATTAGCAAGAGAAGAACACAAAGTATCCAAGTAGATACAAAGTGTTATCATTCCTCTTCATTTGCAAGAGAATAACTCAAGGTATCCAAGAAGATACAAGAGTTGTAGTTGTTAGGTCTTGTAACATTTGTTACATTCTTGATTGTATCATGTGAGGACCTGATTTGATACACGGTTAAGGTGGTTAAACCTTGTGTCTTTGTGTATAAGATATATTGAGTTAATATGATTAAGCACGCGGAATTTACTTAACCACACTTAGAAGGTTATGTATGTTATGGAAATGGAAGAATTATATTTGTTACTTAACAAAGAACAAAGAAAGTTTTTCACTAAACGATTCAATATTATTCAAAATAATACGAGTGATCTTGAGTTTCTCACTAGGGTTACAAAACCTTGAATCTTATACTTCTAGATTTGTAATATGTTATTTTGTTTGTTCTATGTCTTAACAGATATTCACACACATATTCACTAGACTAAGATCTCTTTTATAGTTGCAAAAGATCTTTACAAATTGCTTAAAGTCTTGACCGACTTACTTGGTTAACTTATGCTTATTGTGTCAGTACATAAGATACAACATGTATCTATGTATACAACTTGTTAACTAAGCACATGGAGTAAGATATTATCTACCGTATATGTTTGACCAAAATACAATAAATATCTTTTCGATCTTATCCTATGAGTCACTGATCAGCAGTACCATATACAACTAGCAGTACCTTCAACTTGAACTAGCAGTACCTTCTTGCTCTAGCAGTACCTTGATGTACTAGCAGTACCTTGATCATGAACTAGCAGTACCTTCGACTTAGAGTAATTTCTAATACTCTAACTTCAGAATATTTAATTCCCAACAATCCTCCCCTAAACATGTGAATCAATTCAAACATGTTTTCTTAATTAAATGAGGACTTGTGAAGATCTTTCAAACACTTCATGAATCTGAACTATTCTTCTTATTCTGAACTCATCTGCCTTGTTCTTCTTTGACTTTAGCAATATCAAAACATTGTACCAAAAGATGGTGCAATTTCCTTGGATGGAGGAATTGTAAGAGGCAATGATTTCAACAAGTGAAATCATCTATCAGCATGCCTTTGCAAGTAATAAACAAACATAATGAACTGAAATTGAAACTTTTCTTCGTTTGATCTAGATAGAACTTTCTCCTTTAGAAATGCTTCATCCCTTCTAGATATTTGATCTATTCTTGTCATTTTCAACCTCTACATCATCATCTTGTATGCTCTTGTCTTCTCCTTCCATATATTGGTTTATTCTTCCTTTCTGGGCAATTATTTCCTTCTCTGAGATTGTAACCTCCCCTGAAGCAAATAACTTTTGTTTCCTCCCCTTGTTTGGAAGATCTCACTATGTACCTTTGACTGATCTATCAATGTGAACTTGTTGTCAGACAATATTGTACATGAAGCCATCAATTCTTTAAAAGTTTAAGTTGCTGTCCTCATCACTTCTAGGTGTGTTAACTCCTATGAGAGGTGAATCAGTGGATATTTTGATTCATAATCCATCAATGAATGGTTTTTGAGAATCCTTGAAAATCCTTTTAAGAAATCATTTAACTTAGTAGTATGTTTATGATTTTAGAATTGAAAAATCATACTACTTCCAACCATTTTGAAAGAATCAAGTGTATAACAGACACCTAATCAAAATTTCGGTTTAAAATAACCTCTGGTTGTGTGAGAACCAATGTATTTCAGTTATCACTAACTGCCTGTGAAAAGATAAATCTATTCAAAAGATTTTCTTGACAGGGTTTCCAGCTCATAGCAATTGTTACCTCCAACACAAGTGTTAGATTCACTTTTACTAGCTGTTCTTTCTATCAGATGTCCTTAGACTAACTCATTATACTTGAAAGTATAAAATGATAGAAAGTGAGTTGTATCAGTTACTATCTGATCAACTAAGTCATCAATTCAATGTGAAATATCATAACTAGATTTCAAGAAATAAGTTTTAAGGAGGTTAAATTCCTAAACTCAGTCCATCATAAACCTATTATGGTCAGCAATTTGATAAGCATTCTGCTGTTCCCATTTCACTTGAAATATCCTTTGTGTTCACATATTCATACCTGAAATAGTTAGTCTAAAACCAAAAGAACAATGTACAAATTACTTGTCTTGCATTAGTATAATCATAAAACCAACTGTATGAATAACACAATTCAAATTTTGATATATTAGCAGTACCTTATAAATCCAGCAGTACCAAAAAAAATTTATGTACAAAAACACATCATATTGAAAATTTAAAGATTAAGCATTCCAATACTTGCTATCAAGTACTGAAACCTTGAAACATCAAAAGCTTTGGTTAACAGATCTGCAAAATTATGCTCTGAAGCAATTTTAAGAACTTGAATTAATCTTTTCTCATTGCAATCTCTTATAAAGTGATGTCTAATTTCAATGTGTTTTGTTTTAGAGTGTTGTACCGGATTTTTAATAATACAAATTGTACTACTATTATCAATATAAATAACAGTGTTTAAGAAATTGTACCCATAATCAAGGAGTTGGTTTTGAAGCCATAGAACTTGACTAGAGCAACTTGCAGCAGCTATATATTCAGCTTCAGTTGTTGAATTTGCCACACTTGTCTGCTTCTTACACTGCCATGAGACAAGTCTACACCCAAGGAATTGACATCCTCCAGTTGTTGACTTTTTGTCCAAGCTAGCACCAGCATAATCACTATCCGAATATGCTACCAAGTCAAAAGGAGATTCTCTAGAATACCATATACCCAACCTTGGTTGACCTTTGAGATATCTAAAAATTCTCTTGACTGCAATTAAATGAGAAACCTTTGGAGTAACTTGAAATCTTGCACAGACACAAACAGAAAACATGATATCAGGTCTAGATGATGTAAGGTACATCAAAGAGCCTATCATAGATCTGTAACTGTGTACATCTACATTTTCTCCATCTTCATCTTTCAGAAGGTGCTTCTCAGGGTCCATTGGTGTGCTTGCAATTTTTGAATCAGCAAATTGAAATTTTCTAAGTATCTCTGCAACATATTTGTCTTGACTAATAAATATGCCTTCAGATGATTGCTTAACTTGCAAACCCAAAAAGAATGTAAGTTCTCCCATAGAACTCATCTGAAACTTATCTTTCATAAGCTTCTCAAATTCTAAACACATTTCCTTCCTTGTAGATCCAAAGATAATGTCATCCACATACACCTGTACTAACAGAAGATCCTTCTTGTGTTGTTTGATGAAAAGTGTTTGATCAATCTTCCCTCTTTGAAATCCATTTTCTAATAAGTAGGAAGCAAGTGTTGCATACCAAGCTCTTGGTGCCTGATGAAGGCCATAGAGAGCTTTCACTACTCTGTACACTTTGTTTGGATGTAATGGATCAGTGAAACCAGGAGGTTGTGAAACATACACCTCTCTTCCAATTTCACCATATAAAAATGCGCTTTTGACATCCATTTGGTAGACTGTGAAGCCTAAAAATGAAGCATAAGCTAGAAACAGCCTAATTGGCTCAATCCTTGCTACTGGAGCATAAACTTCATCATAATCTATTCCTTCTTCTTGTGTGTACCCTTGTGCTACTAGTCTAGCCTTATTCTTGATCACAATTCCTCTTTCATCCCTTTTGTTCTTAAAAACCCATCTAGTGCCAATTACCTTTTCATTCCTAGGTAAATCTACTAGCACCCAAACCTTTTGAATCTTGAACTGAAGAAGCTCTTCTTGCATAGCCTCTACCCAGCTTGAATCATCTAGGGCTGTAAGAATATTCTTTGGTTCCTTTTGAGAGAGAAAACATACAAATAAACAAGAGTTTGAAAGCTCATGTTGTTTTGAAGCATAAAGGGCATCAAGAATCCCTTTTTGGTCTGAAGAGACTAGTTGTCTTCTTGTCTTCACACCAGATTGTATATCTCCTATCACATTATCCAGGGAGTGAACTTTGTGAATCCTTGTGTGTGGTGTAGAAGGAACATGATAAAATGGTGAAAGATTAGTCAAATCCACTTCATCTTCTTGGAACTCTGCATCTTTTGAGTGTGAAGGACCAGCAGGACCTTCAACTGAACTAACAGTTCCTTCAAATGAACTACCAGTACCTTGAGAAGTACTAACAGTACCTTGCTCTGTCTCAGCAGTACCATCAATATTTATCATATTGAGTTGTTCCTCTGTTCCAACATCTTTTCTTTGAGCCTCAACATCTTCTTTTGCTTTACCAGAAGAAGATTCATCAATGTTTGAAGCTAAATCCACACTGGTACTTGACCACAATGGCATAATGACATCAAATTGATCTTTATCTAACTCCACCTCATTTGTTGCTTGTGAACCTGAAAAGTTATTAGTTTCTGCAACAACAGGTATATAATTCATAGAATTTGTTAGATAATCAAGATCAAATATCCATTTTGGTCCTTGACCTACTACATTGGATTTGTTTTCCAGAAACTCCACATGTAGTTCTTCTTGAACTTTCTCAGTTCTTAAGTTGTAGACTCTAAAAGCTTTGCTAACAAGAGAATATCCAACTAAGAAACCTTCATCTGCTTTACCATCGAATTTTCCTAAATGGTCTAAGGTATTGAGAATAGTCACATGACATCCAAAAGGTCTAAGAAATCCTATTGCAGGAGTTCTACCATTAAAGAGTTCATATGATGTCTTATTGTGAGGCTGCACAACTAAAACTCTATTTTGAACATAGCAAGCAGTGTTAATTGCCTCTGCCCAAAAGATTATAGGTAGCTTAGAATCAGCTCACATTGTTCTAGCAGCTTCAATTAGTGTTCTATTCTTTCTTTCAACCACTCCATTCTGTTGTGGTGTTCTAGCAACACTATATTCTCTCCTAATACCTTTTTCTTTGCAGAAATCATCCATAACTCTATTTCTAAACTCTGTCCCATTATCACTCCTAATGACTTTTACTTTCTTGCTTACTTGGTTTTCTATCAGTGTAATGAATTCCTTAAGGATGCTTGATGTCTCATCCTTAGTGGCTAAAAAGAAAACCCATGTAAATCTGCTATAGTCATCAGTTATAACAAGACAATATTTTTTATGTTGCATACTCCTTACTGAAACTGGTCCAAATAATTCCATATGCAGCATAAACAATGACTGATTGATAGAGTTAAAAATTTTGGGCTTACAAGTGGCTTTGTGTTGTTTGCCTTTTAGACAAGCAATGCATGTTTGATCATTTTCAAATCTTTTGTGAGGTAAACCTCTTACCAAACCATTCTTAACAATTTTATTTATGGTTTTGAAGTTAATATGACCAAGCCTTCTATGCCATTTCATTGATTCATCCAATGTGGCCTTTGATACAAGACAAGTTAAATCCTTTTTAGGAATGATGTTCTTCATATCAACACTATACATATTGGCCTTTCTAGGAATTCTAAGAAGTACTTGATTTTCATCAGGCATCTTAAAATCCTTAGATAGAACAAGACATCCAGTGTCAGTAAAAAGGACATTATTCTTTTTGTCACACATTTGTGAAACACTAAAAAGATTATACTTTAACTCTTGTACATAGTACACATTTTCAAAATCTAAATTTCCGGTTTTAATAGTACCTTTACCAGAAATTTTGCCACGAAAACCACCTCCAAAGGTAACATATCCTCCATTGAATTCTTGAAAATCTGAAAGATAAGACATGTTGCCTGTCATGTGATTGGAACATCCACTATCTAAGTATCCTTGATCTTGATGATCAATAGAATGTTCCTGCACACAAATAAGAGTGTTAGTTTTCTTTGGGGATCCAAGCCATTACTGACTTGGATCTGCCTCTTGCATCAATGTAATTTAATCTTTTAAGGACTGTTGATGCAACATTGGATTTTTGAATCCAACATGCTGAGGCCTTAACAACATTTGCCCTATTACCCTTAGCAGCAGAGTGAATAACATGCTTAGCAGAGTCTGCTAACTTTGAAGTCACACCCTTCGGTCTCCAAATTTGTTTGTGGACCACTGCTTTTGTTTGAATGGGCCTTAGAACAGTTTTAGATGCATGTATGAAAGTTGTTTTTGCATCCTTAGCTGTTGATTTTGGGTTAACAGTCATCATAGGTCTAACAGTACCTTTTGATCTACCAGGACCTTTAATTTGAACTGGTAGTACCTTTTTGTCTGTATTAGCAGGACCTTTTTGTCTGTCAGGACCTTTGGGTCTAGACTTGTTTGAGACTGTTCTGGGTTTAGTTCTATGAGTATTAGAGTGAAAATGAGTTTGAGGAGTTTGCCTTTTGTAGTTCACCCTATTGTTTTCATACCCAGTTACCCTTTGGTTGCAGAAAGCTACAAGATGGTCAAAACTACCACATGTATAACAAGCTTTATTGTAAAATGCAAAGTCATCACCTAATTGGTTAGACTTGAGGTTGTTCCAATTCCTTTGGTTACCTCTGGGCTTGTTTGTAGTTCTATATTGTTCACAATATCTAACTGGTTTCCTAACAGTCTTAACATTTGACTTAGGCCTGTTAGTGTTGTGATTGACTATCTTAGGAATACTTGTTCCTACTTTCTTAACCAAGACAGGTTTAGACATAACCTGTTCTTCTTCATCACTATCACTATCAGTTGTACAATCTTCAACAACTATAGCATCTCCTTTCTTAACAAAAGACACCTTGTCCTGATAAGATAAAGTTTTATCTAAACTTTTACTTACCTTTTCTATCTTTGGAGATTTAGTGACCTTAGAACCATATTCCATGATTGGTTCTTGGAACTCAGGTAAACCTGTGTGTGCTAAGTCAATACCTGGAGGTGAATGAACACCTCTGTATGGTGGGGGTACAGACTTAAATCCAACACCAGAATTAACCTTATCAATAACTTGGGCTTCCCAAAGCTTATTGAATCCTTCTGAGGAATGTGCTAAAACATCCACAGAAACCTTTACATTTTCTCTTTCATTTTTGTGTTTAGCTAATGAATCATTCAACTCAACAATACACTCATCTCTGATCTTAATGTCATTTTTTAGTATATTGATGTCATTAGCAAAATGAGTTTCATTCACTTTAAAATGTAAGACTTGTTTTTCTAAAACACCTAGACCTCTTTTGTGATTAGCCAAATTAAAAAGAGAGTTAAGTAGCTCTTCTCTATGAGCTTCAAATCTCTTATTAAGGTCTTCATAAGCTTTAAGATTAGGACATGATTCAGTACAAGATGTAATATTGTTTACCTCTGAATCAGAATGGGCCATTAGAGCAAATTCATTGGCCAAAAGAGCAGCATTCGGTGGTGCATCCTCTTCAATAGCCATAGAGCTCCAATCATAACCAATACCATCAATAGCCAACATAGCCTTTGGCTCTTCAACAGTAACTTCCTTTCTCCTATCTTGCTTATACCATGTGTTTCTATTCTCCTGCTTTCTTGGACTTATACACTCCTTAGCAAAGTGTCCTAACCTATGACAGTTGAAACACTCCACTTTCTTTTTATCAAACCCAGCAGTATCATTACCATTTATGGTAATTTGCTTCCCAGTTCTCTGCCAATGCTTCTTGGCTCTCATGCTGAGCAAAGCAACCTGCCATTTGATGTCCATTTCTTCCAAATCATCTCCATCAACCTGCTCTAGGTCTTCATGATTTAGAGGAGAACCACTAGACTGACTAGATATAAATACATAGAATGCTGGATCACCAAGTCCTGCAACAGTCTTTTGTGCACTAGTAGAAGGACCACCATTTGTAGCATTAGAAACACTTTCAACTTCTTCTACCTCTTCATCCTTACCAATACTAGGAGATGACAAAAGTTCCACGTTCCCAGAACTAGTACCATAAGTTCCAGACTTTCTAAGACTTTGTTCAACAATTTTGAAGTTGTTGTACAAATCATTGAGCTTCATTGTTTCAATGTCTGGTTTGTTCATCCAGACAATAACATGAGTATGGAACTCATCAGGTAGACTTCTTAAAAACTTCATGTTGAGATCTTCCTTCTCTGTCTCAACACCCAACACAGCTAACTGACTGACAAGCTTATGTAATCTTGAGAATAGCTTATCAAGAGTCTCATTACTAAAAGCAGTAAAGTTTTCAAATTGTTGCTTTAGTAGTGTCTTCTGTGTCTTTTTGGTAGTTTCATTACCACCAAAGTATGCACAAATCTCTTCAAAAAGAGTTTTTGCATCAAGATACTTGTTAAATGATAGCATCTGCTCACCAGGAATGGTCATAAGCAGCAAATTTCTTGCTTTCTGATCATTTCTCTTCAGTATCTTCTCTTCATTTGACACTGGTCCAGTATTTCTTTTCCTACTTGTTTTACCTTCTAGGACAACCTCTGAGTAGCTTGGTGAAAAAGAATCACCATATATAATTATATCCCAAAGAGTATAATCTTGGACCATGAAATATTGCTCAATTCTCATCCTCCATAACTCAAACTCATTGGGTTTGATCATGGGCAACTTTACAGCAACATTTGTTTGAGCATCATGTGCATCCATTTCTGTTTCTTCTAATTCAAATATATCAACCTCTAGCTCTGATACCAACTGTGAGGACCTGATTTGATACACGGTTAAGGTGGTTAAACCTTGTGTCTTTGTGTATAAGATATATTGAGTTAATATGATTAAGCACGCGGAATTTACTTAACCACACTTAGAAGGTTATGTATGTTATGGAAATGGAAGAATTATATTTGTTACTTAACAATGAACAAAGAAAGTTTTTCACTAAATGATTCAATATTATTCAAAATAATACGAGTGATCTTGAGTTTCTCACTAGGGTTACAAAACCTTGAATCTTATACTTCTAGATTTGTAATATGTTATTTTGTTTGTTCTATGTCTTAACAGATATTCACACACATATTCACTAGACTAAGATCTCTTTTATAGTTGCAAAATATCTTTACAAATTGCTTAAAGTCTTGACCGACTTACTTGGTTAACTTATGCTTATTGTGTCAGTACATAAGATACAACATGTATCTGTGTATACAACTTGTTAACTAAGCACATGGAGTAAGATATTATCTACCGTATATGTTTGACCAAAATACAATAAATATCTTTTCGATCTTATCCTATGAGTCACTGATCAGCAGTACCATATACAACTAGCAGTACCTTCAACTTGAACTAGCAGTACCTTCTTGCTCTAGCAGTACCTTGATGTACTAGCAGTACCTTGATCATGAACTAGCAGTACCTTCAACTTAGAGTAATTTCTAATACTCTAACTTCAGAATATTTAATTCCCAACATATCATAGCATACATCAAGATCATTTTTCTTTTGAGAGTTTGTGAGGGAAGATCATTGTGATCTTGTCGAGATCTTGAAGATCTCTTGAAGCCATTGGGCTTGTGTGATTGATCAAGTGGATCAAGGGTAGATCGGGTAGATCGAGTCAAGTGGGAGTAGATTATTGTGATCGTGTCGAGATCTTGGAGATCTTTTGAAGCCATTGGGCTTGTGTGTATTGATCAAGTGGATCAATTGTAGATCGGGTAGATCGTGGTAGATTGGTGCTAGCTAAGATTAGCACTCGACATCTGGCTTAGTGTCGGAAATAAGATAAGCGACGTGTAAGGTGTAGATCGGGTAGATCGTGGTAGATTGGTGCTAGCTAAGATTAGCACTCGACATCTAGCTTAGTGTCGGAAATAGGATAAGCGACGTGTAAGGTGTAGATCGGGTAGATCATGGTAGATTGGTGCTAGCTAAGATTAGCACTCGACATCTAGCTTAGTGTCGGAAAACAAGTTAAGTGACGTGTACGGTTTTCTTCCGCCTGAAGGGACTTTGTTGGTTAGTGAAGTAACTCTCGAGTTGGGTACTCGGGGAGTGGAGTAGGGCGAAGAGGAGCTTCGTGACCGAACCACTATAAATCACGGTGTCCGGTTTGCGCCTTCTTACTTATCTATTTACTTTCATTTCATTCTTTATCGCTTTATATTTGCATTGCGTTTTTGCTTGTGTGGCTAGTTGCTTATGTTATGTTGATTATCTATGTGTCGTGTTTTGATTGTGCATATGTTGTAGTTTACTATATTCATCTCTTGATGCTATATGATCATAGTTGACACTTTTCATATCACATCACACTTGATCGGGAGTTTGATACAAAAGTTTTAAATTTTTAAATGGAAACGTATTCACCCCCCTTCTACGGTTTTCACAATTGGTACCAGAGCCACGTCGCTCAAATTTTTAAAACAAATGGTTTTCAAAATTGAGTACGATCCATGTATCAAATTACCTATGAATATGATGAAATATGATAAGTAATTTGTTGTCTAATACTTACAAGTTTTGTTGTTAAGTATACTTCGTCATACTAGCTTGAAGGTTTTCTTTAATCACTAAACGAATAGAGTTTTTAAGTGTCCAGTCATGTTTTGAGAACGAATCATTATGTCATGTAGTTCTGAATCTGAAAACAGACCGCGGTACCATTAAATATAGGACGGTACCGTTATATTTAATGGTACCGTGGGTCATTTAACGGTGCCGTGCATCTGTTTGTCTGTTTTTCATTTTTGGTTCATTTTCAAAAATCCATATAAAATCAACCATAAGTCTGTACGAGTCGTGTCGCCCATCATTTTAAACGACGTTGAGTCTACTTTCATTTGAGAAATATTTTTATGAATTAGTTCCAAATGAAAGCATGTTAAAGTCCTTGATTTTCAACTAAAGGTCTTCTGGTCATACAGTTTGCGTAAATTTTTGGTCAAACTGAAAAAGGGCGATTCAGTTTTTAAACCTTAACGTGTTTTCAAAGTGACTTAGCAAAAATCTTTGTAATGGGGAGGAAATCAATTCGTTTTCAAATAAAATCAAGCTTAGTATACATTGTTATACCTAATATACAAAATGACGATAAGTATTTTTGTGTGTTAAGCTAAATTGCTATTTGTTTGTTATAGTTTTCCGATTTATGCATTTATAAGACTCATGCTAATTTACTTGCACTATATTAAGTAATTAGTTTGCATTGCATATAGGCATAGACCATTTTTCTTGCATTTGTTGCAAGTTTTTAAAATGGTTTAGTAACCTTCTTAGGAATAGAAACTAAGTTGGTAGATCATGTGTGTCGAAAGATATGGTCTTACACAATTATTTTTCCAAAGGTTTAAGTGTAAAAAGTATATCACCCCAAAATACTTAACACTTTCATAAAATCCAAATCCGTAACATGATCTTTAAATCATTACATCATTTTGTCTTGTTTGACCATGGGTTGTCTAAACAAGATAAAAGGTCATTTTAATACATTAGTATTTAAGTAAAAGAAAATGTATTAAACTTGCATTGATTTAACACGCATACAAAATGTTTTAAACATTTAGTATTTTACGTATGATGTATAAAAATAGTTAAGATAACTATTTTTATACTAATGAGGTGTCGAAAAAGTAAGAATATTATACTTAATAATATAAATAGTTTTTCTCAAATAAAAATAAATGACAGTATTAAAGTAGCAACTTAATATGTCATTAACCTCACGCATACAACTAGTATTAGAATAAATGGAACACACTCCTTAAATTTTTATTTTATTTTTAAAAGGAGTGATCGTGAGGGTTAAGAAAGATTTCGAGTACATATCAATTCATTATTCAAATTATGATTGATATCATTATCCAATCTAATTGACAAGTTTTCGAGTGTGGACATGAAATTGGAGTCATTATTTGTCTAGCTTCAAGATAACATCAAAATATGATGAAATATATTATCTTGAATCTACATACTCAATTACACTCGATTGTTATGAAAATAATGACGTCCACTCAAGACGAATATAATATGCATCGGATCATAACTCACACTTGTGTTGAAGATGCCATATTAAGTCTTCTTGTCCAATGGTTGTGTTCCAAACTTTAAACTAACATGTTTAAAAGATGCATAAAATACACAACTAAGTAGGATTGACAACTTAGGTGTTTCATCCGAAATATACAAGTAATTTACATTGCAATGCAATTGGTAAATGTGTCATTTCCGAAAAACCAAACACGAGCAAACAAACGACATATGTAAACTTTGCTCATGAACAACTCAACACTCAAAGCCACATGTCTAGTAAAAGTGTCACGCATAATATGTTATTAACTATTATGTAAGTCATCAATCTTTGAGAATATCACATGTATTTCTCTTATCAAAAGATTGACAAAAGATAACCTATATCTCATGCATCTTATTTTCTTTGTAACATGAATGGTTATGTTACAAGAGAATGCATTGCATCTTGTTAACAAATGTAGGATATTAGAGTTGAATAATAACCTAATACAACATGTGTCATTGCATAAACAAGTAAAATTGGTCATACACTAAAATACTTGTTTCACAAAGCATTCGTAAGAGTGATAAGTTTCCTCTTAGAAAAGCATATTTGTTGAAATATACAATATGTCTCATTTTTAATATAATGCTCACAAGATCTATTGAGGTATGTAACATTCACTAGATTCTTTCTCAAGATATGCAAAGGAGCATTCTTGAAACACACACAATGTAGTAGATTCTACATTATATCACATTAGAGTGTCTCTTGGTTCTAGGAAACCAAATCATGTTAAAATAACATGTAACAACTCAACAAACAAAGATGTTGTCCAAGAGATCATAAAATACATCATCACCATCAAACAACCTTTAAATCTCAAGCACGAAATTAAAACATTTCACTTGCCTTTGTTAGGAGTTGTGTAAGACATGTCATTTTCTTAACCAACTTTCAAAGTATGGTTAATTGAGTCATATTAGGCCATGTATAAGCAAAACAAGATAACATCATCTTTGCTATACTTCTATAGGCAAATATAGGAATTTGAATTCTTCTAAGATGAGAATGACTACCGGAGAACCTATCGTACTAGAAATTCAATTTGACCTAACGGTTGGATTGCTTCCAGGAGAGAAGTTGGGTTCGTGTATAACCCGTAAAAATGGCCGTGTTTAGCCTTAATTGAGCACCACTAGTGATAGTCTCATACTCATTCTCTAACTTGAAAATTTTTCATTCCTACATTTGACTAGAGATAGTTTACATCGGTGAACTTTATCTACCATTAGGATGTCATCTTAAACAAGTAGTAATTAGGATCTGCCTTAGCAAACCTAAAGTGCTTGCATCCCACATACGTGTTTTAAAATTATAACATGTTCTCATAAGACATGATTAACTGTCTTCATGATCTTAAATGCTAAATGATTATCATGTTTTGCATGCTGGTTGCATTTATTCCTTATGTGCATTTTACATGATTTGCTTGTAAAGTTTGCACCCACACTATGCTATTTTGACACATTGGGAATTAGGTATGCCCATCACTATGAACCCTTAGAAGTCATAGGGTCATACACTAGTGTCAAAACCTATAAGATTAGAGTAGTCGCGAAGTTGTCCTAATTCCCCAGTCATCACTTCGCCTTCTTCCAAGTAATACACCCGTTTGTCATGGGAAGGTTAGATACAAACCTAGTAGAACTCGGAGTAGGATTGACAACTTAAATATTTCGTCCGAAATATTCAAGTAAGTTTAACTTGAGATCGCAATTGTTAAATGTCATATCCTAAATATCATACTCAAGCCTTTTAACAACGTATGTTAAAACGCTCATCCCAAAGCTAAAAGCTAACATCAACCCTCGGGTGACAAAGGACTCACGATTTGCTATATAAGTTATTAGTAGTTCCTTTCATCCTCGTGTGAATATACACGTCTTAAGATCCCAAACCCTGCTGCGAACCAGCACCATAGGCCTAGCTTTACATCTTTCAAAACCCCGCGAAACACTCACGTGCGAAGCACATCGAAATCCGTAAATCAACCAAACCTCTCAACCGAGAATCCCTTAACCATCTCCGTCTAGGTCTAGGAATGATGGAACATTTTCCATAAATCTTATGACTATTTAAATATTTCACTGGAAATATTAAAGTCATCCCTTGTACCCCTCTTATGACTACTTGAATATTTCACTGGAAATATTGTAGTCATCTCGTGCGTCTCGTCTCATGACTCTTTGAATATTTCACTGGAAATATTGAGATTATCTCTTCTATTTCGTGTCATGACTTTTAGATATTTCATTGGAAATATCAAGTCATTTTTCACATCGCTTTAATGACTACCTATGTATTTCCTCGGAAATATAAAAGTCATCTCTTCTCGTCCAGTACCGTTCAAAGAATTTATTAGGTATAAATTCTCTCCTCGTGTTGAAAAATCTTCCCCTTTAACTCCAATGACAACTTAAATATTTCATCCGAAATATTTAAAGTTTATTTAATTTGCAAAATGCAATTAAATGTCATTTCTCGTTCTCGACAAACGTTCATCGAATCCCGTTGGATTCACTCTTAAAAGAATTTATTCGGTATAAATTCTTTTAATCTAAGGTCCAGAAAAATCACAACATATGTGAAATTTCTTTGTCAGAAATCTAATTCTGGGTCAAAACTGACCTAAGCAGGTCACGGTACCCTTAAATAGGGGACGGTACCGCTAAATTTAACGGTACCGTCGGACCGTTGCCTGCTGAGACAGTTTATTCTCACTGTTTCAAAAACACTATCGAAACCCACTCGATATAGTCTTGAACCAGAACCGTATCCTATCAGAACAGATTGTATCTATCTTCTGATTCCTAAGCCTTCTTCCCTTTCACTTCCGCATGGTACTAAACACTACCAATGCTTCCGCATCCCACTCATCTTCCACACACTTCAAACGAAGAACCGCTAGGATACGTTGAGATAACCCTTCTTCATCAACATAGATAACCCCACTAAAACCTTATCACTAACATCACAACCTTGAAGATTTTATCTTCTTAACCCTTAGGATATCTCCACGTGATCACATGCCTCATCATAATATTCTATGAATATTCACAATGATTGAGAAGAGCTACATGACTTCAAAGGTGAAGTTTATCGTATGCTATCCACCACTTGTCATGACGTTACTAAGCTCATCGCTTCCGTCAACGTTTTTTTTTTTCTCTTTATCTTTTGCATCTTGTCCGGATGGTCATAGATTAAGGGGGAGCGAAAACACACTCATATAGCCTTTCACCAAACACTCTCAAGAACACATTAATGTGGTTCTTATTCCCTAGGAAACTTCCCTTTAGCTGCCCAGAACTAGGTTGCACAGGAAAATTCGTGACTTCCAGGTCACGGTACCATTAAATAGGCCACGGTACCGTTAAATTTAACGGTACTGTGTGGTATTTAGTGGTACCGTGCCTATGTTTGACGAATTTTCACTGTTCCCTCTTGATCCCTGCATCCCTAACCTCAAAACTTCAAAATTTTGCAAACTCACACACACCCTAAGATTTCCTCACTACACCATAGGACACCATCACCAAATTTAGTTTGAATCCCACAACCCTTGCCTATATAAGGCCTCACTACTGCAAGCTTATCTTGCATCTCATCTTCAAACCTCACATTAACATCTTTCATCATCACACTCAAACCTTTTAGCTACACTTCACTCTTGACAGTGATAGTTAGTCTAAGTACCTTCAACCCATAGATCATCACACTCAAACCTTATAACCTTCAACTCATTACACTCAAACCTTACAGCTACTCCTCACTTTGGATAAGTGACAGTTAGCTCAACAACCTTCAATCCTCACAAACACACGAAACCCTTCATACACCAAATTATCTCTAACACACAACTAGGATCATCCAACCTAGAAACCTAGAACTTTATTACCTTAACCCCGTTAGAGATATCCACCAACAATCCTGTTAGGATCACATGCACCTTTTCTTTTTTCCCTTTTGAAATATATCATGCATCTCATTTTCAGTGCAAACGATATATTAACCTAAACCATCCTTTCCCACCTTTCCTCAAAGGGCAAAACCAACATCTCCAACCACTTCATCATCATCCTCCACCTTTAGGATTCCTACACCCTTACCTCCACCAAGTCCACCACAACCTTTAGCTATCACAATAACCCTATCACCATCAAACCTCTCTGGACTTGGCACCAATACATCATCCTTATTGTTGGAATTTAGTAATCATGACAATCATATAAACTCCATAAAACAAAGTACACAAGTGCGGAAGCGTGTAACACATAAGTATAACATATAAAGAATTAACATAAACATAAAAGGAACGTATCTTTGCGATTCTAGCCCGAACAAGAATCAAATTGAGCAATATGAATGAACCCTAATTAGGGTTTATGTGAATTAGGGATCTATTGATTAACCCCTTACCGTTTTGTTAATCGATCCAAGATACAATCAATAGTGTGATTGTACCACGTTCTTGTACACACGTACTATTAGCGATTCGATATGAATGCTAGTTCTTGTCACAAGTAAAGCATACAACAAACAAGGTTTAGCTTTACATAAAATAAATAGGGTCAAACTAGTCGATCACTTTATATGTAATGATATTTGACTTTACATTAAATCATAGTACAAATACATATTCACTGTTCGACATTGAAAAGAACAATATGCATGGCATCATATGACATCTCTGCCGATACATTAAGTGATGTACGATCAAAGTAAAGGTTTTAGTCGTGTGTGATTTATGAATCTAGAGGTGTTTATATAGTCTCCAAACTTGTCCTCCAAGTTAGAGTCCAACACCTCCTCAAGTTCTAAAACTTGACACTCAACCCCCTTCTTTTTCCTTGTTCGACAATATAAATATTTCGTGACTTAATATAATTAAATACAACTATTTATATATTAATTATTTAATATCGATTCTCATACGTAAAGTGTGCAATCCCGTGGTCTCGAGTTCAATTCTAGTCATACGAATATTAATATTTATCCACAAACTCCAACAGCTCCCACTTGGATATCTATTAATAGTGTAATGACATTGGTTAGCGTCTAGCAACACGCCAATGCCCCTAGTACAACTCGAGCTAGGTTTCCTGGAAAAACCTTTAATGAGTCATCATTATTATTATCCTTTTGTTTCTAATACCAAGTTAATAAAGATATGGATCTTAGTCATTCTTTAATTAACAATTATGTTTCTCGTTGTTTATGATTGAACAAGATTACCAAAACATCTGAACGTATTCCAGATAGACTTTGGGCGTGCGCACGCAAACACCTTGTCAACCCTACGAGGGGCCCAGTAGTATTAAACTTCAAAACAAATTTGAAGGAACAAATTCTCTCTTGACTACAAGAATAACCCATAGACTTTGCAACATTTCTGAAAACAATCCTTATGACTCCCAGTTACGGTAAGCGGTAAATTGCTTTACAGAAATGCACTACATCCATGACACTTATCTGGTATCTCAAGTCTGAGGATAACTAAATTCATGATTTACTTACTGACAAGATCCACAAAGTAAAATCATGTAGTTGGGATAAGTCCTACATTCAATTCATTGAATATCATGTGAAATTGGTATGTCAACGCATCAATATACTTTCAAGTATATTCTAACCAATACTCAGATTTGTCTTAGTTCAATGATATTCCCATATCATTAATTGACAACGGACATTTAGAATAACCTAAGTTATTCACGGATTTAAACATGCAAATATAGGACACAATTTATTATTAATGAAAACAAACGTACCTAGTACTTTAATTCATTATAAATAATAATTGCTTAATGTCCTTTATCCAAACACTAAATAGATCAATGCATGATATTACTTGTTAATGAATTATGCCTCAAGTCATGTCTATCATACTTGTTGACAAGGCATAAATCAACTAACTTTGATCTATAAAATTTTGAGAATACTTTTTCAAGAATTATTTAAATTCTTGTATGTGTGTATCCAACTATCTTGATATAGTCACACAATCTTTCATAAATGATGTGATATCCTCAACCATCAATTTATGACAATCAAACTTTCAAACATTTTAAAGTTTAAAGTATTCTAACCTTTTAATGTATAATGCAACTATGCTTCTTAGTTAAGCATAACTAGTTTTCATAGCCATTATTAAGGATAAAATCCTACCATGACTAGTATTGAGTGTCATCTCAATTAAACAAACACTATTGTATAAAACTACAATATGCCTTTTAACTATTCCGTAAACTAAATATCAATTGTGTAATTTTGATGCCTTATAATCTTTCAAGATTTGTTGGCTATAACAATTACGCAACAACTTGCCATGTTGTTTATACTTAGAATTTAGGAGCAATTCCAGGTTGAGGATCATTATTCTAAGTCCAAACATATTCGATTAAAATATCCATTACACAATTTATTAAATATCTTTTATTAGATATCAAATGTTGTCAAATCATTTTACATTTAAACATGATACAACAATGATATACATGAAAATCCTAGAATCAATCATAGATTTTATTCATGTTCTAACTTATCAAAAGATATATTTTCATTTAGACTTTCTAAATGATATGTTATGTCTTATTAGATTTAATTACCACATATGTTTATAATAATAAACATATATCTCAAGGTTGTATGTTTTACTTCTTAAATTCTTCAAGTAAAGTTTCATTCCAAGTTAAGACTTAACATTATAACTTACATGGAATGTTACTTCCCATATGTTATACAACATACATTATTTAAGAAATTAAACATAATACTCCCACTAGCTTTTAGGAATACTTAGAAATTGTCTTATTTCAATTATAAATCAAACAATGGATTTAATAATTAAAACATAAGAATATTTCATAGATGCATGCATTAATCCATTCATGGATTATTACACTTTGTACACTTCCAAAATAATTATGAATTCAAAAATCCTTTCGATTACTTACCGTCCTCGCTCAAGTAATCACTCAAGAAAGAGTTTTGATATTTCATTGTCATCCTATATAAATGAAAATAGATATGACAATTATTATCTTTATATATTTAATGTGCTTATGAAAGAGTATTCAATCATAGTTAATTACTTAAGTATGATTAATAATCTTGTCATAAGACATACATTAAATATGTGTACAATATTGTCCATATGATTTCTACATAAAGATTTAAACCACTAGGGTTTTCTATCTTTTAATAGAAACTCATTTCATTCTCTAGTCTTACTTTAGAATTCAAGATAAACCAAATTTCCAATAAATTGATTATCTTGACGGACAGTATCTTTAACATTCATAGCATGAGTAATTTTCCAAATTCAATATTTGAAAACTTATCATAATTATTAACAGGCTTACCATAATCCTGTAACTCATAATCCTTAGCATATTAATCAGATATCCAAGGTATCCTTGAGGATCTATGAATGAGAATTCCATCATCTTGAGATCCAACATTTACATGTCTAATCTCATCATGATATTTGCTAGTGTACATTAGAAGATTATGTATCTTGTAACTTTATCTCTACAAGATAAGACTCCCACTTGCCTTTTGTAATTTATAGACTATCTATAAATAATTAGCAAGTTAAGCAACACCAACTTGTTCTTATTTGGGACATTACAAATACACTTTGATAGTTCCTGACATTCGTTTGTTAATATCTAGCTTCATCTGAAGTTTAACAAATTCAGAACTTCAATTAAAGACTTAATGTGATTCATCACATTCCATAATAAATAATGTCTTATAAATCTTCTAGGAGTCTAATTGAGTATATTCAATCCATACTCAATTTCTAACCTTGATAACTTTTGAAAGAAAAGAAGTTATAGTTATCTTTAACCAAACGATACAAATAAAGTTTGATTTTCCTAACTGAACACACCACAAATATGTGGTATTTCATTAGAACTCATATTGTGATATAATCTACAATATGAAAGATAACTTTGTATTCCATTTGGCTTACCTATTTCCCAACTAAGTCATCTTAATGGTGAAATAGAATTTCAAGCCTCTTGCATGCATTATAACTCAAGTACTTATTAAATAAGTCACTTCATGTTCATGTCTCAATCAAGAAGACATAAACCGTTATAATCTCACTACACGTTATAAATCATTGATCAACTCAATGACTTCTTGTATGTCTTTAATAAAGAAGACATAACAAGTTAACGTCTTACTTTAGATTATACTAAGTCTTAAAAGACTTCATATTTATAACTTTACAATAAAGTATAAATATTTATAACTAAAGTAATCATGAACACCATCATTTGGTTTCAATAGTATTTTCAAGTTAACTTATTACTTCATTTATTTATGTCATTCAAAGAATACATAATTATTGAAGTAGTATTATATTACTTCATGCATTTATGTCATTCCAATAATACATAAATATTAAAGTTGAAGTAATCTTGTTATTATATTGACACAAGTTCTAATAAGTATCTAATTTAGAAAATGTAAATTTTCCATGTGTGGTCTCACGCACACTTGGAAATTTACCTTGTCATTAATTTTGGTCCAGGTCTCACGCATACCCAAAATTAACTCCAAGTGTTTTTAAGAATAGATATTTATAATCATATTAGAACAAGAATCTCTTACCTTGCGGTTAAGAGAATCTACTAAATCATATTGTTATATGTTGTACCTTGCACACAATAAGGATTTCTCCCACTTGTGCATGGAACAACATCATGTACCACATAGACAACACTTCACGTGTTTGTTAATGTGATCAATATGATTTGTGTCATTCACACAACTAGTAGATATAGAGTTACTCAATCAATCAAGGAAACGCACATGACTATCCTTGAAAATATTAGTATCTATATTTGGAAAGTAGTTATCTTGAGGCATTCAAAAGATAATCTAAGTTACAATCAAGACAATAAATCTTGTAACTCCCACTGAATTAGAGAACTTACAATAATCCCTTATTCAGTTCTAAGAACACATTACTCCCACTGAATTCGACACCATAATAAGTGTTTCATAAACCAGTGAAAGGAAAGAGTGTCCTTGTTACTTTCCTACATCTTTGACAAAACCTATTCGTAACAATTACTTAGGTTTTAAAAGATTGTATTCTACTACGTAACTGATGGACTATCCACATTTACATCAAATGTGATTCATCACATTGCTTACTATTAACTTGAAAAATTGGCATGCAATTTCTTCCATAGTAGGTCTACAATTCCAACAATTGTATGTAGTACTTCAAATGGTCAAAACAAAACAACTAGATATACTAGCTTGTCCTTTACCATTATGCGGTAATTAGTCTAGCTTCTAATTTAATAACTCATAAATTCGCAATACCCTTAACAATTAAAACTTGCTATGAGTTATGTATTTAGAATTTAGACAATTCTAATTTTTCCATCATACCTTTCTCATTCATGAAAAGGAATAGGATTTAGTCTCACGCTTCTCATATGAAAGGAGACTTGGTTTATTCTTTTAATGAAATTGACTCTAACCAAAACCCCTACGGGTGTAGATCAATTTACTTATAAAGAATAACCCTTGTTTACGGTTTATCGTTGCATTAATACAATTAAAAGAATTTACAAAATTCAGTTTAGTATTTTCGATAATAGCTCTTTAAGAAAATAAAATACCCATTGGTAAATATTCATATAAACCATAGTATTTCCTTAAAGCTAGGATCCTAATTGACATAGTACCATTACATCAGTTGATCTGCTAGTAATGATAGTATTCAACTAGGTAATCTGTCGAACAATAATTGGCAAACAATTTCCAATTCCTAGATCATTATGGGATTTACATCATATTGATTCATCAATATGTCATGTAAGCATGTTTCATCCCATCTCATGCCTTAAGCTCTAGGTCTCACGCATCAGCTTAATTAAGTTGTCTAACTTAGAAACTGTAAATTCATCCATGTGTGGTCTCACGCACACTCGGAAATTTACCTTGTCATTAATTTTGGTCCAGGTCTCACGCATACCCAAAATTAACTTCAAGTGTTCCTTATAGTTAGATGGCATGTAACTTAAATTTCAGGGTATTTAGTTTTTGGTGTGACAAAAACATGTACAAAGACGCATGCACTCATCTTTGTATCATTAGTTTTCAAAACAATTTTTATTAACCAATTAGTTAAGAGTAAACCAAAAACTATGTACTTGAGGTATTGGGTTCACCAATTAAAGAAGTACCACCAATTATCGCCCACATATCCTACTACTAACATGTTATTCGGATATTTGCCACAAAAGTGGCGCGTGGAATTGAGGTAAATCACCCTTAAGATGACAGTGTACGTAAATAGTGATATAGGTAAGTCGCAGTTGACGCACAAGCGGGCCCGGAGAGCCGGTAGGAGCGAATCTCTTAAAAAACCCCTCTCCAGATAAACCCACCACACAGTTTGTCAACTTTGGTCCGCCTTTCACACACTATTGTACAAAAACATCAATCAAGCAAAAGTTTATGATCTTAGTCTTAAAAATTAAGTAACAAAGTTTAGATCTTGCTAGTCTCGCCTGGGAGCAAATTACCGTGCGAAGCGAACCACTGTCGGCACATAAGACTTTGCAAGATCCTTACTTTATTACCGATGTTTCACCATTATTAGTCCAATTTAATTTTTCTTTGAAAATTACCCTTTTTATTGCTTACTTTAACATATCACATATAAAAAAACAATAAACAAGTAATTAAAAGAAAAAACAAACAATCAACTAATAATAAAACAATTAAAACAATTAATTGTAATTGAAACATCTAGCCACATGCAATCTTTTTAAACAAATCCTATTAACAATCTATATGTGAATTATTATGTATAGAATCAATAAAACTCCCATTGGTTTTCGAGCGCATTGTACCCAATGGACCACAGACGCCAACAATTGGCCGCGTAAGTTTTAATGATAATATACCACGTTGCACATAACCGATTCATTAATTTAATATTTATTAGGTCTTCCCTAATTCTTGATTTATTTAAACATGTAGCAAGAATCTAAACAATTTAATTATCCGTGACTAAATATGCATATATAGTCACGGATTCATGCATATCATATAGCAATTAGGTCACAAGATTCATAACACAACGATTGTTTAAAGACCTAGGGTTTCTAATTAATCACAATTAATTATCAAAACACAAACCCTAATTAGGGTTTATGATTGTAATCGACACCCCCCCTAAATTAGGGTTAGGGTTCGACATTAATTAAAAAAAACAATTTTTAATAATTAAAACCCTAGAAAATAAAGCATGTATATTCTAAACAATTTAAAGATACGTTTTTTATTGTTTAAGTAATCAATTACATGTTATACATGGCTCGTGATGCCACTGTTGGAATTTAGTAATCATGACAATCATATAAACTCCATAAAACAAAGTACACAAGTGCGGAAGCGTGTAACACATAAGTATAACATATAAAGAATTAACATAAACATAAAAGGAACGTACCTTTGCGATTCTAGCCCGAACAAGAATCAAATTGAGCAATATGAATGAACCCTAATTAGGGTTTATGTGAATTAGGGATCTATTGATTAACCCCTTACCGTTTTGTTAATCGATCCAAGATACAATCAATAGTGTGATTGTACCACGTTCTTGTACACACGTACTATTAGCGATTCGATATGAATGCTAGTTCTTGTCACAAGTAAAGCATACAACAAACAAGGTTTAGCTTTACATAAAATAAATAGGGTCAAACTAGTCGATCACTTTATATGTAATGATATTTGACTTTACATTAAATCATAGTACAAATACATATTCACTGTTCGACATTGAAAAGAACAATATGCATGGCATCATATGACATCTCTGCCGATACATTAAGTGATGTACGATCAAAGTAAAGGTTTTAGTCGTGTGTGATTTATGAATCTAGAGGTGTTTATATAGTCTCCAAACTTGTCCTCCAAGTTAGAGTCCAACACCTCCTCAAGTTCTAAAACTTGACACTCAACCCCCTTCTTTTTCCTTGTTCGACAATATAAATATTTCGTGACTTAATATAATTAAATACAACTATTTATATATTAATTATTTAATATCGATTCTCATACGTAAAGTGTGCAATCCCGTGGTCTCGAGTTCAATTCTAGTCATACGAATATTAATATTTATCCACAAACTCCAACACTTATCACCATCACCATCACCACAACCTTTAGCTCTCACACTAACCTTGTCACCTACATCACCTTTTGAACTTGGCACTAACACATCATCCTTATCACTATCACCATCACCACAACCACTAATGGGTCATCCCATTATTTATCCCCTACAACCAGATAACCCAAGTTGTCCTTGTTGTCACCACAACCAACACTCTCCCACCATATGGAATCATTTAGGTATAACCTCTATCGATTATACTTTATGGCACGACTTGTCATGATAGTAATCATTTAGAGTATGTCTTATCAACAAACTATCCTTAACATCAATCATCTTAGGTAGATGATTATGTTGTTCAAAAGGTTTGTTAGAACTTTCCTCCCAATGACAACTTGGAATAAGTCATTTAGTGCGTCAGTCAATGAACGAATCTCGTTCTTGATTAGTGTGATTGAGTGAACAATTACACCTTAGGTTTTCGGTCGGGTTGTGACACTTACGTGTTAACATAGTTTAACCCATGCATGTCTTGCTGATGCGTGGGTTTTGCAACCTTACAACAGGTTTTACCTCTCGAGGGATCTCAAGAGGCTTACAACCCCACCAGGCAGTGTACCTGACCGATGTAGTATAGTGTAGTGGTAAGTACGGGGGATTGATCGTTCTCCACAGGGAATAGTGTTCGTTAGGTGTGAAAGGCTACTCTAATTAGGTCTAAGGGTCGAGGAAGATTCTTTTTATGTTTTTATATTTTTTTATGAAAGCAAGTAAAATCTCGGTTTTGAAGGAGTGGGCGGAATTAGTTGCTAGTCAACTAACCCAAATTACTACAAATGCAATAAAATAAAATAACAAAAATGAAAAGTGGTGAGAAACTTATGTGTAGAGAAATGTGTTTACTTAGATTTCCTTACTCCCTAACTATCTTTTACCGGTTAATTAGTGTGTATTAGTTGCGTAGATGACGGGTGTATTCCTTAATACCATTCGTGGGGTGGCGTACTTACTTCCCCAAACTCTACAAGCTCCTACTTCACTCCTATGTCGAGCCGGCTAGGAAGCTCCTAACATGGGATCACTAGAATTCGCTTGTGCATTAAATACAACCATAAAAACCTTTAGTACGCGTTTGGTTCATGTTTCTTAAGACGTTCAAGCAAGTTACCGAATAGGAAGTTAGCCAGTTTTCTTAAGCCTAACATAGATAACAATCATCCAATACAACTAATAACACACTAACAACCTATAATCAATAGCTAGGTTTCATTAGATCTAAGCAAACACTAGATAAAATTAGCCTAACATGTTAAACAAAAGACAAGAATAAGATAGAATCAAACAACACATAGACATATTGAATGATTAATTGATAACTTATCTTTCAATGAAACATGGAAGATCTCAAGGCAAGAAGCCCTGAAAAAGGAGCTAAAATCGTCCTAGGGTTTTATCCCAAAATTCCACACACTAAGCTCTCTCTTAATGACAAAAAATTAGAAAACTATATATAGACTTTTGCATCTGACGGCGTCACCTTATGGATTGTGACGCCGTCACCTCGCCGCTTTTAGGGTTCTCGGATGACCATCTTGACGCCGTCCCTCTTTAATTCTCCAAAATCCGTTCTGGCCTATCAAGGCTTGACGCCCTCACCTCTTGAACGTGACGCCGTCCCCTTGTGAATTAAGCCGTGACGCCCTTGATTTAGTTAAAGCGTGACGCCGTCAGAATTCTCATGCTAACTCACTGGCCCGTCATGAGTAAATTTCACATCCCACTTTTCTTGCCAAGGCATGACGCCGTCTGGAGTTAATGTTGACGCCGTCAAAGGTAACTTTCAGCACAATTTTGAGACTTTGCCGTTTTCTTCACTTTTATGCTCCAAAAACGTCCAAAATGCCTCCTTTTCCAGATTTCTCCTCAAAAGTACCTAAAATGACAAAAGGAACGATTTAGGGCGATATTTGATCAAATAAATACGATTTCGGGCTTAAATGACCCCTTAAAAGCGGTACACTTTTCGCCTCATCAAATACCCTTACACTTGAGATTTGCTTGTCCTCAAGCAAATGCGCTTTTATTCTAATCAAAATATAAGATAGGGGTCATTTAATGCAAACATAAAAGTAATTACAACAAATAATCGTTCCACTTCAATCATAATAAGCACGGAGATTATAAACTAGCACCTCACAAGTAGTGTTTAGATACTCACATCTCTCAAGTGTCATCAAAATAAATCTCATAAATGAAAACGGAAAATATCTCTCACTACCTGTCATAGCAAATAGATTACCATAGGCTTGGGAAAGGATCGAAAACCTCCTCCACTAGGCGTAAGCACCTAAGATAAACTATCAAAGAGGGCTTTTAAATGGGTTTATAACGTTAGGTGTAGGGAAAAGGAAAACACGGTTTTGTTGGATAAAGGATATTTTACTGGTGGCGAGTTAAAGATCTTGATTAATTACATGTACTATACAATGTTGCTAAGCCAAGACTAGACTCGATCTTATGCTAGAAACGAAATAACAAAATAACAAAAACATAAAACAAACATAAAATAAAACGGGATGGTAGTCCGTATGTTTTTTTCTATTTTTCATTTTCTCATTTTTTTTTGTTTTTCTTGATTTTTCGATTTTTTTTTTTTTTTTTTTTTTTTTTTTTTTTTTTTTTTTTTTTTTTTTTTTGCATACACTTTTACCCTACCATCCAAAATAATACATCATAGGGGCATTGCATTCCCCTTACACTTGAATTTTTACATAACTTTACAAATACTAATCTAATGACTCGAATTAAGATAATCAAAACACTTGGAGTACTTTTAAAATATTTAGCACATATGGGGGTAATAAATGATGTTCTTCCCCATTACTCCATTACACTAGTACTTTACCCATGAGTCCCAATCGTCCCAAAACAATATGTACAAGGATATGACTCGACTTAGCAACCATGTAATCAACTAGATAATTAACTTGGGTTTAAACAAATGTTGTCACATTAATGCACTAAAAAATGAGTGCATACAAGGTAGGCTAAGGCGATTTGGGTGTACATTTAAGTGGGGTGTAACAAATTCTTCCTTTAAGTAAAATGCTTAAAGGTCGAAACGAAAAGATAGGCTCTGAGGGGTGTACTAGGGGTATCGTGTACTAAAAATGAGTACAACGCAAAGGGTGTGGGAGAATTACTTGACCAATGTAGCCAATGTAATTGTAACAAAAACACAGGTGTAAAACAATGGGTTAATCCTAATGCCTCTTATCATGTAGTAAATCTAACTACACGAGTGTAGTCTCACTTGTGGCCTTGGAATGGTCCTAACGCAAGTTCTAGAATCTAAGTGCTACCGGTACACACATCATAGCATAAGTGCTTTTCCTACCAATTCTAGGGGCGAACCTCACATATTTGGGGGTGGAAAATTTTTTAGTGGTACGGTTTTTGTGCTAGTCATATAACTCCTATCCGTGAGACGCTCATTAAGATCAAAGTTTCACTCCTAAATGTTGTAAAAAATTTTAAATTTGGCACTAAAATTGCCTTAACAAGTATTTCTCTCAGTTTTATTACACATCTACCATCAAACAAACAAAAATCAAGCGCAATTGTATTCTCTAAAATCGTACTTTTACCCTCCCCTTACACTTAAGATGAACATTGTCCCCAATGTTCAAAATAAAAAGATGTAAAAGCATAAAGTAAAAGAATGAAATCAAATACTCCCCTGATTCGCTCGTTGGATAATGAAATTACACGGTTAAATCTTCTTCCAAGGTAATGTTGAAGCTCCATGACTAATGCATCGCCATAAGCTTGATTCCATAAACATCTCCTTGTCCAAAATAACCTGTTAAACCTGAGAAAACAAACACGAAAACCTGCATAACATCGGCGGGATAAAATCTATATATAAGGATATAATGCTTGTGGAATGATAATTTTGCAGATTCCTGGAGATTATAAGTTGGAGATTTTAATAAAAACCTTTTTTTTAAAAACAAAACTTTCAAAAATTTCTGAAAATTAAATCTGACGCCGTCAGGTTATAAACCTTGACGCCGTCAGAAATGACCTGACAAAAATTTTCATTTTAAGTTTCCGGAAAATTTCTGGAAAAACCTTTACCTTACTTCCTGGAAATCCTGCAAAACATCATTATGACTCGATACAAGCATTTGACTCAAACAAATACTAATATGTATGCTAATTTATTATTATTACGATTCATGTTCATTTGTGTTCTAATAAACCGATTTAGATTTCCCTTACACTTAACTTTTGCAAAATACCTTTATATGTAGTTAAGACGAAGTTAAAAACAAAATAAAGCATTTTCACAATTTTCTTTTGAACATGAATCAATAAGAATAAAAATTAAACATACATACGGAAGCAAATAAAATCAAACAGACAAATAAATAAACACACAAAGCAAATAAAGCTTGGGTTGCCTCCCAAGAAGCGCTTGTTTTTGTTCGAGTCATGAGCCTGACTCTACCCTTATTTAACAAAAATAGGGGAGGTTTTCCCTACACTTAGGATTAAGTGTGGGTGATAGTAGCGATACACACCAGCTCGGTAGGAGTATGCCACGTGAGGAAAGAGTGGTGGATGAATTATATGCTCAAAGGGGTGTGCTCCTTTCATTATAACCTTGCCTAGTTCACTTTGGTCAATGGGTGAGTTAAAGTGTTCTCCTAAAAAGGGATCATTTTCTAACAACTTCGAGAGACTCCTAATTGGGAATCCATCTTGACCTAATAAACCCGGTTTAAACCCATAATGTTTCTTGTGATCAATCATGAATGGGTGATGTAAGTATGTAAGGTCATGTTTCACTCCTATATTGGCTTCCTCTCTACAAGGCTTAGAGTCTACTACCTCCAACGTAAAACTACCCGGACTATATGGTTTGATGGGTGGATCGGGACCTTTTTCATTTCCTAAATTCACATCTAAAGATGGAAGATTAGGTAACGGTTTTGGTTGAGGCTCCGGTTCATCAAAACTAGGAACTTCCATAGAACTAAAAGAAAGGTTATGACTACAAGTATTCAAACATATTTCTTCTAGTTTTGTTTCTTCCAAAGGTTCTACTTCAATTGGGGTTCCTATAGTCCCTTCTACTTCTTCCGGGTAAGTCACGGGCGGTGTGTATGCCTCGAATGATGGTAGGACTTGTGGAGTACTTTGTAGGTTTGTGTTATTTACCTCATCCTTCCTTGTCTCTATATCACTTATATCCACATCATGTGTTTTAGTAGAATCTAACCCAAACATGTTCCTAAGTATCTCAAATCCTTCTCTAGCCATTTCAAGTTCTAAGTCCGATTCATAAGAATCTTCCCCGATAACATGATTACTATGTTCAATTTGCCTAAAGGATTCATCATGTGTTCCTTGAGATTCAAAGTCATTGATCATAAAACCTAGGTCTTTTTGCTCAATATGCTCATGTTCGGCTAAATCCTCCTCAATTGTTTCCTCAAGTTGTGATGTATACGAACCCATTAATTCATTAAACTTATGGTTCACGGTTAGGAGGCTTTCCTCAAAATTTTTCCAAAGGGTCTTATTAAAAGGAGTTGATCCTAACAATGATTGTTTAATAGAAGCCACACATGCACATAATTCATCAAACCTATCAAACTTTATACCCATCTCCTCTTGTATATATCTAAGATCACTTAAAAATTCATTGGAACAACAGGAAGCAAATCTATCCGTGTAAAGTAATTGTTCCTCTATTGTTAATGATCTAAATGGAATTTCATCCGCCATGGTGACAAATGAAAATGGTTTTACAAACAAATGGCACAAAGAAAAAGATAGACTAAAGAAATCTAATAAAAAGAAAAATAAAAATCTCACTAGAAAGGAATCTAGTGAGTAGACCTAATAAAATAAAAATTCAACCTAAACAATAACTATTCCCCGGCAACGGCGCCAAAAACTTGATGCGTGGGTTTTGCAACCTTACAACAGGTTTTACCTCTCGAGGGATCTCAAGAGGCTTACAACCCCACCAGGCAGTGTACCTGACCGATGTAGTATAGTGTAGTGGTAAGTACGGGGGATTGATCGTTCTCCACAGGGAATAGTGTTCGTTAGGTGTGAAAGGCTACTCTAATTAGGTCTAAGGGTCGAGGAAGATTCTTTTTATGTTTTTATATTTTTTTATGAAAGCAAGTAAAATCTCGGTTTTGAAGGAGTGGGCGGAATTAGTTGCTAGTCAACTAACCCAAATTACTACAAGTGCAATAAAATAAAATAACAAAAATGAAAAGTGGTGAGAAACTTATGTGTAGAGAAATGTGTTTACTTAGATTTCCTTACTCCCTAACTATCTTTTACCGGTTAATTAGTGTGTATTAGTTGCGTGGATGACGGGTGTATTCCTTAATACCATTCGTGGGGTGGCGTACTTACTTCCCCAAACTCTACAAGCTCCTACTTCACTCCTATGTCGAGCCGGCTAGGAAGCTCCTAACATGGGATCACTAGAATTCGCTTGTGCATTAAATACAACCATAAAAACCTTTAGTACGCGTTTGGTTCATGTTTCTTAAGACGTTCAAGCAAGTTACCGAATAGGAAGTTAGCCAGTTTTCTTAAGCCTAACATAGATAACAATCATCCAATACAACTAATAACACACTAACAACCTATAATCAATAGCTAGGTTTCATTAGATCTAAGCAAACACTAGATAAAATTAGCCTAACATGTTAAACAAAAGACAAGAATAAGATAGAATCAAACAACACATAGACATATTGAATGATTAATTGATAACTTATCTTTCAATGAAACATGGAAGATCTCAAGGCAAGAAGCCCTGAAAAAGGAGCTAAAATCGTCCTAGGGTTTTATCCCAAAATTCCACACACTAAGCTCTCTCTTAATGACAAAAAATTAGAAAACTATATATAGACTTTTGCATCTGACGGCGTCACCTTATGGATTGTGACGCCGTCACCTCGCCGCTTTTAGGGTTCTCGGATGACCATCTTGACGCCGTCCCTCTTTAATTCTCCAAAATCCGTTCTGGCCTATCAAGGCTTGACGCCCTCACCTCTTGAACGTGACGCCGTCCCCTTGTGAATTAAGCCGTGACGCCCTTGATTTAGTTAAAGCGTGACGCCGTCAGAATTCTCATGCTAACTCACTGGCCCGTCATGAGTAAATTTCACATCCCACTTTTCTTGCCAAGGCATGACGCCGTCTGGAGTTAATGTTGACGCCGTCAAAGGTAACTTTCAGCACAATTTTGAGACTTTGCCGTTTTCTTCACTTTTATGCTCCAAAAACGTCCAAAATGCCTCCTTTTCCAGATTTCTCCTCAAAAGTACCTAAAATGACAAAAGGAACGATTTAGGGCGATATTTGATCAAATAAATACGATTTCGGGCTTAAATGACCCCTTAAAAGCGGTACACTTTTCGCCTCATCACTTGCTATGTGTATTATATCCCTATAATGTTGTTCCTATACTGTTATATATTATGTTGCACGAAGCTAACCCTTGATGTAGGAAAAACCTTTGTAAGAATTTGATCCATGGGTCCGCTAGATACTAAGGTAAATAAACAAGGGGATTAAGTCACCATAGGGGAGCATTGAGCTAGGGGGAGCTCGGGAGTATTTGAATACATAGCATGGAGTCGTCTTCATAAGTGTTGATAGAAGGCTTCACTAGGATGATGCAAGCTCGCCTTTCGGGGGAGAAAGGATAGTAGTGCAATAAGGGGGAGTAGGGAGTAAATTCAAGGGAGCGCTCGAGGAAACTACCTTTTTGATTTGACAAAAGGGGGAGAAGGGGAGTGTAAACAGGTAACTTTTACATTTTACTATGTGTTACGGTTTACATATTTGTCATCATAAAAAAGGGGGAGAATGTTAGTGCAAATATTACGATATTTAAACTAAACGGTTTCTTCGGTTTTAATAATGACAAACATGTAACTTGTAATACATAACGTAAAATGTGCAAGTTACTTGTAAACACAAATCATCAATGCAAACTTACATTAACACCTCCCGACGTCTCAAGTATGCTTCAATGAAGTCGTAGATTTCCATCCCGACATAAATCACTCAAGGTATGAACAAATAAATCTACTACTTGACAAATGATCAAAGGATTATACTTTTCTAAACTTCACATTTTTAATGTGACAAAACATTTTTTCAAAAATATATTTTACAAATTATTTTTGAATTAAAAAGAAATGTTTTATTTTGAAAAATAAGTTTAAAAATCCCAATAGCTATTTTTCCCCCCAAAATCAGCTCCAACCTTCCCCAAATAAGTTTTCACCAGAAAAGACAAAATTTGGAGCGTCCTTGTCTGGGACGGCTCCACGGTTCCACTAAATTTAGTGGAGCCGTGGGACATTTAGTGGAGTCGTCCGTACAAAATTTTCTGTAACGTTCAGATTTTTCTTGCCTATAAATAGTGGACCATTTCACACTTCCAACTTGATTTTTCCAGTCACTTTTCTCTGGTCTAATCCCTCCTCACTTAGATGACTTTCTTTGATCATTTGGAGAGTCTTAGTTTGTTTAAGAGTGATCCAATCCTCCATTCAAGTGATCCTCTTCATTCCTCTTGATTAGCAAGAGAAGAACACAAAGTATCCAAGTAGATACAAAGTGTTGTCATCCCTCTTGATTAGCAAGAGAAGAACACAAAGTATCCAAGTAGATACAAAGTGTTGTCATCCCTCTTGATTAGCAAGAGAAGAACACAAAGTATCCAAGTAGATACAAAGTGTTATCATTCCTCTTCATTTGCAAGAGAATAACTCAAGGTATCCAAGAAGATACAAGAGTTGTAGTTGTTAGGTCTTGTTACATTTGTTACATTCTTGATTGTATCATAGCATACATCAAGATCATTTTTCTTTTGAGAGTTTGTGAGGGAAGATCATTGTGATCTTGTCGAGATCTTGAAGCCATTGGGCTTGTGTGATTGATCAAGTGGATCAAGGGTAGATCGGGTAGATCGAGTCAAGTGGGAGTAGATTATTGTGATCGTGTCGAGATCTTATAGATCTTTTGAAGCCATTGGGCTTGTGTGTATTGATCAAGTGGATCAAGTGTAGATCGGGTAGATCGTGGTAGATTGGTGCTAGCTAAGATTAGCACTCGACATCTAGCTTAGTGTCGGAAATAAGATAAGCGACGTGTAAGGTGTAGATCGGGTAGATCGTGGTAGATTGGTGCTAGCTAAGATTAGCACTCGACATCTAGCTTAGTGTCGGAAATAGGATAAGCGACGTGTAAGGTGTAGATCGGGTAGATCGTGGTAGATTGGTGCTAGCTAAGATTAGCACTCGACATCTAGCTTAGTGTCGGAAAACAAGTTAAGCGACGTGTACGGTTTTCTCCGCCTGAAGGGAGTTTGTTGGTTAGTGAAGTAACTCTCGAGTTGGGTACTCGGGGAGTGGAGTAGGGCGAAGAGGAGCTTCGTGACCGAACCACTATAAATCACCGTGTCCGGTTTGCGCCTTCTTACTTATCTCTTTACTTTCATTTCATTCTTTATCGCTTTATATTTGCATTGCGTTTTTGCTTGTGTGGCTAGTTGCTTATGTTATGTTGATTATCTATGTGTCGTGTTTTGACTGTGCATATGTTGTAGTTTACTATATTCATCTCTTGATGTTATATGATCATAGTTGACACTTTTCATATCACATCACACTTGATCGGGAGTTTGATACAAAAGTTTTAAATTTTTAAATGGAAACGTATTCACACCCCCCCCCCTCTACGGTTTCCACACAGAATGCAAATGGAGAATTAACTCTAAACGCATTCAAGGTACAGATGTGTTTGTAGTTACAGGTGTGAAAGATATTCACACGTGTCACAAAACTCAAACATATCCAAACCATCGAAATGCAAATAAAAAAGTTATTGGTCACATTTTTAGTGATAAGTTAAAAGATAGTAGACGAGATTTAAAACCAAAAGATATGCAAAAAGACATGTTGGCGCAATATAAAACAAGTATATCTTACCAACAAGCATGGAGAGGAAAGGATTATGGATTATAAATGATAAGGGATTCACCGAAAGAATCGTTTGAAATGTTACCGTACTATTGTCACAATCTACAAAGAAAAAACCCAGCTACAATCACATGTATCAAGACAAACGAAAAAGGAGTTTTCGAGATGTTATTCATTGCCATTGGTGTTTCAGTAAGTTATACTTATTTTTTTTAAATAAATAAATGTGATATATTATTGTACTTTTAGTTATTAAAATCTGTTTACAAATGGCATTTTTCAGATTTGAACTTTCGTACAAAATCTTCGCCCTCTGCTTGTAGTCGACGGGGCACATTTGAAGGGTCTATACAAAGGTACAAACTTGTTAGCTGTAGGCATGGATGGAAACAACCAAATTGTGCCCATTGCTTACGGTATATGCAGAGGGGAGACTGGTGATTGTTGGTCCTGGTTGTTTTCAGTACTTAAAGAATGCATAGCCGATAACGAGGATTTGGTTATCATATCTGATAGGCATCCTGCTATCGCGTTAGCAGTACGCAATGAATACCCGTTGGCGTTTCATGGTATATGTTGCCGTCATCTAATGATAAACCTTTCTTTGAAAAATAAAAAAACCAATGGGCTATATTGAAGCATAAGCAAAGCGTATACACCTGAGGAATTTGGTAGTAAGATGGAAATACTGAAGGCTATTCAGCCTGAGGCGTACGACAAGCTACTTTAAGCGGATGTGCGAAGATGTTCCAGAGCATATTCCCCACGCACTCGTTACAATTATTGTACATCTAACAGCGTTGAGTCTGTTAATGCTTGTACTGTCAAATCAAGGAAGCTGCCAATCACAATGTTGACCGAGCAATATCGAAAAATGGTTCAAGATTGGTATTTTAAATGGCGAGAAGTTGCTGGTATTTATCTTCCAAAAGAAAATACATATTTTTTAAATGATTTTCTCTAATATAAAGTCACTGTTTTTTGTGTATGTGTTTATGTAGCGAAAATGAAGTACGAAATAACAGATTGGGCTGCCCATAAGGTGGAAAAGAGGAAAATCAAAAGCGCATCTTGGAATGTATACGGGATTAACCAAGATCGGTTCCAGGTTTACGATGGCCGATACAATCGTGAAGTCAACTTACCGACCATGTCATGCGAGTGCCGAAAATGGCAGCTTTCTGGGATACCTTGTGGTCACGTTATTGCTGTTACTAGGTTCTTAGGTCTAACAGATTGTGTGGAATACGTACAAGATTGGTTTAAAAAATCGAAATACCAAGCGACGTATGCAGAGCCGGTTAATTTTGTTGGAGACTTTCACGAATGGGAGTATCCAACGCATATACAACCCATCACTCCTCCGCGAATGGACAACCCACAAGCCGGTCGGCCAAAAAATACTGACCGTATACCATCTCAGGGTGAGGAACCACGAGTACAACATTGCAGTAGGTGTGGTCAAGCGGGCCATAAATCTTATCAATGAAAAAACCCGGTCATCCCTGATCCACTGTCAAACAAAAAAAAACAGTGAACGAGCAACATGAAAGTCCCCCTACGTTCGACGCATACCCGACTGAAACACATCATCACAATTTTCCTACTTACGACACACATCCATCGCAAGTATTTGAATATAACACATACAAACCGCAACCATATGAACAAGGTGATGCAAGTCATGAACAAAAAGCTCATTATAACTCGTCTCAAGGCTATGAACTATACGACTCCCAACCATACGCCTCTCAACATCTAAATGATCAAAACACTCAAGAATCTAATAACAGTTGGTTTAATTTCTATGGTTTTTAACAAGTTAGTCCTTATTAGTAGTAACAATTATGGTATATCAATACTTTTTATGTTTGTAATGTTTATTTTCGCATACAAGTATGCACAAGCGAATTAGGGTTTAATATAATTAGGGTTTCTTTTTTTTGCATGCATGCTGGAATGTCAAATAACTATAAGCGTTTGCATGCATGCTGTCGAATAACTATTTTTGTTTTGATGCTTTACACTAAAGTCACTGAGAATGGTTTATTATAACTAAAGTCACTGAGAATGGTCTATAAGGGACAATTGTTTTACTCATCAAATATATTGCATGCTATAAGGGGTGGCTATAAGCGACAACTGAATTTTACTCATCAAATATATTGAGATTGGTCCCAGGTGAGATTTTATTCATCAAATATCTATATATTCTAATATACAGCAGTTGAAAAAGACGTTAAATGCCCCTCTCAAAAAGCCATACTCAAATTCTAGAGTGTCTACATTTGTCATTTCATCTAATAATTTTAATTATACCAATAATTAAGGAAACTATATATTTTAGTCAAAAGCTTTAGATGGAAGCCTCTAAATTGTCAGTCCACTATAACCTTCAACAAGTATAACCCACTCATTTTTCGTTCACAACCCATCTCAAAAACACTAAACATATCAGCCCAACTCATGACTACCCCTTTTCACCAAAAACACCAACCCGCCTAAATTAAACCCTAACAATAACATTATACAGCCGCCGACAACCACCATCCCTCCCAAACATATTCATCCGGAAATCGAGTTATGTTTCATGATTATATCCGAAGTAAGTTAATAATATATTTATTTAAATTTATTTGATATTATCACAACCTATCAATACATATTTTATTTTGGAAAGGTAGATTTAACAATTTTTAGATTATCAAAAAATTGAGTGTTTTTTACTATATTTATCTGTTTTAATTCCCAATTTTCAGATTGTGGATGTGAAGACAGGGCATGCGGAAGCAGCTTTGAAAGGCTTAATAAAAGGTCAAGTATCGGGTAAGGTTTTCTATTCTAAAAATCCAATTAACTCGACCTGTTTTTACTTAGCTATTTCAGCCTTTAACTTATGTAGAATGGGGTTTTAATAGGAACTACCATTGGTAACACCACCACTGATGCCTTTTGAATGGCATAAGCATTATATGTTATAGCCATATATGTTCGATCTATAAATGTGTATCTCTTTGACATGTCTATTTACAACAGTTATCTTTTCAAAGAATTTATTACTCTTAATTAGATGCGAAGAATATCTCAAGTGCAGCAAAATAAAAGTTACATGCATAAAAAAAGTAGATATCATAACTTAGATACAAAACATTATTGTTAAATGACTAATTATTTACGAATAAGTTCGAATTAGTATAACTTACCAACGAAGATTCTTTTCATTTTGTTATTAGTATCAACAATTTTAATATGGTTTGCGCTTTCGTTATGTAGGCTTATTAAGCAAAAGCGTTTGCAACTATGTCATTGTGCACTATGATGTCATGCTACATTAATGAGATACTGTGGATTTTTGCTTTTACAAGTTCCCTTATTAAGGTAAACAGTAACTAAACTCAGTTGTCTCGTTTTTATACTCAGTCATAATTTGCATTTTTACATTGGCCATGGCACGACAACTGGTACCAGACGTACTTT
Source organism: Artemisia tridentata subsp. tridentata (assembly GCA_021014915.2). Taxonomy (NCBI): domain Eukaryota; kingdom Viridiplantae; phylum Streptophyta; class Magnoliopsida; order Asterales; family Asteraceae; genus Artemisia; species Artemisia tridentata. The sequence continues at coordinate 510,562,085 of CP139508.1, read as the reverse complement.
TAGAGTTTTACGTGCAGATGAGAATTGTCACACACCATATCATCTTGACCAATTATCATAAAGATAATAGTGTTATTGTTCTTGAATGTATTGTTGATATGAAGTTTTTAAGTTATAAATTTGCGTGGAACGTAGATGGTTTCAATAATAAAAAAACTTTTTTTTTTTTTTTTTGGAATCATGTTGTTCAGTTATATGCTTATGAGAGTGTTTGGGACAGTTTGTAGAAATTGCTTATTAGCTGATCATGCGGCCGTTGACTCTTCGTCTCCGATTTCGGCTCAGGTTTGAACCCTATGACAAGACCATCTGTAGGAAATGCTCGCCGTGACTTATTGGTTTTCTAATTATTTAGGAAAAGCCTACACAAATGTGGTAGCTTGGATTTGTTTATGTCTCTGACTATAAGTATCAAATAAGAGTTGTATATTACATAAGACTTTCATTTGTTGTATGTAGTATTGGTATGGTATAACACACATTTGATTAGTTCTGCAAGTACATGATAGCCTGCTTGCATATTTCATGCTTTATGTATTTCATATAAACAACAGATAATACCATTACATACCATGTACACATCTTAAACTATTAATATAAAAAAATGCAATACTAGCATAAACAAAAAAAAACACAAATAAACACGCCAATTTGATTATATACAATATATACAACTTAAACCGTTAGCATTAAAATATGCGATGCTACTATAAATTACTCGACAAACACAACGACCAAAAAAAACAACGGCAGGCCGCAACGGCGACGTACTAACAGTCGGACATCTTTTTTAAACATAATACTGGTAGACGGTTGAAACTATGCTATTTTATGTCGTTTTAAACTTAGCCTACCAAATCGCTAATTTCTTTAATAAACAACATTATAAACCAAATACAACGAAAAAAATTCACGCCAGGCCGCAACGCGGCCGGCCGCCGCCTTACTTGTTAGAGTTAAAACATAGGATAAAAAGGTAGTCACTCATGCTATCTATGAACTGATTCGTGTTTTTACTGACATTGATACCAGACTTGCGTTTCATAGGGTCGATTAGTAAAAGAGTACATAATGGTATTTCAAAATCAAAGTAGACGGTGATGCTATTTTTACAGTAAATAAATGTTTTTAAATTAACACATCTTTAAATTTGTTTTTGACCTTTGAACTGCCTCTTCTACTCGACTCATAGGTATAAATTTGTTTTTGACCCAGTAAGTTAGACCATCAATAAATTTTGTGAAATTCATTGGGACTAGGGGTGTTATCGGGTCGGGTTATCGGGTTTGTCGGGTCGGGTTGAGTCGGGTTTGAATTTTTTAAAAACTCACCCACAACCCGACCCGATAAGGAATCGGGTTATCGGATTTGGGTGGTAGTCGGGTCGGGTTATGTCGGGTCGGGTGATTCGGGTTATCGGGTGACCCGATTAATAAATACATAGTTGTTCTTACTTGGTCTGTTGCATTGTTGGAGCTTCATCAGTGACTTCAATTTATACCATTTTTGTTTCTTCAACATTGGTTGGTTTATAAGCACAATAAAACAGTCCTTTTGTTCCAAGGTGATAAGACTGTTAAATACGCTAGAAAGCTTTCAAATACACCTTAGTTTTTGCTCTAAATTTTTAATATTATTTTAAATTTCCAAGATTATTTTGATGAAATGAGAGTTACAACTTACAACACAATCATTATCACCCATATGGTTAATCTTTTCTTATCAGTATCACCATATCTGTCATAAATTACACACTTTATCTTGTAGAATGACTAGTTAACAAATAAGTAGTATAGTTAAATTAGAGTAATAGGGCGGAACATTACATTCTTTAAGATAACTCATGATATAAATTGGCATCATATAGAACAAAACACTAGAGTAATAGACCTTACAAAGATCTATAAACAACTACACGCTACATTCTCATACTAAACCCCAATGAGTATCAAATCAGTATCCTTACATAATCACATGATCATTCCAACAGATCTTTTACTCGCATGCCACTTTGCAACAACCACAAAAATCCCTAGATTTAGCACACTCAAAACAGCCAAAAGCCAGAAGAAGTTCTAGTAATAATTAAAAAGTAATAATTAAAAAAGCAAAGGATTGTCGGGTCTTATCGGGTTGACCCGATAACCCGATAACATTTTTTATTTAACCCGAACCCGACCCGATAACACTATCGGGTTATCGGGTCGGGTCAAAACAACCCGACTAAATTTTTCGACCCGATTAGCCTTATCGGGTTCGGGTTCGGGTCGGGTCAACCCGACCCTACTGACACCCCTATATACAACTATTGGGACCATGAAGTCATGAACTGCAATATACCATTGATGTATTAGTTACTTATTGTCCAAACGGGCGGGTTTGGTTGCATAAGATGTCCAAAATTTTGAACTACTTTATAAGCAAGTGGTGTGTCAAATATAATGACAAAACTATAAATGTATATTTTGATAAGTCATAAAAAGAATACTAATAGAATTTAAGAGGCTTTATGCATTAAAAACAACACTTTAGGCGACTTGTGACCTTTTTTGCCCATTTAACCATTGGAGATTTGACCCATTATTATTTTCAGCAAGTTTATTTTATCACACCCTTTTGACCCATTTGAAATAATATACAATCTGAATCAACCAAATGTGTCAAAGAGCCAACAATATACAATTGTTAGTGATATTATTAGCAGGAATAAGAAAAGATAGGAAAAACAAACAATGTCAATGCCGTAATTCATTCCAGCTAATATGGTATATAAAGCATGCTATAAGATGAAATGCTATAATTTTTGCGTGACATCCAAAATCTGTAATAATAATTTGGTACATTTGGACTGAGTACCACCTTAGTCGTATTTCAGTGACTTATTTGCTGTTTGTGGGTGCATTTTGACCTATTTTTATGTTGCAGACATATGAGACACATGGGAGCACTGAAGCACAAGAAATACGGTTTGATTTTGAAAGCCATTCACAGATTGACAAAGGTGAAGCAAAACTACGGTACGTTGACTTGATTTTTTGAAAGTCCCCAAGAGACCCACTTTGAAATTACAATGTTCTTTCATTTTTGTGATGGTTAGTGGCAGAGAGTATATATTTTTACTGAGGTAGTAAACTGATGTTATTAGGGACTAAAGTAGTTTTTTATGGTATTATTTATAGTGAACTTTAGTGAAGAGGCCTTACTATGCATATAGCAGCAATATGAAATATGATTGCGAAAACTTGCATTAAAAAAACAATCTACTTTTTTTTGGAAAAAACAATCTACTTTTTTTTGGAAAAAAACAATTTGAGGGGTGTATTCATCTGAGTATAATTTGAGCGGCTCTTAAACCATTAGACCAATTTCCCTTTTTAGCCGATTTTGTATGTTTCCTACTAACCCGTTGCCAATAGAATATTCCTTAAAGTTGGCCCGTTTTCATATGAATAAGTTGAAATAAACCTGCTCAAAGTTGTGGAAATGCTTCATATACAAGTCTTTTTTTTTCTTCAAATAATTTCGAATCCTTAACTTTTTGTTATATTTTTTTGAATGCACCAGGTTCATAACAGGTATGAGGGACCATCTGTAAATTCTTCCCCATAAGATTAAGAGGAGTTAGGAGTGAACAATTGGATTGTTTATTGGTTGTTTTTTTATATATATCTAGAAAAGTAGTAGTAACTTATAATCTATCAAGCATAAAGTAGAGATTGAATCCAAATTGTGTGAAATAATGTTTGAATTGTTTATGATATTTGTGTGCTGAAATTATGGACTTAAAGATAGATCGTAAATAAGACGCAATGTCTCTGTAATTTTGGACTTAAAGATAGACTATTATTACAAGTACGGTTAACCATGATACAGTTTAGATTGCTATTTAAACATATTGAATGTAATATTATAACTATGACCTTTGTAATAAGCACATAAGATGTAAACTTAAGTCAGTAGTATTGAACAAATTCATTTCAGCAATTATGGCATATTAGCCTTTTTTTCGCAGGCTATTGGTGCATCAATAAAAAAGAAAATCACTTCAAATATAAGTTTTATTTGGAAACGGTTATTATGATACTGTGGTTTTTTGGAAAAGTTCATAAATTGTACCATAGTTAACACAATGTTAAACAATGTAGAAAGGGTATACCAAGAATCATTTGTTTTACATGATTATGTTAAGTCATATCATAACATGCTTTCAGGTTCTTTAGAACGATCGATCAATTAACACATACTAAAAAAGATAGTTGAAAACGTAAACTGAATAATTGTTATATTTGTACTATTAAGTCTTGATATATTGTTTATTTTTTATGGTATAGGTTTTGTTATTTATTTGTATCATAATGTATCATTAATATTATAACACAAATAGCTTATGAAAGAATATGAAACATATGAGGATATATGTTAACTAATAAGTCTTGATACAGTGTTTATTTTTTATGGTACAGGTTATAGCATTAATATTACGGGAAATGCTATACCCAAAAAAAAAAAAAAAAAAAAAAAAATATCACAAAATCATCAACAAAATGAGTTGTCACTCACTGATTGGCTTAATCAAAGAGAAGATAGATAAACTATAGAAAAATACACCAATCAAGGACTGACAACTTATTTTGTGAATGGTTTTGTGGATTTCTTTTTGTAGATCTAGCATTTCTCTAATATTACATACCAAAAGAAATTAAATGCCTTTTATAGTGATTCAAAAATTTATTTGTATCATAATATAACATTAATATTTTCTATTCATACATCTAACATATCCTTTATTCACATAATTTCACAAATCGATCTCTTATGCAAACACTATTCAACGGTTTTAAATTTACTCCCGTGAATTTCACGGGTTAATAACCTAGTATAATATATGTACGTGTATCAATTATGCAATATACAATTGATAATTTATTCCAACATCTAGCGTCTAGCGTGATGCTTTACGCGTGATATTTTTAGAAAAAATATAAATGGTTTTTAAAATACATCTAGCGTCCCACGAAAATTTATACGCGTGATTCATTTTTTTTTCCGACCAATAGAATGTTGACACTAAAGCATCTGGCGTCTTACGAAAATTATTACGCGTGATGCATGGGTATTTTTGAATATGAAAAAAAGTTGGGGCACTGCAAGAAAAGTCCCCATACATTTGGGTACTGTAGTAATTTTCTCTTTTTTCTCTAGGACATCATTATATAGGGGAACTTCAGTCCATACTTTCTAGCAACTTATCACGAACCATACACATTATGAGACAGTAAAATCTTTTTGAAACCCACAAAGACAGCATTCCCTATGTACTTGGCTAGCTCATGTGCGTTTTCCAAATAGTGCCATATGGAATAATAAGTTCGGTAAATGAAACTCGTCCACGAAAAGAAATAGAAAAAAGTAACTAAAAGTTTAGTACCGAATTGGGTGCATGTACTTTCCTTTATTTGTTTTTAGCCTACATACCGTGGAATTTAAAATCAAAATTGCTTTAACGAGACATCAATAACCGATGTTTGTTTTAGTAATTTCTTGAAAATAGAATTGTTTCAAGAAAAATATATCAAATTCATCACTGACTTTCATAATCGTAACGCGAAACATGCTATTATACATATTATTTCAAATGCGAGTAAAAAACACAACCACTTAGAAAGAAAGTTTTGATTATCGTGCACATAAGATAAAAATGTTTGAAAATAAAAGTTATTTTAATAAATACACTAACAATATCATTAACCTTTAAATATCATCAACCCGTTAAATATCATCTCATATATGATGTTAGGAACTATGTAATGGACATCAAATCCACTTTATCAATCATTTTGTCGTTGATGAAGATTCAGTTTTATAGTCTCTTCTATATTAGTCTCTATTGTTTACTTAAAATGGACTTCACGATTTTATTTGAAACTAATATTAGAAAGCTTATAGTTTTAATCAAGTCATTACTCACACCAAACTCAAAATCTATATATATAATAAACCAAAGTTTTTTTGAAATTGTCCATGTCATTAAAGCCAGCTCATCAAAAAAAAAGCCAGCTCAACAAATCCAGGTCATCAATTATCAATTATATTCAACAATTCAATATTCAACTCAACCCGCCTCATCATTAAACGGCACCTATATCGATCTACATCTAATTTTTAATCTTTAAATTTTAAGGTTTCTTCATCTCAAAATTGTATAAGGTATGTAATGCTTTTATAATTCGTGTTTGATTGTTTCTGTTATTCTTCAACAGCTCATAACTTTAGATCGGATTCATGCTATTGATAGATTTAGGGTTCTAATTTAGGGTTTTATTTGATGAATTGTAATTTCGAAATTCAATATTAGGGTGTTAATTGGTATGTCGTTCATTCGATTTCTAATATCAAAATTGTTAATTAAATGAATTGTTGCTTTTTTGAGTTTTTTCATTTGATTTCTAATATCAGAATTTCTAATATCAAAATCGTTCATTCGATTTAGGGTTTTATTTGAGTATTAGAAAGTACTGCATTTCATTGTTTTTCTGACCGTAAATGACTAAATTAGTGATATTAATATTAGAAAGTTGTTGTTCATTGATCAGGTGTGTTGATATGTGTGTTGATATGCTATTACAGGTTATAATTGATTCACAACCTTTGACAGTTATTGTTCTCGCTTCTTTGCTATATGGTGAATCAATTGGCTTGGTTGGAATTGCAGGCCTTTTTCTTGGTGTTGCAGGTCTTGCACTTCTTGAGGTATGCTAATACTAAGGGCTTTCATCTGTCCGCTCATGAAGTAAAAGGTACATAATCTCAAGATGTTGGAGCAGAATGAGCTCGATCAGTCGAGAGTGAGGCTAAAGCTTTACTCAGTTTTAAACAAACAACTAATTAATTTCCCTGAACAATTTATATTTACTAATTGAAATGTTTGTATTGATGTTATATTTATTGTTATTTGTATTTGTTTGGTTTAGATGGATTACCTCAACTTATGGCCTTCAATAGAAAAAGAACACGATCTTTCTTTGTCTGGTGCTATTAAAGATCTAGATTCAAGCACTCTCCGACTTCCTATAACCGAAGGGGCATCGGTATGACAATTTTCCAAAATACGTTTAGTTAGATTTCATTAGCTGTGGCAAAATGGGCGGACCAGGTTGGGTAATGATTTCATTAGCTGTGGCAAAATGAGTTTTTGTTGCTTAAATTTCTCCACATCTATAAAATGATTGATATAAATAGTTATGTTCACCAAATTATAAAAAAATAATTAGTCTTTTTCATCAAATTATCTGTAGTTACAGTTTCTTTTTTTAACTATTATTTGCTAATTTTGTGGTGGCTAACTTAGATTGCAATGGGGTTAGCAGCAGCAACGCCGCAATCGTGTCAGCAATATCAAGGCTGCAGTGGATCGGCAACAACACCAGTTTTAGGTTAGTTTTGTATAAGATTGGGGTTGAAGGGAAAGATGTGGTTTATTCAATTAAGTCACATGTGCAAGAGAATAATTATGCTGAGAAGATTGGGTTAAGGCAATGGATGGATGATAATAATGTTCCGGGAATGGTGGATAAGTATACGACTCAGTTTTATGAAACGGTAAATGAACAGATTGATAGTTTGGCTATGCAGTATAATGTGACGGTAATAGTTGAAGAAATGAGACAGTTGATTACACCACGGTTAAATGGAGGAAACTACTCTGCACCTTCTGCATTATCAACGCCAAACCCGTATGATGAAAAGATACTAAGTTTGAAGAAAATGGTTACTAATCGTGAATGGTCAGCAATTTATTCAGAAGTCAATGCTATGTTAAACGAGGCGCGTGTGAGTAAAGTGGATATGATTGAGAAAGCGAAAGCAATTGCTTTTCAAGGAAAAGATGTGTTACAACGTGTGCTTGCAAGTAGCAAATCAATTATGGGTGGTAGTACCAAGCTCGTGTTTATAGTTATCAATTCAATACTTTCTGGAGCAGTGGAGCTTTTTAACTTTGTATCTCAATCGATGGTTTTCATATGGGTTTTGTATTCTTTGATAACATCAGATTCTGGTGGGGTTACTGAACAAGTTATGTATCTGATTCCAATTTCAAGACCTGCTAGGACACGATGTGTTGAGGTTCTTGATAAAGCTATTTCCGGGGTACTTTTGGCCACATCAGAGATTGCGGTTTTTCAAGGGTGTCTCACTTGGCTTTTGTTTAGATTATTTAATATTCATTTTTTGTACATGTCAACGCTGCTTGCGTTTATCAATCCTTTGCTCCCAATATTTTCGTACTTTTTCTCTACGATTCCTGCAGTATTGCAATTGGTATTGGAAGGTAGATATATTGTTGCGGTTTGCTTGTTCATTATTCATCTTGTGCTTATAGAGTATGGTATTGCTGAGATTCAAGAGGGCATCCCTGGTCATAGTCCGTATCTCACTGGGCTTAGCATCATTGGTGGAGTAGCATTGTTCCCATCTGCATTGGAGGTAAATAACTATTAATAGAGCTCGCAAAATGGATGGGTCAGGTGGGTTGGGTAATGGGTCAAGACATGCCATTTTAATACAGGTCGACATTTGCTGGTTTTGGTTGACCTGAAAACACTTCTGCATCCACTTTATAAATCTTTTACTGCTAATAAACTCTCTGATTGTGATTACTTAGGAGGTTGAATGTGTATAAAAGACTTTGGGCGAATTTCAACTTGTGTGACCCCACTGACCCGTTCCCTTTTTAGCTTGTTGATTTGACCCATATGACCCATTTAAGGTTAAATACAACCCAAATCGACTCATTCATAAGTAAATGGGTTGAAACTGCTACATCTAACAGACTAACAGTTAGAATTCTGACTCCTGTACCTCCTATCAATTACTCCTATTGTCGAATTTCCATTATGCAGGGAGCAATAATGGGGCCGCTGATAACAACTGTTGTTATTGCACTTAAAGATTTGTATCCAGAATATGTTTTGGATGAACCAAAAGAACCTAAAGATGAAAAAAAGGATTAGGGATGTTTGGACTTGTTATAGCCTATTTGCAGAAATATGTGAGCAGAGCCTATTTGCAGAAATATTTGCAGGTACAGTGTGTCGACTCTCTAAGCATATTCTTACCGGACAGATTCTTAGTGAAGTTGATAGGTCGCTGCACCTATTTTGGTATAATTGTATTCTTTGGAAGTTGGTGATTGTTTGAAGCGACCGAGTGTTAATAACTTAATATATACATATATACATATATACTTGATACTACTTTATAAAGAATTTGTTGTTATGTTATTACTATTCTACCAAGCTTTAGTGTCCAGATTTTAATCCTCATAAGGTCATAGTTAGCGGGTCTGTCCTGATCATCGATTTCATAAAATGGGTTGGTTTCAGTCTTTAGTGGGCCCCACCTTAGTTCGGTTTTCATGTATTATGGTACTACCCTAATCCCTTTCCAAGCTGCAAAGAAGTTTTATTTTGTATATGAATAAGGACCATGTATATTACTCGTATTTGTTTTCATATGTTTCATTGTTAATTTTACAAATATTACAAGAACATTTTTTTTTCTTTCTTTCCAATTTTTGTGTTTAAGGTTATATTTTCTAACTTTTTATAAGCCGCCCGTGATTTATCACGGGTTTATAGGCTAGTATAGATATAATAGATAGTCTGCCCAACGTTCTATATCCGTGTCACATATTTCTCAATTTTTTCAAACATTAGTCGAGATAATGATTGACAAAAATCGGTTCGACTTAGATCATGCTATTCTTTGAAGTTTGTGTAGGTAATTCATGTTGATTAAACCATCAATACCACGAGTACGCAGCGGATGGATCTATGTTTAATGTTATGAATTAAAACACATAATTAAACTACATAAAATACTAACCTCGAATCTATTGAAAAATAGATAAACACCAAGTTTTGATCTTGATCACGAACACACGAACCAATCAACTATAGTGAGTTGATCTCTATTGAATGCACACACAACACGTCAAACGAAGCACGTTAGGATGCTAGTGCTTGCTTCACGAATAACAAACAAGGAAAACACTTTGCTTGTTTGCTTGGAAACAATTCGGAAAAATAAAAGTACGTACGAATACAATGCGTATGAATTGTTTTAACTTCTTGTTAATACAATATTGTTCCGAATAAAATAAAGAGAAGATAATGACTTATATACTAGTCAATCCTATTAAGGTAAGAGACAAAATAAAACAAAAGATTTGTTTGTCTATTTGTTTTATTTCCTCCTCTTGCCGTAAATGAGGACCAAAAGGAAAAGACAATAAAATCATTTCCTTTTTATTGTTTTTGTTGTCGTGTGATGATCAAAAAGGAAAACAAAAACAGTCCTATCATTCTTTTATATTGTTGACGTATAACATTTTGATCAAAAGAAAAAACCACAACAATCATTTCCATATAATTATTTGTCGTGTGTTTTTCTTTTATGATCGGATGTATATCCAAGTCCCTCTCTTTTATATTTAACGTATACTTAAATTAATTAAAGCGTCCAACGATTTAAACTAACAACCGTTAAATTATTTCGTGAAACATATCATACATTTAATAAATATACTTAACATATATATATATTAAATATATAATAAACGTGTTCTTCGTGTATACGTGTGTGCCCCGATAAGCTCACGTAATTTCTAGCCGTATAATTATTGGTTTACGAACGCATAACCAACAGCTCCCACTTGTGATCGTAACACTCCATAATGTATACTAACAATGCTAAGTGTCTAGCAACACCGCATTGCTCCCAGAAATACCTGAGTGTGGTTTCATAAAACAACTAGGTAAATGGTTTACAATTTTAAATTATCCTTTTGTTTCATATACTTGTTGAACTATGGATATGGATCAAAGTCATTCCATATTGTTCAACTATTCTGTTTCTCGTTTTAGAAATTAATCAAGATTACCAAACGTAAAACAAGTATCATCTTGATTTACACTTTGGGCACGGCCATGCAAACATCTGATTAATTCAGCGAGGGGCCCAGTAGTATCATACTCCAGAAGACAAGTGGAGGAACAAATTCTATTTTGACTACACGTGTCATTCATGTGCTTCAGCTAACTTCTGAGAATAGCCTTTATAACCACATTGTTCAGGATAGCGTTTGACTATAGTCAAGAAGAAAGATCCACACATGCAAAACCTGCTTGCATCTCAAGTCAGAGGACAAATAAAATAACCATTTGCGAGATATCACTTAATGACGCCGATCCATAACGTGATGACTCGTAGGTTTGGGGAAATCCAATATCCATAGCACGTGGATAACATGTGAGTTTGGCGGACACATCCTTAGTATTCAACGAATATAACTAATCTCTCACATTTGCCTTAATTCAACAATACTACCATATCATTGATCGACAATGGACAATTTAAAGCAATAAATTACTTATGGATTAAACATGCAAATATAGGACACAATTAATATATGAATGAATAACTCAAGTACCACGTATATTAATCATCAAAATAATAAATGTTTTACATATCCCATTATCCAAATACTAAAATCAAAACAGATTTACATGAGACTGCTAACTGAACGAAGTCCAATACCACTAGCATGCTCAACATGCTTGTTCAAAGGCAACGCCTTAGTAAACGGATCAGCTAAGTTATCATCTGTGTGAACTTTGTTAAGTACTACTTCATTATCTGCGATAACCTCACGGAGATAGTGAACCTTCCTTTTGTAATGTTTGGCGCCTTTCTGAGCTCCAGGCTCGTTGGCGATAGTTAATGCTCTAGTGTTGTCACATAGCATTTCCATAGGTTCTTTATTGGTGGGGACTACTCCAAACTCATCAATAAACTTCCTTATCCAAATAGCTTCCATTGCAGCTTCTGAAGCAGCAGTGTATTCAGCTTCTGTAGAAGACATCGCTGTAATGTTTTGCTTGGCACTCTTCCAGACTACAGGGCCTCCGTTTAGAACGAAAACGTATCCGGTTTGCGACTTGGTATCATCCTTGTCGGTCTGCCACCCAGCATCAGTATAACAGGTGACTCTGAGTTCTCTGTTTGGGTCTCCACCGTAAACAAGAAACATATCTTTAGTGTATCTAAGATACTTCAGTATGTTCTTCACAGCAGACCAGTGAATCTCACCTGGATCTACTTGAAATCGACTTGTTAAGTTCTGAGCGAACGCAACATCAGGTCTAGTGCACCTCACCGCATACATGATGGATCCTACAGCCGAGGCATAAGGAATCCTCTTCATGCGTTCCACCTCTGCAGGTGTTGAGGGTCCTTGAGATTTTCTCAACTCAAGTTTTACTTGCATTGGGGTAGTTCCACGCTTGGAATTTGCCATATTAAATCTTTTCAAGATTTTCTCAATGTATGCACTTTGACAAAGTCCAATCAACCGCTTAGATCTATCTCTGTAGATCTTGATTCCTAGAATATATGCAGCTTCACCTAAATCCTTCATAGAAAAACAATTTCCAATATAGGCTTTAATAGCTTGTAACATTGGAATGTTGTTTCCCATGATCAATATGTCATCAACATATAAGATTAGGAATGCTACATTACTCCCAATAGCCTTACGATATACACATGGCTCATCAAGGTTTTGAGTGAAACCATACTTCTTGATTTCCTCATCAAACCTTTTATTCCTTTGCCTAGATGCTTGCTTTAATCCATAAATGGATCGTTGCAGCTTGCATACACGGTTAGGATATTGTGGATTGACAAATCCTTCAGGTTGGTCCATGTACACCTCTTCAGTTAAGTGACCATTCAAGAAGGCAGTTTTGACATCCATCTGCCAAATCTCATAGTCATAGTACGCTGCTATGGCTAAAAGAATCCTAATAGCTTTTATGTCTGCGACAGGCGAGAAGGTTTCCTCATAATCTACTGTTGGATCAAGAATTTGACCCAAGTACCCTGACAAGGATTTGAACATAAAATAGCCTAACTCACTGATAAAATAGTGGGTTACTCACTGATAAAGAAATCAGTGAGTGTTGTAAAAAGCCCGTTGTTGAAGAAACATTTACTTACTGATACGGTGTCAGTGAGTAAAGTATACGAGCTACAAACAACACCAGTATCACTGAGAATTGACAAATGTCTCAGTGACTCTGAAGATACTATCTCTACAAGCAGACTGATAAATGGGCGGGAACTTCCAACAAAGAAGTCAGACAAAGTACAAGAGGGACCAACAAGTGGTACCAGAGCCTAAGGTTCATTCTTATGAGCCAGATCCATGCATGATTACTGATAACATTCTTCAAAAAATTAAATGTGATCTTCAAAAACTGCTACTGATATAGCAATTTTTTAGGGGGAAAGACACATTTATAGGTGACTGACAAACACCAATACCCCAAAACCCTCCCTGACATACCCCAAAAACCCTCCCTGACACACACCCACCACACAAATCTTATCCCCACCTACCAAAATCTTATCCACACAAATAAGATTAAAAAAAAAAAAACAAAAAACAGATCTATCATTACATCTAACACACAAAAACCACATCTAACACAAAAAAAAAAACCCAGCTCCAAAAACCCTTTATAACTATCGGTCTATCAATCAAACACAAAAAACCCAGCTCCAAAATCCACACAAACAGATCTACAACCACTTCACAAAATATTAATCGATCCATCCATCATCTTCAAAAGGATCTTCACAACAAAAGAAAACACACCCAGATCCTCACAACATCAAATCGATCTATCATCAAAGAATAAACTCTAAATCAAAAAAACAAACTCTCGTTCTAAAAGTCAAAACCCAGATCGAACAATGAAATCCGATCAAAGTTCATCTCCAAGAGTTTTTTTTTAAAAAAAAAAAAAAAAAAAAAAAAAAAAAAAAAAAAAAAACTCTCGATCGAAAAAGAAAATGGGTTTGAATCGATTGGAAAAATGGGGTTGTTATTTCTTGTTCGTTGACTGAATGGTACAGAAGATGAGATGGAAAATAACTTTGAATCATTTTTTTTGTGGTTTATGAGTAGAGGTGTTGATTAAATGGTGTATTTTAGGCTGAGCCTGAGTGTTATGGTTGTCTGATGATATCAGTGAGGTCTGATGAATGATATGGAATAGTTGAGCATCAGGGAGTGATGAAGATCTGGTGGAGAGTGAAAAGAGAATGGGCACTGATGATTGTCAGTGGTGTAGTGAAACTGATGATTGTGTCAGTGGTGTAGTGAAGCTAATGGTTGTGTCAGGTGTGACAAGGATCCGAGGGTATTAGTGACTCAGACTGAGATGGATAATAGGTCTAGTCAGGGTGTGATAACAATCAGTGTGAATGATAGTATATTAGTGTTCTTTAGAACACAAATGTGGTGTGATAAGTGTGAATCAGGGAGTGAAAAGTTGGGTGACTGATATGTATCAGGGAGTTGTGTGAATTGGGTTAAAACCAGATACCTTGAAAAACCCAAGGGGTACTGAGTTTGTATTGCAACATCAGAATGTTTGCAATATAAAGTTGTGTGAAAAGAAGTGGGAAGGTCAGGTAGATAGAAGGGCTGCAATCAGGGAGTAAAAAAAAAGGGGGGGAGGGAGGACACTGATGTTTCAGTAGTTAAAACACTCACTGAACCCTACCCATAAACTCAGGTCACTGAAAAACAACCCTTCAAATCATACCTGGTCACTGAACCCTAGTCTCTGAAACCCCAGGTCAATGAAACCTTGAACCTGGTCACTGACTAAAATAGGTCACTGAACCCCCTTCAGTGACTTACCCCCTCCTGAACCCTCAGTGACTAAAACCCAAAGTTACTGAACCTCTCAGGAACCTGAATCCTCAGTCAACTGACCCACTGAACCCATAAACCCATCACTAAATCCCTGAACTCAGTGACTAAAACCCAGGTCACTGAACCTCACCCTAGTCCCTCAAACCAGGTTCCTGAAAACGGGTCTCCAAAAATGAAGTTTACTGATGAGCTTCTCAAGGATCAGCAGTGTTGATGAACTCAAATAAGTACATTTTATTACTATCATTTATCCTATTAATTTGAATTGTTTTACTATATTATATATGAGGATTGATACTTAATTGTTTACTTTTGTAATTCTCAGGTAAAAACAAGCATTTGGTGAAACTTAGCTATTTTGGACTAATAATGGAGCAAAACGTGCATAAAGTGAAAGTCTACTGACATGGACAAGATCAAGTCAATTCTGCTCCAGATGCGCCGCATCTCACTCTCGACATGCGCCGCATCTCTATCAAGATATCACCAGATACGATCCAAGATACAAGAGGACATGCGCCGCATCTAATCAAGGGTTACGCCGCATCTTCTGGCGGTGTACGAATATTCCTGAATATTATAATCTTGGACCCCACGCGAAGTTAAGTACATGCGCCGCATCTACTTAGTAGATGCGCCGCATCTTCCCTCAGACAGAAACTATAAATACCCCGTAGACCAGACGAATTACAAGTTCCAAAACCCTAAAACAGAAGACCGAACAGGAGGAACAAAGGACGAATTCAGTCAAGGAGGCAGCACAAGACACACCCAAATCAAAGATATAAGAGTTGTAAGAAGGTGCTGCATGTATTTAATTCATTAAGTAGTTTTGTTTTATTGTGTTAGCAAACTTTAATTCATCAGGATTGGTGGCTTGTGTAATGTGACAACGAAAGATTGCACTCCCTTTAATACTTGTTTTCCCATCAATTAAAGTTTATATGATGATGTCTTTGGTTACTACTTATTAGTGCATTGATAACCTCTGTGTTTATTAGTGGCTTGCGGGCATTTGACTGCGGGACATAATGTGGCTCCCACGGTTGTTTCTAAATTGATCACTTAGGAATAACTTTTAGACATAAGTAATCATTAAGGGTTTACTCGCCGATAAGATTAGGACCAACGAGAAAGGGTTAACTACATACACTTCATATAAAGCTATCAATAAAACAAGTGACAATCTACTTAATCATAAGGACAGCCCTCTTATTGTCTCGAGTATTTATCTGTGTACGTGTGTGCTACTTGCTGATTCGTGCCTGTTGGTTTATTTTATTATTTAATTGCAACAAATCGTGCCAGTCTCTCAGGCTGAAACCCCCTTGCGTTAGGATATTAAAATACTGATTAGAATAATGAGATAATACGTTCCACTCTTAGTGATCGACACTCTACTTACCATTATCTTCATACTGACCGGGTACACTGCTCGTTAAGTGTGTGTGTTATTGATAAGTCGGCTAAATATAAATTTAAAACTTGAGTAGGCATTAAAACTGCTAAACCGCAACGACACATCACGCGCATCAAGTTTTTGGCGCCGTTGCCGGGGAGTGAATTGTTATTATCTGTTAATTTGATTAGTATTTTAATTAGGTTTTTCTTTTTTTATTAGATTAATTGCATCATTGTACTATTTTGCATATTTGTTGTATTGTGTGTTAATTGTTTTCTTTTTATTTTTGTGTGTTTTATTTTTGTTTGTGTGTTTAATTTTTGTTTTTTTTATTTTTCGTATTTTTCTGTTCTGCTATCGTTGTACTGTGCTAAATCAAACGATACGGCGTATCTGATCTCTCAGATACGGCGTATTGCGTTTAATTTTTTTAAATACAACGCGTTTAATTAATTCGATACGACGCATCTTTTCCCCAAGATACGGCGTATCTGTTTTTAATAAGAAAATTTTTCTAAGCGATAAAGTAATACGACGCATCTGCTTTTGCAGATACGGCGTATCTGTTTTTGATAAAAATTTTCTAAACGTTAACGCCATACGACGCATCTGCTTTCGCAGATACGGCGTATCTATTATTTTAATTAAAAACAGTTTGCGAATTATTAAACAGATACGACGTATCGATCTCTGTCGATACGGCGCATCTTACTGAATCAAAAATCTTGTATTTTTAAACGTAACGAAAATACGGCGCATTAACTTTCGTTAATACGACGCATTTAATTTTAATTAGATAAGCTGATTTTTGATTTATTAATTCGATACGGCGCATTCTTAAATTCTAAAGCGGCGTATCTATTTTCTGGATAAAAGTCTGATTAAATTTTAACGTATTAAGATACGGCGTATCCAACTCTTTGGATACGGCGCATCGTCTGCAGATATCAGCTATTTTTATTCTTATATCCGTTTCTATATTCATTAATTTCTCTTCTAGCGAACAAATCCTACTGATGATTTTACCTTGGATGACAGATTTTGCTATGGAAGACATGTCAGTTAACGGATATCTTGCTAAGGAATGCTTGTTTTCGGATTCATTCAATGTACTCATGATCGATGCAGATTTATTCTCTTGGGAGACTCCTCTTGAAGCTGCTTTTAAGGAATTCATGCGTTTATGCAACATTGACAAAGAGGTATTCTCTTATGATGTATTTGTGAGGTATACTGGAGAAGAATTGTCGCTCTTATGGCCTAGCATTGAAGCCGAAGGATTGAACTGGACTACTATTGAAGAAGATGATGGGAAATTCTATCTTGCATACATGGACTCAAGCAACAACAGCTGTGGTGGAGGCAATGCCCAAATCTCTTACATGCCTTATTCCGAACAGTACTGGGGATTGAATGAGTACTATCAGGATAATGACATGAATTATGCTTTGGCGGAGTTACTATTTCATGGCAGGTTGGTAAGATTGATAGACCTCTCCCTCAATGATTGGCTAGAACTCAAATATGGTAGTCCGGAATTTGCCCCTACAAATGAAGTCAAGGAGATTATGACTTCATGGTTGACTCGGAGTTTTAAGAAGCAATTTAACGAGTTCATGGAGATAAAAAAGAATATGATTGGAAAGGTTTGCTTTGACGTTAACCATGACCCTAACGATGTTGATTTTTCAGAATGGTTGGCTAGTAAGTTTAATAACCATAAGAGCATGGATCGTGCTACTAAGGATGCATTATGGGTATATTGGATGAGAGGAGAAGATGAAGAAGTAGAAAGCGATTATGGGTCGTCACTTCATGATTCAACAATCAATGAGGGCATTGAAGAACTTTTCAGAATTGACATTGATGTGTTCGATTATGAGACACCCCTGTGCAAGCAGTTCAAGGAATTTAACTACCTTCTTCAAGTCGATGATGATGTGCTTACTGGAGATCTACCAGGATTTAAGACTTATGACGATTTCAAAAACACCTGGTACTATGAATGGAATGACCAAGTACCATGGGTTTGGGATAAACCGTGGGAATTAGAGCACATTAATCACACCTGTACACCCTTCGTTTTCAAGGACGGGAGTAGTGTTTGGCCGACATGTGATTATAAAAGTGACGGAACCTGTAATGGGGGAAGTATAATTGGGATGAAACGGGTTGGAAACGATGTGACCTTTGAAGATTATGAGTGGTACGATAATATTGAAGACTGCCCACAAAAATCGGAGGCTTTACAAGAAAAGGGCAGAATTGAACGCTTGAAAGGACTTAAGGGAACATCAGATACTACTTTCTGGGAATGGGTGCATAAACAGTTTGATGATTTCATGAAGCTTAGTCGACGGTTACAATATGATTTGGAAAGAGAATGGGAGGCGATTCAAGACGATAAGTCATTAATTGAAGAACTAGATGATTATTTGATTAAGGATCCTTATTTTAAGTTTGTTGATAAAGACGAGGAAGAGTTCACCAAACGAAAGTATCAACTACTTGGGATTCCTTACAATGAGCCACCCATGATTATTTCCGAAAAATTTAAAATCATCAAATATTCTTTGAGTCCTAATGAAGAATATACTGCGGTGAAGACAAAGAGTTATGCTAAACTAAGTCGAACGGAAGAAAACGTCGCAGAGATATACGGGAAAATCTTTCGGATGAAGGACGAAGGATGGACCGTGACAAGGACTTATTGCTGAGCTGAACGTGAGTCTAACTTGAAGACTCTGGAATAAAGACAAGTGCTGACCGGGAGACAACCCGGATTTATCTTTTATTATTCTGTTTTCTGTGTCGAGTCAGTCCAGGCCGCACGAGGATACGACGCATCTCCATTCTGAGATGCGACGCATCCTCTGCAATGGTCATATCTTATTTTATTTTTCTGCATTTTTATTTTCGACTTTAAAACTATTTATCAGTTTATTTTAAAGCAGCGCATCCCTGGTTAAGGATGCGGCGCATCTTTATTCTGATCCGTATTTATTCCAGGCTCGATACGGCGTATCTTCTTCAATAAGATACGGCGCATCGACTGACCTGATGATTTTCAGTTTTAATTTTTAAGTTTTATTTTTCCTAACTACTAATGTATTATGCAAGTTTGAACCTTTCTTATCTTAGGTGTGTTTTAAAGTGTTGGTGGTATTATAGTTTCCTGGATTTCCTGTGGATACATCAAGTATGAAGCTTTAACGTTCTAATCCACAAAAATTGATTTTTGCTCTTATACTAATGGAGGATCATACCGAGCAAATTTCAGGGGAGTTTTTCTGTTCTAATTCTTTTATTTTCCAGTTTTTTACCTTTTATACAAACAACGAGGACGTTGTTTAACTTAAGTGGGGGATTGGAGAATTAGAACACTTAACAATTACTTGTCCTAAACTTTTTCAAAAATTATGCTTAAAAATGTGCTTAATATATCAAACTTAATTTTTTTTTTTTTTTTTTTTTTTTTTTTTTTTTTTTTAGCATGTTTTTGTTTAAGATCTAAGTTGCATAGCTGCACACATGACGTTATTTTCAAAAATTGTGATTTTTCAAAATTCACAAATCTATGAGTGTGCCGGTGACTTGTAAACTTTAGAACTTGGCTTATATACTATTCGAGACCACCATAATGAGTATTATTTTATATAATTGGAATGACTTGTCTAACTTGGTAAAATTCTAGGATTACACCCAAAAAGCCTATATATGTTATGTGTTATTGACTAACTACACTGGTTAGTTAACCCCCGTATAAACCCTTTTGTTACTCTCATTTTTAGAGTAAGATACCCCTAGAAAAACACTCAGAGCCATTCCTTTCGTTTCTTACACCTATGTTTAAAATGTTTCGTTACACCTTACACCTTAGCCTACCCTGTAGATTAGAATCCGTGGTTGGTTAATTGCTATAGGCAAAGTGTGTTTCCTTACATTACCTGTGTTCGTGTGCGTAATTCATTATCTATGGTTAGGTCGGGAAATTGCACAATGCAATTGGAGTGAAAGTAAATACTGTATATCTTTGAGTTTATTTTTCGTGTGTTTACTACTTTCACTATTACCGTTATTTCTGAAAGTATGAAAAGTATGAATAAAAATTATCCGGAAAGAAAGTTATAGTGATGTGGTGAAATTTTACACATCTATGTTTATTTTTATGTTTGAAAAAAAAAAAAAAAAAAAAAAAAAAAAAAAAAAAAAAAAAAAAAAATCGAAAAAAAAAATAAGAAAAGAAAAAGAAAGAAAGAAAAGTTGGATGTTTAGTTTTAAGCCAACTTATGTAAAGTTTTGTATTAAGTGGTCGATATCACCACTATTTGTTGTACTATATCTATGGATTGAATGGGAGTTGGCAGTTATGGGAACGCCAATTAAGGTTTATTCTTTGATTAAGATTTTGTTGAGTATAATTCGTGTCTACCTAAAGCGTGTGTTTCAAGTGTTAAAGCGTGAGTTATTCGATGATATGAGTCTTATTCATGGATGGTTGGGATAGTGATTAACCACACTTAGGATTTTAATTTATTTGTTTTGTTTTGTTTATTTTTATTTTTACACCAATTTATATCCCAAATGTTATCCATACCCTATATTGTTCTTTATCCAACCGAACCTTTGATTTATTGAGATTAGGGATTTGAGCAATCTTAAGTATCGTAGTCGTGGATTCGGCTATGTATTTATGATTTTGTCGCCCTTTTTGATATATTATTATTGGTAAAGTTCGTACCTATCTTTAGCCTATTCGAGTTAAGGATTTGAGCAATTGCAAGTATCGTGTTCGTGGATTCGATCATGTATTTGTGATTTTGTCGCCTTTTCTGGAATTTGAGATCGATAGTGAAAGAGAATAATTAACCCTTAAGCCTAAAAACCCTTTTTACCGCTTTAGACTTGTTATTCCTTAGCTTTAGTGGTGGAGATGTGTATACTTGCCAAGCTTATGATAGAATATTCGTCGCGACTGGACAGTTAAACGATTAGATTTGCTTTTATCGACTTATTTTATTTTACTTCTAATTCGTTAAGTGTTTAGTTGTGTGATTATGAAATAAACGAATACATGCTTAAATATAAAAATAAATCCTAACATTTTTTAGGATACATTTTCATAAATGAAATTCTAAGGTTTACTTGGGGACAAGTAAAGTTCAAATGGGGGGATATTTGATGAACTCAAATAAGTACATTTTATTACTATCATTTATCCTATTAATTTGACTTGTTTTACTATATTATATATGAGGATTGATACTTAATTGTTTACTTTTGTAATTCTCAGGTAAAAACAAGCATTTGGTGAAACTTAGCTATTTTGGACTAATAATGGAGCAAAACGTGCATAAAGTGAAAGTCTACTGACATGGACAAGATCAAGTCAATTCTGCTCCAGATGCGCCGCATCTCACTCTCGACATGCGCCGCATCTCTATCAAGATATCACCAGATACGATCCAAGATACAAGAGGACATGCGCCGCATCTAATCAAGGGTTACGCCGCATCTTCTGGCGGTGTACGAATATTCCTGAATATTATAATCTTGGACCCCACGCGAAGTTAAGTACATGCGCCGCATCTACTTAGTAGATGCGCCGCATCTTCCCTCAGACAGAAACTATAAATACCCCGTAGACCAGACGAATTACAAGTTCCAAAACCCTAAAACAGAAGACCGAACAGGAGGAACAAAGGACGAATTCAGTCAAGGAGGCAGCACAAGACACACCCAAATCAAAGATATAAGAGCTGTAAGAAGGTGCTGCATGTATTTAATTCATTAAGTAGTTTTGTTTTATTGTGTTAGCAAACTTTAATTCATCAGGATTGGTGGCTTGTGTAATGTGACAACGAAAGATTGCACTCCCTTTAATACTTGCTTTCCCATCAATTAAAGTTTATATGATGATGTCTTTGGTTACTACTTATTAGTGCATTGATAACCTCTGTGTTTATTAGTGGCTTGCGGGCATTTGACTGCGGGACATAATGTGGCTCCCACGGTTGTTTCTAAATTGATCACTTAGGAATAACTTTTAGACATAAGTAATCATTAAGGGTTTACTCGCCGATAAGATTAGGACCAACGAGAAAGGGTTAACTACATACACTTCATATAAAGCTATCAATAAAACAAGTGACAATCTACTTAATCATAAGGACAGCCCTCTTATTGTCTCGAGTATTTATCTGTGTACGTGTGTGCTACTTGTTGATTCGTGCCTGTTGGTTTATTTTATTATTTAATTGCAACAAATCGTGCCAGTCTCTCAGGCTGAAACCCCCTTGCGTTAGGATATTAAAATACTGATTAGAATAACGAGATAATACGTTCCACTCTTAGTGATCGACACTCTACTTACCATTATCTTCATACTGACCGGGTACACTGCTCGTTAAGTGTGTGTGTTATTGATAAGTCGGCTAAATATAAATTTAAAACTTGAGTAGGCATTAAAACTGCTAAACCGCAACGACACATCACGCGCATCAAGTGTTCATCAGCAAGCAGTAGTATCAGGCTACTGCAGTATTCTTCAGGAAGTGAGGTGATGAGGTTTTCGGGATGATTATCAGGCTGAGATACACTGATCAAAAGTTGCGTTGAGTCACAAATTTTGAGGGGGAGAAGAGATCAGGGAGTAAAAAGTTCTCAGGAAGTGTGGTCATGAGTGGGTATGTCATGAGTTCCAAGATGATTCTTATATGGTTGTAAGAATCAGTGGAGCAGCGGAAGCATGGTAGACCCATAACCCACATCAGGTCAGTGAACACACATACACCATAACATAAACCTGAACACCAGATCATACAAGGTGACTGAACCCTTAGGAACCTTGAACCCCCTTTGGTGACTAAACCCCAGGTCACTGAGTTCAGTGAGACAAACAACGAACCAGTCAAAGTGATCCCTCAGGACCCATGAACCCTGAACCCAGTCACTGAACCGGTCACCCAACTCACTGAACATCAGGAACTAAACCCAAGTCTCCTGAACCCCTGGACATCAGGAACTAAACCCAAGTCTCCTAATCCCTCAACCTTCAGGAACTAAACCCAAGTCCCTGAACAAGCAAGTTTGAACCTGGGCTAGGAACTAAACCCAAGTCCCTTAACCCCTAACCTCAGGAACTAAACCCAAGTCCCTGAACAAGCAGGTTTGAACCCAGGCTATTTGTATATTCAAATAGGGGGAGATTGTTGGGTCAAGAATTTGACCCAAGTACCCTGACAAGGATTTGAACATAAAATAGCCTAACTCACTGATAAAATAGTGGGTTACTCACTGATAAAGAAATCAGTGAGTGTTGTAAAAAGCCCGTTGTTGAAGAAACACTTTACTTACTGATACGGTGTCAGTGAGTAAAGTATACGAGCTACAAACAACACCAGTATCACTGAGAATTGACAAATGTCTCAGTGACCCTGAAGATACTATCTCTACAATGCAGACTGAAATATGGGCGGGAACTTCCAACAAAGAAGTCAGACAAAGTACAAGAGGGACCACCAAGTGGATGACAACTCACACTTAGTGGATGACAACTCACACCAACCCACTTGTCTTTATTTACCTATATAATGTCTGTGTTGTAATAGAGAATAGTATGCATTCCTAAACAAACAAATAGAATACACACAGTGTATTAGTTGATAGGAACCATCCTCTCACTGAATCACAAGCATAGCTTGGATCAGTGAGAGTTTATTTGTCACCCAAAGAGGATAAACCCTCACCTAAGGGGATACCATACCGAAAGTATCCCCTTTAAGAAGTTGAAGATGTTATCATGTAATCTAATAGGTTTTGAGTAATCTTGTAACATTTGTTAATCATATTAATGAACTGTTCTTGTTTTACTCGAATTTCATGGACCAACATCTACACCGTAGGTTTGAGTATAACCTTTTGCCACAAGACGAGCTTTATAGGTGTGTACTTTTCCATCCATGCCAGTCTTTTTCTTGAAGAGCCACTTGCTACCAACGGTTTTAGCGTTAGGAGGGAGGTCAACTTCAATCCAGACTTTATTGTCTTTCATGGATTTCATTTCCTCGTTCATAGCATTAAGCCATTTTTCAGATTCAGAATCTGCTAATGCAGCTTTATAGTTAGCGGGCTCATTGAGATCCCCTAACTCATGCTCCTCTGAATCGATGTACAAACACATACGTTCAGGTGCACGTACTGTCCTTGAGGACCTACGAATAGGAATAACTTCACTTTCTGGTTCAACATTTTCATGTTCAACCATCTCAGGAAGTTGGCTAGTATTTTCAGAAGGGTGAGCATCTTCTTGAATTTCATCAAGTTCTACGATCCTCCCACTTGCTTCTTGTGAGATGAGACGATTCTCAAAAAAGCCAGCAAATCGAGCAACAAATACTTTGTGCTCAGGTGGGTAGTAGAAGTAGTAACCCATTGTTTCATTTGGGTATCCTACAAAGATACACTTAATAGATCTTGGCTCAAGTTTGTCAGGCGTATCACGTTTCACGAATGCCTCACAACCCCAGACCTTTAAGTAAGACAGATTAGGGACCTTCCCATGCCATAGTTCATATGGTGTATTTTCAACCTTCTTTGATGGAACCATATTGAGAATGTGTGCAGCAGACTCAAGAGCATAATCCCAAAAGGACATTGGTAGAGTTGTTTGATTCATCATAGATCTTACCATGTCAAGTAGGGTTCGATTTCTTCTCTCAGATACACCATTATGTTGTGGTGTACATGGTGAAGAGAGTTGTGAGACAATCCCACACTTCTTAAGATGATCTATAAACTCTTGACTCATATATTCGCCTCCACGGTCAGACCGTAAAGCCTTTATGGTCTTACCAAGTTGATTCTCAACTTCACTTTGAAATATTTTGAAAGTTTCAAAGACTTCATGTTTATATTTAAGCAGGTAAACATAACCATATCGACTAAAGTCGTCAGTGAAAGTTAAGAAAGAGTTGTATCCTTGTTTTGACACAGTTCTAAAAGGGCCACATACATCAGAATGTATGAGTCCAAGCAGATTTGTAGCTTTCTCCGTTTTATGCGGAAAAGGCTTTCTTGCCATCTTCCCAGACACACAAGATTCACACTTCTTGTTAATACAATATTGTTCCGAATAAAATAAAGAGAAGATAATGACTTATATACTAGTCAATCCTATTAAGGTAAGAGACAAAATAAAAAAAAAAGATTTGTTTGTCTATTTGTTTTATTTCCTCCTCTTGCCGTAAAGAGGACCAAAAGGAAAAGACAATAAAATCATTTCCTTTTTATTGTTTTTGTTGTCGTGTGATGATCAAAAAGGAAAACAAAAACAGTCCTATCATTCTTTTATATTGTTGACGTATAACATTTTGATCAAAAGAAAAAACCACAACAATCATTTCCATATAATTCTTTGTCGTGTGTTTTTCTTTTATGATCGGATGTATATCAAATTCCCTCTCTTTTATATTTAACGTATACTTAAATTAATTAAAGCGTCCAACGATTTAAACTAACAACCGTTAAATTATTTCGTGAAACATATCATACATTTAATAAATATACTTAACATATATATATTAAATATATAATAAACGTGTTCTTCGTGTATACGTGTGTGCCCCGATAGGCTCACGTAATTTCTAGCCGTATAATTATTGGTTTACGAACGCATAACCAACCGTTTGAACCATTCAAATAAGTGTTGCACGCCGTTAAACATTAGTTCTTCACTTATTGATTTTGTTGGTCTACTCAAGAGAGTTTGTGTAGGCTAATTTACTAAATCATGTGTGACTAAAAACAAATGCGAATAAAATTATAGGTTTATACATAAATTATAGAGTAAATTGCAGAAATCGTCCCTGTGGTTTAACGAAATTGCAGATATCGTCCCTAGAATTCCATAAGTGCAGGCGGCGTCCCTGTCACGAAACCTTTTGATCATTTTGGTCCCTGGCCAGGGACTAAACGTGCAATTTTGAGCAAACCACAGGGACCATTTCTGCAATTTTGAGCAAACCACAGGGACCATTTCTGCAATTTTGAGCAAACCACAGGGACGCCGCCTGCACTTATGGAATTCTAGGGACGATATCTGCAATTTCGTTAAACCACAGGGACGATTTCTGCAATTTACTCTAAATTATAGGTTATGTGTGGCTAATTTACTGCATAGAAAACTGATGCAAACTTTAGAAATTAGAAGATATTTTATAATTCACTAATGCAAATAAAATTATAGGTTATATTCAAATTAAAATAAAGTCAATGAACATAGTTGAATTTGACAAAACTTGAGCGAAGACAATTTGTGACTTATGCCATCCTTCCGTCTCTAGGCTTCCACTTTTCACTTTTGAGTAATATAGTCACCTTCATACTTGACTTTTACCTTTTAACCTAGTTCAAGATTTCATGAGTTAAAATAAATGAAATGACGGAACAACTACCATATATATGTAGTATTATAACATGAAATACATGAACACCGAGATGTGATCCTTTAGAAAGTAAAAAAAATTAAAAATGTTAGAAAGCCACTCACAATGCGACAATTGTCCACCACCCACTCTCTCATTTTTTTCTTATTAAATTCGGTTAGGGGCATTTTGGTCCTTTTAACCCCTTTATATATTCACCCTAAAACTTTAAACGTAAATAACTTTCACACGATAAACTTTTATGATAAACCGATTTCACCATAATTTTTTAAATTTAATTTTCTTTAATTTGGTATGCATTATGATATATGAATCACAACTTTTTTTTTTCAACTTTTTAAGTGGGTGTTGATTTTCTTGAAATTTTTGGCATTTTCAGCTCTAATTTTGCCTAGTTTAAAGGCCGAATTTTGCAAAACTTAAAACACGAAAGTTGTATCTTTTTGGCCATTCTTTACCCATAAAGTTGAATCACTCAAATCCGATATAATATGAGTGAGATATCGCACGTTAAAGATGAACAATAACTGATGAACGTTATCAAAAATAACTGATGAACCAAAACACTTTGAAAAACAACCGACGCTAACTGATGAACCTAAACACTTTGAAAAACAACCGACGCTAACTGATGAACCTAAACACTTTGAAACACAACCGACGCTAACTGATGAACCAAAACACTTTGAAAAACAACCGACGCTAACTGATGAACCTAAACACTTTGAAAAATAACTGACGCTAACTGATGAACCTAAACACTTTGAAGCACAACCGACGCTAACTGATGAACCAAAATACTTTGAAAAACAACCGACGCTAACTGATGAACCTACGCTAACTGATGAATCTAAACACTTTGAAAAACAACCGACGCTAACTGATGAACCTAAACACTTTGAAACACAACCGACGCTAACTGATGAACCAAAACAGTTTGAAAAACAATCGACGTTAACTGACACTAACTGATGAACCAAAACACTTTGAAAAACAACCGATGCTAACTGATGAACCTAAACACTTTGAAACACAACCGACGCTAACTGATGAACCAAAACACTTTGAAAAACAACCGACGCTAACTGATGAACCTAAACACTTTGAAAAACAACCGACGCTAACTGATGAACCTAAACACTTTGAAACACAACCGACGCAAACACTTTGAAACACAACCGACGCTAACTGATGAACCAAAACAGTTTGAAAAACAATCGACGTTAACTGATGAACCTAAACACTTTGAAAAACAACCGACGCTAACTGATGAACCTAAACACATTGAAACACAACCGACGCTAACTGATGAACCAAAATAGTTTGAAAAACAATCGACGTTAACTGACACTAACTGATGAACCAAAACACTTTGAAAAACAACCGACGCTAACTGATGAACCTAAACACTTTGAAACACAACCGACGCTAAATGATGAACCAAAACACTTTGAAAAACAACCGACGCTAATTGATGAACCTAAACACTTTGAAACACAACCGACGCTAATTATGTACATTTGCATACGCGTGATTTAGTGTCAAGATTTTAGTGGTCGAAAACAAACAAAAAAAAAAAAAAAAATACCGCGTAAGCACATCACGCGTAAAATCTTTCGTTGGACGCTAGATCCATTAAAAAAACCATTTCTATTTAATTTTAAATCATCACGCGTATGTATATACGCTAGACGCTAGATGGTTATTCACGTGGGACCATTCTCAATTGTCGCTTATAGTTATTTGATGAGTAAAATTATTGCATGCAGACCATTCTCAGTTGTCGCTTATAGTTATTTGACATTCCAGCATGAGTAAAATTATTGCATGCAAACAAAAATAGTGTAAAGCATCAAAACGAAAATAGTGTAAAGCATGAAAACGAAACAGTGTAAATTTATGCATGAAATATGAGTGTGCATGAAAACGAAAACAGTGTAAAGACTATGACAATGAAAACAGTGTAAAACATTTATTGATCACGTGTAAATTTATGCATGCGTACTGAACATTAATTGATCACGCGTAAGTTTTTACGTGTAATGGCCATGGAGTACACATACTAGTCGGATTTAGAAAGTTTGTTACTTTTTTTGGAAAAAAAAAGATTACTACACAGAATTGAAAATGGTGTCAGATTCACTACATTTTGATGGTATTATCCCTATTTATAATACAAGTAAGCCAAAATAGAAGAAACATAACATGTGAAGTAGGAATCTAACTTTCCATTTTATTATAGTTGTTTAATTCACCATTAAAATGTGTTTCACTATGTATTTATTAGTTCGACTACTCAAATTTTGAAAAAATAATAACCAAAATGACGTATTTTTTAGTGATTTTTGATGGTTTCGCATGTAAGCTTAGATGTGAGACAACCTTATATTCACTTTTCCCATATATATATGTTGGTAGTAGTAGATTACGCCATTATTGGTTTGTAATTATAATCTAGGATTAATATTCAACCGATACATATCTCAACTTCTTTTCAAGAAAACATTAACGATTTCAACAATACCAAAAAAATTAGAAAATACAGTAGTAGCTTTAACACGGGCAATCATTTTCATCGACGCTTTTATCTACATTATGCCATTTCACATCTACTCGAAATTATAGGGTGTTTGTTTAAGCTTATATGTGGCTTATGAGCTTATTTGTGTTTCGGCTTATATTTCATAAGGCCCAATTTTCTTGCTTATTTTGAGATTTGTGGGCTTATGTAAGTTTATTATGATATGATAAACTTATATAAGCCCATAAGTATCAAAATAAGCCGAAAATTTGGGGCTTATGAACTATAAGGCGAAATCAAATAAGCTCATAAGCCCACATATAAGCTTAAATAAACACCCCCTTATATAAATCTACTCAAACGATTTGAAAGAAAGTAACCCATACATCATATCCACATCTGCAAGGCTTAAGCTGCTGATCCGTCAAATCTGTCTTTTCTCCTTCATCATTCATGATTGCCTATTACCAAACACAACAAAATCAAAATCGACACAATAAAAAGCTTCTATTTTTAATCTCGCCTAACCCCAAATATATATTTACTCGGTCAATAAAGGTGCATCATCACTATTTAATCTATTCAACTACCTACTTTACATTCACACCTAACTTCAATTAATAAAATTAACACA
Organism: Artemisia tridentata subsp. tridentata; assembly: GCA_021014915.2. NCBI lineage: Eukaryota > Viridiplantae > Streptophyta > Magnoliopsida > Asterales > Asteraceae > Artemisia > Artemisia tridentata. The sequence continues at coordinate 510,532,295 of CP139508.1, read as the reverse complement.
AAACCCTAATTAATCAATCAAATCATGAGATAAACGATTTACTGAACGGTTTTCGAAATTAAATTAGGGATCTTGAATGAAATCAATCGAATCGAAGAATTATGAAATCAATTGATTGAATTACAGTAGGGTTGATGTTGTTGTTGATTGGATCGACGTCACACACCGAACACCATCGCCGGACGTCGTTGATGGAGGAAACAAAGGTAATAGACTCATCGCATAAGAATCATCTGGAATATGGTCCATTTGTGTAAGATTTGTCTAGAACAAACCGTACTGGAACAAATATTGGCTATTTTTTGGGTCATTGTGACGGATATGGCTAGTTTTGGACTTTTTGTGATGGATCAATGGTACCCAAAAGTTTTGGCGGGAAAAAGTGAACAGTTTTTTGAACAGTGAAAACGCCGCAAAAACGGCATCGTTTGCTTTGTGAATTAATATAGATAGTAATTGTTTTTTAAAAAGTTGAGGCTTAGTGATTAATGATTCTCCTTGATATTAAAAGTTCTTGCCAAGGATGATAGTTGCACAAGGTATAACAACAGGAACTAGACTTATGCGCTTTTTACGTTATAAGAAATGCGTATTCAATCGGTCAAAAAACTTACGTACGAGATTGGTTTTTGCAATGTCTCGAACTATCAGTCATAGATCAACTTAATTTTAGATGGTGAGTGAATAACAAAGACCTTATATCACATAACATTTCAGTGGATACTTAGAGTAATTATTTAACTTAAAAGTTCCTTTTGAGTAATTATTTAACTTAAAAGTTCCTTTTGCTTGACACTTATTCTAATTTTAATCATAAAAAGTTGAAGTGGATTTTGCAAAAGGACAATTCTACAAATAGTCCGGTCTAGTAAAGTGTTTGGTTTTTTTTGCCCCAAAAAAGTCGCATTTCAAAAATGACCCCAAAAAAATTGCTTTCAAAAAATGGCCCAGAAATTAAACGACTTTTTGTGAATTAAGCGATTTTCTATTTAAGCCCAGCAGTAGAACGAAATACACTAGCAGTAGAATGAAATAAAAGTCGCTTAATTCACAAAAGTCGCTTAATTTCTGGGCCATTTTTGGAAAAACGACTTTTTTTCGGCCATTTTTGGAATTAATTTCTGGGCCATTTTTGAAAAGCGATTTTTTTTGGGGCCAAAAAAACCCACACCTTACTAGACCGGGTCATGTCTATATTTGGGCTTTTTGCAAATTCGAGGGCTACTATACGTCAACCACAAGCACCCCAATAACGTCAGTTCAACATAATGCCAACATTTTCTTTTATAAAATAGCTGTAACATGTGAAGTTATAGTATGAGCGTGTCTTAAATTGGAGTAGTACAAATGAAGATGGAAGTCTGGGCTGGACCTATTGTCTGTCTGGTGTGTAGCTAGCTAGGTAATTGTAGGAATATGCCAAGCCATTTATATCAGTGCAGTATACTCACTGGGACAAGTTATACAAGCTTTGTAAATCCGAATATTATGTGTACTCCATGGCTGCCCAGTCTACGTGGGCTTGCCCGTGCCACGTGTCAATGTCATACTCAGCTGCTCGTGCCACGTGGATAATTGCTATTTTTTTTTCGAAAATAATTTCTAAAAAAAAATCTAAAAAAAAATTATTAGAAATTGTAAATAAAAATTTTAGAAATTCAAAAAATAAAATTTCGAAAAAAATTTATTAGAAATTCTATAAAAAATTATTAGTAATTCTAAAAAAATTATAAAAAAAAAAAATTTGAAAAAAATTTATTAGAAATTCTAAAAAAATTCTAAAAAAAAATTTCGAAAAAAAATTATTAGAAATTCTAAAAAATATTATTAGAAATTCTAAAAAAATTCTAAATTTTTTTTTTTTTAGAAATTCTATAATTTTTTTTTGAAAATTATTTTTTTTCGAAAAAAATTTCTAAAATTTTTTTTTCTGAAAAAAAAATGGAATTTTTTTTTAGAAATTTTTCTGAAATTATTTTTTTTTAGAATTTCTAATAATTTTTTTAGAATTACTAATAAATTTTTTTTCGATTTTTTTTTTTTTTTTTTTACAATTTCTAATAATTTTTTTTTAATTTTTTTTTTCGAAATTTTTTTTCAGAAATTATTTTCGAAAAAAAAATTAGAAATTTTTTCGAAAAAAAAAAAAAGTTGCAATTATCCATGTGGCATGATACGTGGCACGAGCAGCTGAGTATGACATTGACACGTGGCACGGGCAAGCGCACGTGGACTGGGCAGCCATGAAGTACACATAATAGTCGGATTTAGAAAGTTTGTTACTTTTTTTGGAGAAAAAAAAAGATCACTATACAAAATTGAAAATGATGTCAAGTTCACTATATTTTGGTGGTATTATCCCTATTTATAATACAAGTAAGCCAAAATAGAAGAAACATAACATGTGAAGTAGGAATCTAACTTTCCATTTTATTATAGTTGTTAAATATATATATGTTGGTAGTAGTAGATTACGCCATTATTGATTTGTAATTATAATCTAGGATTAGATTAGCTAGGTACCTGCAGATGCACTTACCTTTTTTTTTGTGGGTTGTGTTAAAATAACGGGGTCTACCTCCTTTTTGGCTGCAGCTAGCCTTAGACCATGTGTAGTGGGGTGGTTTGGAGAGTGGGGGGTTGTTCGACACGTGGCATGTGGGGTAGGATGGGGCTTTGTTGAAAAAGTGGTGTAATGGAGAGTGAGGGGTTGTTTGACACGTGGCAGTACTTTTTTATTCTTTTTTATTTTTTTTTAATAATAAAAACTAATTAATAATAGTGAATAATATAAATAAAAATACAATTTTATTAAAATAAAATCTAAAACATTACAATAAAAAAAAATGTCACACATAATTTAAAATAAAACCATTACAAATAAAACTAAAATTACAATTAAAAAAACGAAATCTACTAATCATCGGAATCGTCGTTAACGTCATCGTAATTGTTGTAGTTCTCCTCCTCCTCCTCCTCCTCATCGGACAACATTTTTCGGTTAACCCACGCTTCCTCAATCAAATCCGCCAATAGTGCGTGGTGACTCACGTGGCTTCGTACGTAGGCCGCTTGTTGAACGGCTTCTTCGGGGGTTAATCCCGGCAGTGGTTCGTTTTCTTCGCCCGGGTGATAATCTTGACAAAAGGCCCGTCCTTCGTCCTCTAATATCATGTTGTGTAGAATGAGGCACGCACGCATAACATCCTTAATCTTATCCTTCGTCCATAAACGACAAGGATTCGCCACAAACGCGAAACGTTTTTTGAGAACACCGAAACATCTTTCTATGTCCTTTCTTGCCGATTCTTGTACTTTTCTCCAGTTATCTTTTTTAGGATCGATCGGCTGTGACATCGTTTTCATGATGAACGAGTATTCCGGGTATATACCGTCACCCAAAAAGTAGCCACCTGGATGGAAGTTGTCATTAGCATAAAAACCAAGAGACGGCGCGGTACCTGAGATGATGTCCTCGAGGACGGGTGATTGCTCTAAAATGTTGATATCGTTAAGAGAGCCGGGGACACCAAAGTAAGCACTCCATATCCATAGATCGTATGAGCAAACGGCTTGAAGAACCAGCGTTGGACCTTTGTGGCTTCCCCCATGGTATTGACCTCGCCAAGCAGTTGGACAGTTAGCCCATGCCCAATGCATGCAATCTATACTACCCATCATACCGGGTATGCCATGAACCTCTTGGTGCACATCGTATATTTTCATCAAATCACTTTTTGTCGGCTTTCTTAAATACCTCTTCTCGTACAAGGTTTTAATTCCTATTATATAAGAATAACAATAAATATATAACTACATAAATATATAAGAAAAAAATTAAATATATAAGAAAAACAATAAATATATAAATATTTTTTTTTTACCTATTGTAAAATGCTCAAGTGTGTCCCGACACGTTTTGTCGGCCATCTTTAAATACTCGTCATTGATGTCGGTGGAGACACCGTAACCGATCACCCGCATAGCAGCTGTGCACTTTTGTATCGACGTGAACCCCGGTATACCCAATCCGTCGGGTTTTTGTTTAAAGAAATCGAAATGCGCCTCCAAATCATTTGCGATACGCAAAAATAACCGTTTGCTCATTCTAAAACGGCGCCTAAATGCTCTGTCATCGTACGTTGGCTCCGTTGGGTGGAAATAATCTTTCATCAACCTTTCGTTGGCATCAAAACGGTCTCGATAAACTTTTAATCTTCTTTGGATCGGTTTTGGTGGGTTTTGAGCGACGTACGTAGCTACAGCCCCAGCAGCAACAGACACTGCTTCTAGTTCTCGGTCGGAGAAATCGTCATCCGAACTAGTATTAAAAATATTAAAAGACGACGAAGGAGAACCCATTGAATAAAAACTTGAAAGATTGTATAAAAATTTTTGATAGTAAATTGTGTTTGAGTTATTGTGGTGTAAAATATATATGTTTTTTTTGTGTATATATAGTGAAAAATGGGAAGGAAAAAACAAATAAAGGAGCCTTGCATTATTTTGTTACCGTTTCTTTGATTTGCAACGTTCGAATTTCAGAAACAAGGACCAAGTTTGAAGCGCTGTCAGAACAGCTGGGCAACGGATTTCTTAGCCAACAGCGCCCCTCCGTTTTGCGAAGGAGGGCGCTGTTGGGCGCTGTCGGGCAAAAAAACAGGTGCAACCACGCCCAGTACGGGTGGTCTTAGGGTGGTCCCTTTTTTTGGCTATTGCATCAGTCAAACCATAAATGGGGTCATACTAACCCACGCGCCCTTTTTTTCTTTCTTCTTTCTTTTTTGTCGTATGCACCAAAAGGGCACGTGGCCATTCAATTAAACACACATCCTTTGAATGTGCCCCTTTACTAGTTTTGCTATTATTCTAACTTTTATTATTCAATTAAATTTTTAACTTCTAACTTTTATTATTCAATTAAAATTTTTTTTCGATTAAACACACATCCTTTGAATGTGCCCCTGACAACGAAAAACAAGTTAGAAAAAAAATTAATTTCGAAATAAAAAAGAATTATTTTTCTAAAAAAAAATTTCCGAAAAAAATTTGTAAAAAAAGTTTATTTGAAAAAAAATTTAATTTCGAATAAAAAAAATTAATTTCGAAATAAAAAAGAATTATTTTTCTAAAAAAAAATTTCCAAAAAAAATTTGTAAAAAAAGTTTATTTGAAAAAAAATTTAATTTCGAAATAAAGTAAGTTGTTAAAAAAAAATTTAAGTAAGTTGTTAAAAAAAATTTTAAAGTAAGTTAAATGAAATGAATAATCTTCATATGTCGTAGATGTTGTTGTTTTTAAATAATGTGTTGACGTTGTCGTTTAATTTAATAATAACAGTTGTTGTTGTAGTTATTTAATGTGGCAATATTTAACGTGCTATTATACAAACAAAATAATTATACAAAACATTATACATATACAAAACATTATTAAACACAACTATACAAAACATTTAATTTAAACACAAAAAAAAAAAAAAAAAAAAAAAAAAAAAAAAAAAAAAAAAAAAAAAAAAAAAAAAAACAGCTAAACGACAAAATAGGGCAAAAGTCAAAAAAAATAATAATAAAAAATAAATACTCCTCCCTACCCACTATAGCCCCCGTTAATCTAACCAAATAGCCCCCGTCTTTATAACCCCACCATTTTTATTTTCAATTCATTGCCCATGCTTTCAACTATCTATCATCTAGCATTCTAGCTAGCTAGACATACTCATTTTGCCACTTTCTAAATATACATAGAAACTTGTTCAACAAAAATATATAAATAGAAACCAGAAATCTAAAAGAAAATGACATATTAGTAGAAAACAAGAGACTGAACATGACTACAATAGTGCTTTCTAGTTTCTAACGAGTTTGGCAACCCACGCGTTGCCGCAGGATTGCTTTGTTGATAGTGTCGAGAGCACATGTGTTGGTGCGAGAATGCCGTGTTTAAAACTTTTATGTCCTGTTTAAGCATCATTTTGTGTCTCAAATAATGAGACTAATAACCAACTATTTATAACCATCAATATTAGATACAATCTTGTCTATCTTATTAGCACCCTTTCTAGTTTGGTTAAGGGCAACTTTTGGGTAATCTGCCAAAAAGCATCCGTTCAAGCTAAGTTGGAAAACTACCCTATGTAAAAGCATTTAACGAAATGGTAAATTTTCATATGAGTCATTCTCTGTTCCACAAAATTTGTTGTAAGTCATTCACATTATTTCAGTATTAAAAACAGAGCAACATGTTGTCATTGACTGCATTAAAAACAGAACCAACATTTTATGTAAATTGTATACCTCACTAACTTTTCTTTTACACTTCCCTGGCATGATGGCTTTGCGGTGACCATTGTTACGACCACCAACTTTATCAACATCTTGCTCCTCAAATATAACGGCTACCAATTCCTGGAACTTTTCTTCAGTCAAAGAAACCTCTGCAAGAAGTCTCTCACTTTTTTTCTCAGACGCCCCTTCATAGTCGTATTTCCTTTTCAACACAATATGCCGACTGATTTCACAAACAGTAGGGTTCACTTGGGCATCTAGAAGCTCAGAACTTACTTCCCCAAGAGCCTGCTTCTCTACATACCACTGTTTTCAGATCCATTTACGTGTTAGCATAACATGAACTCATAATCAAATGATAAATTTATGCAAATGGAGTGGTCAATGTGTACCTGTGGAAGGACAAAGACGCGTTTTCCAGATTCTAAAATGAGTACATTGTAAGGTATGTTCTTGAAGGCATATGCAGGTATCAGCTACTGCATTGGATAAATCTTCAAGTGAATTTCCACCCTCAAAGATGAGACCTTTGATATGATAGCTGAGAATCTTGTAATATTCATTCAAAAACACCTGAGCCACTTTAGTCGACTATAATCAAGTCACCATCAACGTGTACCTAACAATAACACGTTGACCATGATTATGACAACAATTTCAACATAATAGGGATAGTTATTAACTTTAAGTAAACAAATTTTCATTCAGCTAACATTGGCATAAAATTTCTTCACAATAGTATCAAACTCACGTACCAAGTAAAAATAAAGGAAGCACTGCTATTGATCATTTTCCTATACCTGAGCCTTTACAGGCCATGAAAAGTTGTTAGAAAACAATGATCAATAGCTCCGTATATTGCGTGTATATTTTGATAAGCCAAAAGTGAATAATATGTTACACATTTCATCAAACATGTGGTGTGTAACAAATTTAGCTTAATACACATTCATCAAACACGTGGCGTGTATAAAATCACATAATCGATATGTAACATATACAATTTAGAATTCCATCACATCTAAAACTCTAAACCATCCATAAAACTCAGCACATAGAATCTTGAAACTGAAAAACATGCTATGACTGGAGTTAATTTTTTAATATTCCAACTAAATACACAATTTAATTAATGATTAAGACAACTTTCAACATGAAATAAATGTTTAACAGATTAATTTTGATTTTTAAAATTAGTGTTTTTTCAATGATTCATATATGAAATCAGAATAGCAACGAATTATAAATAACACAAAAACGAACCTTATTAATATAAATTAGATAGAAGATCCATGGTTCATGGTTGAATGAGGTGGGAGTGATGGTTGTTTCGATGCATCAGGAAGAAAGTAGCCCATCGGTGACAAATCAAAATTGATTTGTTGTAAACTTGAATTGTTTTTGGTATAACTGATTTGGGATGGTGATTTAGGGTAAACTGATTCTTAGGGTATGAATTGATAGGGATTAAAATCATTTAGGGTTCTTGTTTGTTTGGTTTTCAAATTGTTTTCCTGTTAATGATTGAGGTTTAGGGTAAACAAAGAGGGTAAATGACAAAATGATGTATGGATGCTCCCAAAAGTGCCACCAAAGAAGAATCACATGAAAAGTGCAGTGGAAAACCTTTCTTGTATCACAAAAGATACCTTTTTTTTTTTGGCTAGATCTGTGTTATCAATCTTAGTAAGACAAAGAGATTCAGAAGACAAAGTAGATGAAATAATATGTTAGAAGTTTCTGGTGCTACTGACCCTTTTCTCCAAAGTACATACGTGTCAAGAAGTAAAAAAGAATGGCCGAATGTTACTAATCTCACAGACTGCTACAGTTGCCTTGAATATATAGTGGCAACTGTAGCAGTGCTATCATGAAGAAAATGACCAATAGAAAGAAAGATTAAGAACTTAATTACTTTGTTAAGCAGTTTTTTGGCTAATCCAAAAAGTCACTTTTAGTTATATATATATATATATATATATATATATATATATATATATATATATATATATATATAATGCATGTATGTGACTATGTGTATTGGATTGGGCTATAATATTTGGCTGGGCTTTCGGATTTTGAGTGGTCCAGTTTGTTTTTAGGTGGGCTTCTCATTTTTCATCAAATTCAAGAGTCTAGTCTTCATTCATTTTGCTCTCTTTAGTTTGGTAATTTTTAACATCAAAGTTGAATATTTTTCTCGATGTTGGTAATTAGAAAGTATAATGAATATTTTTCTCGATGTAACCAATGGATTGCGAATTTGTAGTTATAACTTGGTCCCTCACATGGTTAGAACTACGGTGGGTCCGGAACATACATTGCAACTAGGAGTGGCAATTCTCGACACGACACGATAAACGACACGAAGTTAAACAGGTTTGGGTTGAGGATAAACATGTGTGGGTCAAAAACAGGTCAACCCGTCTAACCCATTTAATTAACGGGTCATTTTTGGGTTTAGTAAGTATTAAACAGGTCAACCCGTGAACTCGTTTAAGCATATAACCTCTAAATATAAAATATATAACCTGGTTTTTATGTTGGATGTGGATTAAATGTATTTTGTTATATACTTAATATGAGTGAATTACGATTATACCTCACATATCAGTGAAATTGACGTCAGAAAATTATCGTATAGTTATTTGTATGTTATTTTTATCATATTTTATATCATTATATTATTTTTTGCATTTAAACTAGTTAAATCAACAAACAACCTACCTTATTCACTGCTTAACCTATTTACTTACACAGGTTAAGCGGGTCTCAAACGGGTTACACGTGTTATGCAGGTGTGGGTTAGAGTTGAGTTTCTTGACACGATTAATAAATGGGTCGTGTTTGGATAGAGGTTATACTAACCCGCGAACACGCGAACCCGAATAGGTAAACACGAACACGACTCGATTGCCACCCTTAATTGCAATGTAGTACTAATTTTTGTAAACAAATTGATTTTGAACTCAGTCTTGTCATTTATAACTAATGGTGGAGCTTTTCGATAGGTCAGAACTTAGAACCCGAAAATCAGTCCCTCCATTAAAGGCCATAATAATTAATCTATACAGTGAAAGAAATTAATATGGCATTCAAGATTGGGAGTCCTATATATCAAGTGTAAACAATACGTATATGCATTTGTTGCCCACAAAATTGCTATCTTAATGCTTAAAAATAGAAAGTTTGTTTACCACCTTCTTATTCAGAAATGTTAACAAATTAATTCTCTCAACTGCCACCACCCTGTCAAGGCTTCTTCAAATTAATTCCATGTTTAAACCATCTAGTTAATATTTACTACTATTGTTTTTCTTTAACTAGTTAATGTTGGAACTTTTAAATTACCAATATGTTCATTTCAGGTGTCATTAATTAAGTTATACGAGTAATAAAGTTCTTAACAAATGTACTTTAAACTTGTTTGTTTGAATTGCCATTGAGTTTTTACGATTTTGAAGCTCTATAAAAAACTTTGACTTGATCAGTTTTTGCTAAGAACCTTCGTATCTAGACGAAGCTACGAATTTGAACTTAGAAAGAAACTTATGATGGTCTTTCTATCCATCGGTATGCTTTATACAAAGATGGCACTACTTATGCGCAATGGTGTAACTTTCCTATTGAATACAAGTCTACAGAAATATGATGTCGTGTGTGGTTGTGCCACTAAACAGCTTAACTTAGGGGTGATTAATATATGTTCATGACTTGAAGATCACCTCTAATGTGTGCATCGATAGCAAGCAAACAAACTTTCCTGTACTCAACACGTTTTTTCCAAGCATTCCTGGAGGAAAAAGCATACAACCTACAGTACAAAATACATCATACATGTCTTAAGTTGTTATACCCATCCTTCCTGTTTAAAAGAATAATAGTATATGAACAATTGTGATAATTAGAACCTTTAATTACATTCAAAAGAATATAAAAAAGGTTACCAACTCAAGCCACCTCAAAATGACCCGCTGCAGATCCAACACAGTGATGAAATATTTCGCAGGATAGCAAGATTTAACTCATTGCAGATCTAAATCCTTTTCTACTAAAAGTGAACCGTCACTAAGACACCATACTATAGCATCCTTTTTAAATAGAATCATAATCAACTTACCCCACATGTTAGGATTCAGTGTGGCCTCAAAACAGACCGTGCAACACTAAGATACAGACAAGTGTTGCATCACTTGACCTGCTACATTGCGCCAAATGAGAACTTACTTAATAAATTGAGGTGAAATTTTGTTAGATAAATGTTAAACTTGTTAAATGAGAACATACACCAGTAATATATTTTGATGTAAAAAATATTTGGAAGTTGGAAATGCTGGGATTCCAGAAATATGAACCAGCGGCTCTCAGAAACAGTTGATTTGATTTAACAAACAAAGAAGGAAAAATGCTTGGTGAATTGAAGGGTCCCTCACACATGCCTGCATTAAAAACATAATCCTTTTTCAAGAAACATTGTTCTACTCAGCTGACTTGCTATGATACTTGATTTTTCATCATATTTAACAGTCATAAGCCACTCTAGTAAATGTATATATAGAACTATGAGACCATTGCTACATCAAACTAAGAGACAAAGAAGAAGATGGGAAGAAGCCCATGTTGCACAAAGATAGGCCTGAACAGAGGCTCATGGACAGCTTCAGAAGACAAGATTCTTAGTGACTACGTTAAGCTTCATGGTGAAGGCAAATGGAGACAGCTTCCCACTAAAGCGGGTACTTAATTATCTATCTATTTGTCTGTGCAGTATCTGTGTATGTGTGTGTGTGTGTGTGTCTGTGTGTCACTTACTGTGTACATATGAATCTTGCAGGTTTAAAGAGGTGTGGAAAGAGTTGCAGGCTGCGATGGTTTAATTACTTGAAACCGGATATTAAGAGGGGAAACATATCTTGCGATGAAGAAGATCTCATCATCAGGCTCCATAAACTCTTGGGAAACAGGTCCGTTATCTAGTCTGTAAAAGTCAACATTAAAAGTCATGAAAACTTTTTGATGTTACCTGCACTGTTGTTTGTGTGTGTAGATGGTCGCTTATTGCTGGGAGGCTCCCAGGGAGAACAGACAATGAAATTAAGAACTACTGGAACACGACACTTGCCAAAAAGGTGCATGATCTTCATCATAATGACCAGATTAATGTTGTGTCAAATCATTCTCAAGAGCAACTTAAGAAGAGGAAAGACAAGGAATGCGAGAACGAGACAGACACAAATGTTATTACAACCAAGGCGGTGAGATGCTCCGGGACACATTTTAGCCCACGCCCGCAACAAATACAGCCACCAAGATCCAACCTTGGCGAGATTAAAGATCCGGCTAACCCTAAACATGTTGAACCATCTGCTGCATTCCCATTCTATCATACAGATACTATTACTAGTAATAACAATCCATCAAGTTTTAATCTTGATGTGAATATGGAGGGAGGGGCTTGTTTATCTGGTTTTTTCAATATGGATTTCCCAGATTGGTTCAACTTAAACGATCAAATGGTAAAAGGAGGTGACATGATGTCCGGTTCATCAACTACTGCTGCTGCTACAGATGCAACACAGGCTTCATCTAAGGAAATTTTGGACTATTTTAGTTCGATTCCTGAAATTGGAGGAGAATGGCTATCTCCGTTATAAATTATGTTTAAACGACTGTATTATTCATTACAGAGAGTTATCTTTCCTGAAATTTGATAAGTCGATTGCAATTTTCCTATAAGAAGTGAGTAGAACAAAAAGTTGATAGGAATTGAATGAACCCATTAAAGTTTATAATGTTGCATCATTGACAACTTCCCTCTTAAATTTGGGTGGTTGCAGATCACAAAATCGACTTAACAAATAAAAGAAATAATTTATCTTCAATTTTACTTCTATTTTCACCCTCTCAAAACTATGACTCCGATTACAGCTTTTTGTTATGCTATGCTTATTGGCAATAAAATTGAAAGAACCACTAAATAAAACACTACAATATATGATAACATCAACAATGACTAGAACAGCCTAGGTTTTACAGTCCTAAAAAAGATCATTCACACGTTTCTTACAGATAAAACTGGTTGAAGACAGACACTTGTATATGTTGGGAAAGAATGCAGTCATCCAAAAACCGTTGGTTTTACAGTTTAAAAAACGCTAACAGGTTGCTAAGAAGTGATTATATTGGAGTGCTCATTTGCTTATAAAAATGCTTCTTCTAAAGTAAAATTAAAACGCTTATTTTCTCACTAGCTTGAAAGTTAAATGATATGCAAAACAGACTAGAATAAGCAAATTCAAACAGGCTCAAACTTTTACATTCATATAAAAGATGACAGATGATATACGGGCTTGAATATGTTTAGAAATAAATGCAAACATGTCCCCCGCCATAATTATAATGGGAGACAGGAAAGGCATACGCGCATTGATCTCCTATCAAGTCACGAGCAAACAATATTGGCTAACAATAACATCAACGGTTGGTCATATATGTTTGAATTTATGAGAGCATTTGATCGAGTTTACAAGAACCTGGTTATCCTAGTTTCTAAGTGGGTGGTGCGCAGTAGAAGTAGAAACCATCTGAAGCATCAATGTTGCATACTGAACAGCCGTGTGTTGCAAAGTGTATTCCCCTGTGAGGCCATAGTCGGCAAAGTTTGGTTCCATGAGAACAAAATGACCCGGAAATGTTCCGTTAACTCTTGTAATATTGGCTTGGCGAGTCCTAAACAGAAGTAGATTATTTTTTGAGCAAACGGAACATTTTACACTTAAATATGGTTTGGGACTCGTAGGATTTAACAAAACCACCACTAACCTTTAAGCTATTTGGCTTATTGCTAAACAATGAGACTACTTTGCTATAAAACCCTTAAGTCTAAATCTTAGATTTTGCATCCTTACTTTGGTAATGAAATATATCAGTAGACTGGGCAAAACTTGATGGTATAAAGGCACAATTCAAACCATGGGTTCTATGCTATCATCTTAAATTAAGTCACATACATAACATGTCAAAATACCAAAAAGGTACTTCAGTGATTTTTCACTTTAGAAGATGACCAGAGTTATTGGCATCCGCCAGCTGCTTTCTCGTGGCCTTTAGTAACTTTGACTTGATTAGTCAACATGGTCCATAAACAACGACCACTATACATTAGCCAGTCTAATTGACAGTCTTACGGATAATATACATGAATTTGCAAAAATTAACAACACACGTGATACTTGAGAAATACATCAATCAAGTAAGCATTCCTAAGTTTAGGTGATCTGTAATAGGCATTTGGGAACAAAAAAGCATAATAGCAAGCTGAATGCATTCAAATTCAAGTTTAATTAATAGTTATCCAAGTCATTCGGAAGTAAGCTAATACCGGTTCCAAAATGGGTACAAACCCATGACAACAATAACATGTTCAAATCCAATAAACTAGAAAACTAAAAACTAGTACTAGCAACCATCTTGTTCTTGATTTAAAATAACTCTCTTCGAGTCTTCGTTCCAAAATAAATGAGCTTTTCACTATTGGTTCAATTAATAGGCAAAAGCTCATTTAGTTTGATACAAAGACACTAGTACTCAAAGACATGTTGATTCGCCTCCAACACCACCATCTTTGTTACCAAGCTTCCCAAACAGGTTATTGTATGCATCATTTGCAGCTCTATTCATTGCAACCATCTTTTTTGACTCGTACTTTCCGGTTCCAACCAAGACATCGCCAATTTTGATTTTATACTCCCCTGTTTGACTCCACGTATCAATAGCTTTTGGCTTCAACCCTTTCTTCTGGCATGCTTCATTGAACTTTGCAACAGGATGCAACTTCAAGTTTTGAGGTGTGACAAATGGATGCAACAAGCGCTTCACCACCTATAAAAAAAAACAGGTTAAGGAATACGGATATGCAACAGATTTAGAACAAATGAATTATACAATCTTTTAAAATGACTTATCATAAAATAGAAAGACACAAAATGTTACCTCCCAGGTTTCATCCATCGATGCGGTGTCTTTAAAGATAGCTCCAATGAGTGACTCAAAAATATCAGCAAGAACTTTAGGTGGATCGATCATACCATAGGAGTGTGTCGGGAACTCCACAATCCCTTCCATAAACTCCTGAATCTGTATTTTCAGCAAACATAGAATCACTTTACACACTATCTCAAAATTTAACCATCTTGACAAACATTAAACGACTATTTATTCAAAAAGTGACAAAACTTTATTTACTTTTCCAATATAAATAACTAACGGAAAAAACAGATCCATCCTAACAACTAAAAAACTTTTTTTTTTCATATAGAACAGTGACCATCAAATTACACATTTACATATAAAATGACAAAACCTTTAATTATTTTTCTTCCAAAAATATAACAGAACTACAAATCAAAATGTTTATTTTTCAAGTAACCAACTATTTATGTAATAAAATTATACATTCGTTTATAAAATAACAAAAGCTGTAATTCTTTTTCTTCAAAAAGTTAAAGACAAAAAGATATGCATATATTTATATTTCATGTCACAGCCTATTTATAAAACGATGCATTATTTTTTGTTTTATAGGTTCATTAAATAGCAACCAACTATATTTAAAGTCTCATGTGAACCAAATAATTATCTCAATAAAAGTTACAAACTTTTAAAAAATATTCTAATATGAATATTGTGGCGACGCGTCATTTGGAGCTTTGAAAAAAAAAAATATCTCACTGAAATAAAATATCCATACAGTTATTTATTCACCAAGTAACATAATATTAATACATCCTCCTTAAATAAATAAACCAAAATAAAATATATATATATATATATATATATATATATATATATATATATATATATATATATATATATATATAAAATTTATAAAAAAATAATAATAATAATTACCTTTTTATTAAGCAATGGTGTCTTATGCCGGAGATACGTATGCAACTCATACTTCAAAGCGGCACGTGCCAACTTTTCATTATCCACATTAGCAGAGCGTAGGCGCGTGAGCTCACCAGGCATCATATTAGGATACATAAAGAAATGCATAGTAAACATAAGATTCAAAACTGGGTCACCTAAAAACTCTAGCCTTTCATATGAGTTTGAGTCATCTGCTTTGTATGATGCATGTGTGAATGCTTCTTTTAACAAGTCTTTATTTTTGAAAGTGTAGCCTGTGATGGCTTCAAGTTCTGATAATGGCCGGGGCTGCGAGTCCATTTGTTTTGTGTGTGTTTTTGGAGGTGAAATTAGTGTGTGTTTTTGGAGGTGAAATCAGTGTGTGTGATTTTGGAAGTGAAATAAGAGAGTACGTTTGAAAGTAGTATGCGTTTTTTATATTTGCGTGTGTGTGATTGATAGTTGTGAATAAGATGACACATTTTGAATGTGACGTTAGTAGATATTGTTGTATTAAGCCATGACACATTTTGAATGCGAAGTAATTAAGTCCAGTTATCGGAACTAAGTGTTATTTGTTTGTCTGTTTAGGTATCTTTTTAGGCAGAGATTTGCATGATATATTGTTTATTAATTAGGTCGTTTTAACGTACTATTTTTGCGTTTGTGTGATGTAATAGTAGGAACTTCAAACTTGTATGGACGAGTATGATTTCGGCCATTGATACTTTAAGTCACTTTTTTGTATTTTAGGTATCTGTGTGAAATCTTGTGAGTAGATATTGTTGTAATAAGACATGACACATGTTTGGGCTTTTAAAACTTGATAATGGTAGTATCAAAGGAAACTCATATGGACTTACTCACAAACTTATTGATAATGTTTGTGAGTAGATATTGTTGTAATAAGACATGACACATGTTTGGGCTTTTAAAACTTGATAATGGTAGTATCAAAGGAAACTCATATGGACTTACTCACAAACTTGATAATGTTTGTGAGTAGATATTGTTGTAATAAGACATGACACATGTTTGGGCTTTTAAAACTTGATAATGGTAGTCTCAAAGGAAACTCATATGGACTTGCTCGTGTTTTTTCTCTTTTTTTTTGTGAATTTTTGTTTGTAGATGTCGACCAAATTTTTTTTGTGAATTTTTGTTTGTAGATGTCGACCAAAATTTGTGAATTTTTGTTTGTAGATGTCGACCAAAAGTAGTAAAATTACTAGTATAGACATTTTTTGCCAAAATTTGGGTCGACAATGTCGACCAAACAAATTTTTTGCACGTCCCAACAGGAGCTTTTGGTGTAATGCGCTTGTACTGTCTGCTTTACGGATTGTACAATTTGACCAAAAGGTTCTTAGACATACCGTAAGTAGTAAACGTCAACAGAACTTCGGGACGAAGTTCCCTTAAGGGGTAGAGACTGTAACAATTCGCATTTTCAGGTTACTATCAATTTCCAAAATTTTACTATTCATTTTTACTATTCACTTTCACTATTCATTACCGAAAATTTTTATTTCATATTCCCGTAAGTTAAACTATTTTAATGATAATCCGAGAGTTTGACACTCGTCGGATCATTTCTGCAAAAATAACTAGTCACTATTCATCAAAATATCTAAACACTATTCATCAAAATATCTAAACACTATTCATCCAAAATATCTAGATATTTTCAGAAATTCACTAGTCGTGTAAATACTCATTTCTCGTGGAAAAATTATTCTAAATACAATGGTACTAATTTCGTGTCATAAATCGAACGTTATCAAGCCTAAATGAGTCACAAACCATAATTACACAAAAGTTACAATAATGACCCATGTAAAAATATTTCTCGTTTTATATATTCATTTTGTTGGAAAAACTATTCTAAACGCAACGGCGTAATTTTCGTGACTTGAATCAAACGTTTGCTAGCCTAAATAAGTCCCGAACACGAAAAGCAGAAAAGTTACACAATTAGTCCTCGGTTGAAATTTTCCTATAAATAGGAGGCATAAGCCTTCATTATTTCTTGCACCACCCCTCTCTTTATCTCTAAAGTCCTTAAACCCAAGGCGATTCTTAGCTATTTTAGCTAGTTTCTTTCAAGAACGTGCAAGCGTTCTTGAGCAAAAGCTAGATTTTGATCTACTTTGCTTCGAGTTTTCAAGAAAGGCGTCGTTATAATCTTCAAATAACTTCAAGTCTCCAAAAAGACTTTGTTATTATCTTATTTTAGTATCGGGTACTACAACACTAGGGAACTTCATGTGAGGGGTTTCATTTGGGTGAACGGATCGACGAGTTGCTGGATTTACGAATTAAAGTGTCCTAGCTCCTCGAACGTTTACTACATGACCTCTGAATTATGATGGCCCGAACGGTAGTTACGCGTAGAGACTTCCTGGCTTAATCCATCAATCCCGTTATACGTGGTGATATCATTAGTTCAAGGTGAGTTCTTAGCCCCTACTTTTATACTCGTTTTAACTCTTTGGGGGAGATACATGCTTAAATACTTATTCTTATTTTCATACATGCTTAAATACTTGTTCTTATTTTCACAAGTAAACTAAACTCTTATACTTTACCGTGAGTCATAGCCCCTACTCTTTTAATACATGTTTTATACTTTTGGGGGAGATACATGCTCAAACTATACTTTTACAAATACACGTTTAACTTTATGATACAGTTAGTCAATGATTCAAATCTATGTGATACTTTTATTCTTTTATGCTATTTATATGTGACGTCTTATTATGTGATACACTGTTATGTGTAAATCTATTAATGTGGATTGGAATTATCAAATACATGATT
This sequence comes from Artemisia tridentata subsp. tridentata, assembly GCA_021014915.2. Classification (NCBI taxonomy): domain Eukaryota; kingdom Viridiplantae; phylum Streptophyta; class Magnoliopsida; order Asterales; family Asteraceae; genus Artemisia; species Artemisia tridentata. The sequence continues at coordinate 510,514,275 of CP139508.1, read as the reverse complement.
TATGAAATTACTTAAATGTTTATACTTTTATACGATACGCTTTCATACTTGTCTTTGGGAAGTAGGCACCCAGTAATCTTTGGGAAATGGCACCCAGTATTCTTTGGGAAATGGCACCCAGTAATCTCATGATGCATTGATATGCAAGACATCTACCCTAGACATACTATGTTAGCAGTGGGTTGTAAACACACAGGTTGCAAGTCTTGTATGGGCGGGGCTTGGAACTGAGTGGATTTACAAGGCCTTTGCTGAGAAATCTTTATTCAAATGCTTTACTTTTAAACTAAACTCTATGAACTCGCCAACCTTTGTGTTGACACTTTGGCATGTTTATCTCAGGTACATTAGACGATAGCTAGATCTTGAATCATAGAGTCGCACGACATATTTTGAAGACTTATGCTATTATCATTTACCATTCGAAACATTTTGTATACATTTATGTATCATACTTTGAGATCTCATGTTTGTAACTCTGAATTCATTAATCGAATGGTAACTTTTCAAAACGTCTCATTTAGAGGTCGTTTTCTATAACTTGTACTTTGTATTATGAAGTAGCACCCCAAAGACACAATCTTCCGCTGCAATATTTTGGGGGTGTTACACCGTTCACCACAAATTGACTTGGGAGGTGTGCAAGGTGAATGCTTCACGCGTAAATGGAGGTGGGAGGCAAGGAGAATTATGGTGAGGGAGGGTGAAGTGGTGAAACATTCACCTCCCTTGCCGAGTAGTCTGAAAATCTTGAACAGTCAACAAACATTTTTGTACAGTATCTTGTAAAATCAGCACTATAGATACAAGTACAACTAACGAGTTGGGTGGGGATAAGCTGCACCATTCATTAATTCCTTGGGTTCTACTATAGAAGCCCCCCTAGCATGTCCCATCAGGGGGGGGGGGGTTTGTCCTTTCATTCCTTTTGTCCCCTTTGACTGACAGTATATCACAGTTTTTGTCAGTTTCTGTTCCGTATTTCTGACAGTTTTAAGCGTTTGACTTATTAAACTTTATACTTTCTGTTTCGTATTTTCAGGTTTATAGTTTTTTGATATAAAAAAAATTATAAAAATAAAAAAGATAAAAAAAAAAAAACGCAAAAAAATAGGAAGGGTGTGGATAAGGTTTTTGGGGGGCTTGGATAACTTGTCCTAAGGGTAGTGTTAAATCTACCAAGGTCAACATAGTTTTTTATCAATACCAAGGTCAACATAGTTTTTATCACTACTTATCACCAAAATTCATACAATTACCTTAGTCAACATATCGGGAGTGTTAAATCTGCCACATTCATTAATTAAAAAGCAGTCAACACACACTTCCCATAAAGCTGTTACTTTTTTCTGTTACCGAGTTTATTATTTTGAAAATTACAAATTTTAACTAATATCTTCCTAATTGTAATACATTTAACTAACGTGATTATTGATACTTATTATATAAATTTTGGTTAATTTTGATTTTTAAACAAAGTTAACTTCTATACCCATTTAAAGTATCAGTTTTACACTTACTAAAATTTTTCCACATATAACTCAGTCAAAATCACAAGGTAATTAGCAACAATTGTTATATAGTTTTCTAACTTAGCATTCTAACCATTACAAGACTTTTTTAGATATCTAATCCGCGACAAATCCAAACACAACCTGACAAGGTATGCTGGTAGATAGCCGGAAAAAATAGGGTGTTCGTTGGCGGCGTTTGGCGGGGTAAGATGGCTGTGGTTCGTGGTGGTATTGAACATCCCCTTTACTCAACAAAGTAGTAATCTTCCACAAAGTAGTAAGTTCTCTTAACCATTTGATTTTGACTCAAATAAATAAGCCAAACTGACCATGACAAAATAAACCTGTTGATGAATTACTTGTGTTATCATTGAATTTTGCATCAAAACAACTATTTCTTTTAAACTATAAAGTTCAACTTCAGCTTATGATATCAACAAACCACAAATGAACATATTAAACACAAAGCTTTACCTGATAGGCATTTTCTGTTCAATAAACAATCTAACTATTTCAGTTAAAAATATCTAACATAAATTATTCTACTTGCAAAACATGATCAAAACGATTCTAGTGTTAAAGAGTACAACGAATTCATCTATTTTTTCCATCCATAGATTTTCAAGCAAAATACAAACGATTTATTTTTCCGACCGTTTGATTTTGACTCAAATCGAAATCCAAACCATTTGATTCGGTTTAACCGCGACCCAAATCATTTGATTCGATTTAACCGCGACCCAAACCATAACCAAAACCATTTGATTTTGACTCACACCGATCCATACAAGGTTGTGAAGAGGTGCCAGTATCACTAAATCACAGTTTAAAAAATGTGAAATTACAGAAAACAACAAGTTATTATTGTTCGAGTATCATTAACAACACAGTTCTGTGTTCTTCACTTTCACACAACATGCTTCGGATTTTATCACACAACATGCACCGCAAGACTACTGGATGAGTATGCCATACACGGGGTTGGTTATTGCTTCAGTGATAAACCGGCCTGTTGTATCTATATCCCAGCGACAAAGTCATACGTGTTTTCCGCTTTTTTCCGGTCCAAATCCAATCCAAGGAACTGGTCCCCTTGTGATTGCCCGTGTGGGGAGTGAGGATTGTGGCCACTTCATTCATCTGACGCTAGATGAAAATTCACCAATTCCGGATATTCTCGCACAATGGATGGCGTTCAGAGTTGCCGATGCATCCGAATGGGCAACTTTATATTACGATCGACTACACCTATATACTGAGATTAGACAAAGACAAACATAGTAAATGATTTAGATGGGAAAAATAATCTTCATGTGTAGTAGGTATTGTTGTTTTAAATAATGTGTTAATTTGTAGTTGTTAATTGAATAATAACAGTTTGTTTTTGTAGTTGTTAATTGAATAATAACATTTATTTTTGTAGTTGTTTAATGTGTTAATGTTAACGTGTTATTGTTGTTGTTTAATTAAATAGAAACACATTAGACAATAAAAAAAACACTACACAAAAAAAAAAAAAAAAAAAAAAAAAAAAAAAAAAAAAAAAAAAAATAATAATAATAATAATAATACTTTCAAAAAGGAAAAGAAAAAGAAAAAAAGAAAAAAAAAATGAATACTTTCAAAAAGGAAAAAAAAATTAACATTTTTTAAAGCAATTTAAAATTTTATTTTATTTTGAATAAAAAAAAAGTAAATGAATGATTCAAGGAATACAGACAAGCAAAAGAAATGTGAAATTAGATCCAAAAACGGTACTTCTTTTTATGCACCGTACACAGAAAGGTTTTTTTTTTTTTTAATGGTATATTTCATTAAACAAACCAACCCGAAGACCGGGGGGCAACAACAACAACCAACTAAACTATGACATGTTTACACCAATCATCCCACGACAAATTTGACAACTTAGCTCTAGATCTAACCCAAAGGAAGCCTAGGGACTTAATTTCACTAATAATCTCTTCAATCTTCACTCAAGAGCATATTTTAACGTGGGGTCATCATCTAGTTTTCATCATTAAAAAGCATTTCAATTGTTTAATCATACCAAAGTCATGTAATAATGATTAAACCCCCCGTCCCTAATTCTACATGTTTAAGCATTTCAATTGTTTAAGCATTTCAATTCTACATGACATTTGGTATGAATAAAACCCCCCGTCCCTAATTCCTTTGTCGTTGACGCACTCAATTCATAATTTAATCTCGTACTATAAATCGGTGGAACATACTGTAGTCAATATTGCATTTAATGTGTCGCATTCAAGAAAGCAGATTTGAAGAATCTTTAGTTGTCTTTTGTTGCAATAAAAACCAATTGATGATTTGAAGGTGAGATTTAAATTGATTTTAATATTGGCGGTACGTGCGATATAATCGGTCAGTGGTATAATTTAAGCTTAAGGGCACAAGTTATCCAAGCCCCTCAAAAAATGTTATACAAGCCCCCCCTGTTTTTTTGATTTTTTTTGATTTTTTTTTATTTTTTTTATATTTTTATAATTTTGTTTATATCAAAAAACTATAAACCTGAAAATGCGGAACAGAAAATATAAAGTTTAATAAGTCAAACGCTTAAAACTGTCAGAAATACGGAACAGAATCTGACAGAAAACTGTGTTATACTGAAAGTCAAAGGGGACAAAAGGAATATCCCCTATGATTAGACATCATAGGGGGGCTTCTATAACACATCCCCTTAAATATTTAAGTTGTCGTCTTCTACAAGTTATACAGTGGTTGTCGGTTTGAATATTTGTTTGTCCTTCGTATGAAACGATCACTTGGGTTTAGGAAGATGACGTATAGTAATTTTGGATTCATGGGATAAAAGAAGTGAATAATTTTGGTACTGCTCTCATATTAGAAACTGCTGCTGCTTTTGAAGTTTATACCGCTGAGTTCTTATTAGTACTGCTCGACTTAATTTCTACTGCTACGCTAGAGTGTTTCTACTGCTGTCATGTTTTTCTGCTGCTAGCGTTAATTGTTTCTACTGCCGCTCAAGCATAGTACTGCTAGCTTTCTCCGATATAAATTGTTTGTACTGCTAGTATTATTCGATATCGGTCAGCAAATGGTTTTGGTTTTCGAATGAGTTTGGATGGTTTTACACACATAGAAGGTGCACTACACCAAAAGCTTATATTTGGCACCAGCAAAATATTTGGGTTGACATTGTCAACCCAAATTTCGACCATGGCCCACACCACTTTCAACAAAAAACTCAGTCAAAGCGTTGAGCAAAATGGGTCGACAATGTCGACCCAAAGCGCGTTTAGTTTTTTTTTATTTAAAAACTTTTTAAATCATTTTTTATTTAAAAAATAATATTAAAACGTTTTTAAAAGCAGAATGGGTCAACAATGTCGAACCAAACTGCGAGTATTTTTTTTTATTTAAAAACTTTTTAAAATACTTTTTATTTTAAAAGAAATATTAAAAGATTTTTAATAAGCAGAATGGGTCGACAATGTTAAACCAAACCGCGTCTATTTAAATTAATTTTTATTTTAAAATAAATACTAAAACTTTGTAAAAAGCAGAATGGGTCGACAATATCGACCCAAACTGCGAGTGTTTTTTTTCTTTTTCTTTTTTTTTTATTTATTTAAAAACTTTTTAAATAACTTTTTATTTTAAAAAAAATATTAAAAGATTTTTAATAAGCAGAATGGGTCGACAATGTCGACCCAAACCGCGTCTATTTTTCTTTTAATTTAAAAACTTTTCAAATTAGTTTTTATTTTAAAATAAATACTAAAACTTTGTAAAAAGCAGAATGGGTCGACAATGTCGACCCAAACCACGTCTATTTCTTTTTCTTTTTTTATTTAAAAACTTTTTAAATTAGTTTTTATTTTAAAATAAATATTAAAACTTTTCTAATATATAATTAAAATTAAAGACTTTATATTTAAAATTAAATACTTTGATTTAAAATTAAATACTTTTATAAATATATATATATATATATATATATATATATATATATATATATATATATATATATATATAATTTAAGTACTTTTATTTAATATATACTTAAGGTTAAAGTTAAAAAGTAAATACCGAAAAAGTAAAAATAGGATAATAATTTTTGGACGAGAGAGTATTACCTGCTACAATTTCTTGAAAGTTGTAGTCGACAAATACATTCAAAGTCCATGTGATTGGTTCTAGGGTTGCTTTCAACATTGAGATAAGTGTACTATGTCATATCATCCCGGCTCATTCGTTAAACATCTCGGCTCATTTCATACAGACTCAAACGAAACAAGCGAGTTAATAAACTGCTTTACGCCTGGTGAGACATTGTGGTTAACACTTGGCCCATAGTTAGGAATTGCATCTGATGTGCGTTGTTGATGTCGTTAGCATTGTATAGAGCTCTATAGTCATCTCGGCTCATTCGTTTAACATCTCGTGTATAACCATATCATCTCGGCTCATTCGTTAAACATCTCGGCTCATTTCATACATACTCAAACGAAACAAGCGAGTTAATAAACTGCTTTACGCCTGGTGAGACATTGTGGTTAACACTTGGCCCATAGTTAGGAATTGCATCTGATGTGCGTTGTTGATGTCGTTAGCATTGTATAGAGCTCTATAGTCATCTCGGCTCATTCGTTTAACATCTCGTGTACAACCATATCATCTCGGCTCATTCGTTAAACATCTCGGCTCATTTCATACAGACTCAAACGAAATAAGCGAGTTAATAAACTGCTTTATGCCTGGTGAGACATTGTGGTTAACACTTGGCCCATAGTTAGGAATTGCATCTGATGTGCGTTGTTGATGTCGTTAGCATTGTATAGAGCTCTATAGTCATCTCGGCTCATTCGTTTAACATCTCGTGTACAACCATATCATCTCGGCTCATTCGTTAAACATCTCGGCTCATTTCATACAGACTCAAACGAAATAAGCGAGTTAATAAACTGCTTTATGCTTAGTGAGACATTGTGGTTAACACTTGGCCCATAGTTAGGAATTGCATCTGATGTGCGTTGTTGATGTCGTTAGCATTGTATAGAGCTCTATAGTCATCTCGGCTCATTCGTTTAACATCTCCTGGGTCAATCTGGGTCAACCCGGTTTCGATGTGTATTAAACATTTGACTTTTAAAAGGTCAAGTATCATTTCATAATTATTTTAGTTTTATTTAACTTGTATTACAAAATATGATAAGTCATTATCTACATATTAAAAAAAGTAACTTTATCTAACTCAGGTCAACTCGGTTTCGATGTGTATTAAACATTTGACTTTTAAAAGGTCAAGTATCATTTCAAAAGTAACTTTACAACAAAATATGATATTGTTGTAATAAGACATGTCACATGTTTGGGCTTTTAAAACTTGATAATGGTAGTATCAAAGGAAACTCATATGGACTTGCTCGTGTTTTTTCTCTTTTTTTTTTGTGAATTTTTGTTTGTAGATGTATGATGTCTGTGAAAAGGTTTCGTAATATTGGAAGTATTTCTCCTTATCGGAAAAAAATAGAGTATTTTTTATTAGAGGTGTTTTTGGTGTGTGAAGTTGATGTTGTCAAGTGGTGAAGTAGTGATACTATACTAGTAATATTTGTTCTTCACTAGCCTTGTTTTGCTGTGAGTAAAGATGGTACTTTAGCACATTAATCAGTGTCAGGTTCATGGCGGACAATTGGAGCAAATATTTTCGACTTTTACCGAAGAAAATCCAATAGGGTAGCCACCGAGAATCCTGGAAACTTGATTTGACACAGATGTGTTAATTCACTTGAATGACAACTCATCGATTTGGGTCACTAACGAGTGCTACTAACTGTCCTGATTTTCTGTATCCACCAAATAGTGTGTCAGCAAATGTTTTCTAAAGCAAAGATGCAGGAGGTAAAAATAAAAGGGTACTGCTATTGTAACATCCTCTAGTGGGTGGGGCTTCCCTATTTTGGTCAAATTATACAATCCGTAAAACAGACAGTACAAGCGCACTACACCAAAAGCTCCTGTTTGGGACGGGCAAAAAATTTGGGTCGACAATTGGGACGACAAATACATATTAAGTTTTTACTTTTCGATGAAACTTCCCAAAAAAATAAATAGTCCCACCAACAAATTCATTCCCGCCAAGCAAAATGTGACGACAATATCGACCCATTCTGCGTGTACTTATTTTTTTTTTAATTTAAAAACTTTTTAAATCAGTTTTTACTTTAAAATAAATATTAAAACATTTTTTAAAGCAGAATAGGACGACAATGTCGACCCATTCTGCGTGTATTTGTTTTTTTATTTTATTTAAAAAATTTTAAATCAGTTTTTATTTTAAAATAAATATTAAAACATTTTTTAAAGCAGAATGGGATGACAATGTTGACCCATTCTGCGTGTATTTGTTTTTTTTTTTTTATTTATTTAAAAACTTTTTAAATCAGTTTTTATTTTAAAATAAATATTAAAACTTTTTTTAAAACAGAATGGGACGACAATGTCGACCCATTCTGCATAAACATTTTAAATGGCTTTTTTATCCAATAATCTATTTAGAAATAGTTGCATATAAATTAATTTTAGAAAATTATTTGCTTTAAAATTATATGTTAGTGTAAAAATTAATTTTAAAAATTACATAAATTAAAAAATTTACAAAATCAATACTTTACTATTTATCAAAAATATTTTTGATGTTAAAACGTAATCAATATGATACGTATTTACAGCCTCGATATAGAAAAAATAATACGTCAAAGGTGGCTTGGATGTATACTAAATAATGTTCGTAGAAAATATTAAAGCATAGTCCACTTTGAGATAAAAATATTTTGGTACATCAGATAAAAATATTTTCAGTGATAATAAAACTTATATTATTGATAACGTCTTCAATCACCATCCATATAAAGTTCAGAAAACAAAGTTCCAAGAAAGTCGTTGCTTTATTGTTGTATCAACCGATGGTCGTGAAGAAGACTTCTCGTACATTGAATGTGTTGAGAATTATGTAAATGTGGTGATCTCGACTACAGAATCAGTTGTTGAGGAGGCAAAATCAAGTGATCCAACTACAGAATCAACAGCTTCAGGCTCGACAAACCAGCTTCGAATATATCTTTGGGTAGTTTGTCAGCCACTACAACAACAGCCAAGCAGGTAATCCGTTTCCCGTTAACTTTTTCACATTTCCCCCATTTCCCTCATTTCCCAGCCCTAATCCCTTTCCCATCCATAATAATAATTCTTCCTTGGACAATTGTTATCGTCCCATCTTTCCCAACTCTACTACATGCCCGGGTTCTAGTCCTAATTATGAAATGCCGCCACCCGACCTTAACCAATACATAAGACAAACTAATCCTCATTTGAGCCACATTCCTGAGAATTTTAATGCTAGTGGTGGTGAGGAGGAGGCGGTGGAGGGTGGTGACGAGGATGAGGGGGAGGAGGCGGGTTCTTACGAGGAGTCGGACTAGGAGTAGGCGTAGTTTAATTTGTATCGTATTTGTTATTAGTTATGTAATACAAGAATCTATTGCCGAATTGTTAATCGCCTTAGAAACAGGTTTTGTTGGTAAAACATTAGGATTGTAAACTACAACCTGTACATGATTTTGGTTTGTTTTTGTATAAGTTCGTATTTGTTAGTTTAATTTGTATCGTATTTGTTAGTTTAATTTGTATCGTATTTGTCGAATGCAATCGTGGATGAGTAATATGGTATTGTATCATATTGCCGAATTGGTATTGCGGATATTGGTTGATTTACAGGTTGTGTAATGGTAGGTTTTTTCTCCAAAAAATTCCGAAAAAAACCTGGAAATGCAGGCTGCTGCTGCATTTTTTTTTATTTGCATAGTTGACAGAATGGGACGACAATGTCGTCCCAAACTTTCATATAATTTATCGTCCCATTTTGCTTTGGCCTGGGTCTGAATTTACTTAATTCATTCAATTTGGTACGACAATAGCGTACCAATTTGTGAAAACATTTTAAATATTTTAAATGTTTGGTACGACAATGTCGTACCATTTTGCATTTCTGAAAATATTTTACGTATAATTTGTAAAAACATTTTAAATATTTTAAATATTTGGTACGACAATGTCGTACCAATTTGCATTTCTGAAAAATATTTTACGTATTTAAATAAATGATTTACGGAAAATAAAAAAAGGGAAAACGATTTGGGACGAGAATCTCGTCCCAAATTTGCAAATACAGTGTCGACCCAAATTGTAATTTAAATGTTTGACTGGTAAGTGGGTCCCCGTTCAATGTCGTCCCATTCCTTTGCAAAAATGTCGACCCAAATTTTTTTGGGACAAATAAAATGGTACAACAAAAAAAGGTCTAAATATCGACCCAAACTGAATTTGTCTCGACTTTGCTTCATGATTTGGGACGATATTGTAGTCCCAAATCGTTTCATTTTTTCTAGTGGCGGCGGTAGCACCAAATCATTGAAACACCCCCTACAGGGGGTGTTCGGATAATATCTCCCAAATAAAAAGGCCTATGATATACAAACCCCCCATGATGTTAAATCAGGGGGGTAAGTCAAAGATTCTCCCTTGTCTCCCTTTTGTTTCAAGTTTTTTGTCAGTTTCTGTTTTGTATTCCTGACAATTTTATAGTTTTTGTCAGTTTCTGTTCCGTATTTCTGTTCCGCACTTTCAGGTTTATAGCTTTTTGATAACACAAAATTATAAAAATAAAAAAAAATAAAAAAAAAATGAAAAAAATGGAAGGGGGGGGGGTTGTGGATAAGGGTTTTTTGGGGGTGGGGATAAGCTGTACCATTCTTACAGTATCTTGTAAAATCAGCACTGCCAACTAACGAATTGGGTGGGGATAAGCTGCACCATTCATTAATTCCTTTGTCGTTGACGCACTCAATTCATAATTTAATATCGTACTATAAATCGGTGGAAAACAGGCGGAAAAATTCCCGCCCAATTATTCGCTATTATTCACAAGCGGGGCAAGCCAAAAATTGGTCTAAATAAGTCCCGACGATATGTCGTCGGGACAATAACACTAATGACAAAAATAAATGCTAATCAAAAGCTAATTACAATATTTTTTTTAGCTAATATGTTACCGACGGCATGTCGTCGGTAACATCTTGGCGGAGCAAATTCCCGCCAAATTTTTCACTATTATTGGAAAAGTCAAATTTGGCAAATATGGTCCTGATGATATGTCGTCGGGATTTTAATATCTTAAAAATTCAACGCACGCTGGTCTCGGTCAAGTGTTTTTTTTGTCGTTTAGTGTAAAATGCCAACGACATCTATCGTCGAAACCATGCTCGTTGCCAGTTCTCCAAGAATACTAATTCTTGTAGTGCTTTTCCTAATTTTGTTTGTTTTTCGTACCCTTAGTATAGCATATATATATCGTTTTCTTCGTAAATAATATCTGTGGAAAATGTTTGTTTTTACGCTATACTTTATAGCAATAATTCAAGGTGGCCCGGCAATAATTGAAGGTGGCCCGGCAAGGTAGATTTTTTTTGCTATTTCATGTCTCATAAGAGACAACTCTTTTTAGTCACACAATGACAAACAGTCACTGTCACTGGGTGTTGGCGTATGTGTCCGGACGGGCTTAACTCGTCCGGACGCCGGAAGAATCAAAACCATCCGGCAATGGCCGGAAGGCACCTAGGTCGTCCGGATAAAGCAGCTGTCAACAATAGGACAAGTGGCATTACCTTTTGACAGATGGCAGCAGCAGACATAATCCCAGGATTCACGGGATTATGTCCAAGACATGTCCCCAAAAAATTCGGCGCCGCCATCACATGTACCAAGGCTGGGTACTATAAATACCCAACCCATTTACTACTTTCAAGGATCTCTTTTTACCACACATTTTACTATCTATTACTGTTGATAGCCTTTCGGTATATCCGATACTTACTCTCACGCCGGAGGTGGGTCCTGGGATAACACCCGGGGCGAGCCTAACGCGTATTGTTGTGTGCAGATACTGAAGGATCCTTGGAGACCGAAGGGATCGATACACAAGCCTCTCGGAAGAACCTTCATTCAGTTCAACCGAAAGGCTTCCTTTATTTCTCCGGAGTGATTGCAAGAAATCACTTCAACAAATTGGCGTCATCCGTGGGACCAACTGCTCGATCTAGCCAAAGGTCGAGATGGCTGGTCCTACACACCAAAAAAGGAAAATGATAGACGCCGAGGAGGAGTGGATGAATATCCCGATCAGGTTTTCGGCAATCCTTCCGGGAGATGTGTCGGACGAACCTTTGATAGTCGAAGCCGAGGTGGAAGGCTATACTATACGGAGGATCTATGTAGACCAGGGTGCTTCGGTTGAAGTAATGTATGAACACTGTTTCGAGCACTTGTGCCCCTCCATCAAGGCCAAACTGAAAGAAACCAACACTCCATTGATAGGATTCGCGGGGGAGTCCATAAAGCCATTAGGGAAGATCGAACTGGAAGTCTGTTTTGGGAGCCAAGGTTTGTTGCATCGGATTATGATGAAGTTCGCAGTGATAAGGTCTCCTTCTCCGTACAACATTATTCTGGGGCGCTCGGGTTTGAAGAAGCTGCGAGCCATTCCTTCAACCATCCACTCGATGATGAAATTCCCCACCCCTAAGGGCATAGCGACCTTAGTCACCCAGTCAGTAATTTTCTCGGAATGCCGCAAGTTAGAGGAGAAACAGATGATAGAGAAAGGAGCCAGGAGTGAACCCCGGAGTGCCGAAGTGACAGAGAAAGCTCCCAGGAAAACGGAAGGAATAATGGTACATCCGGCTTACCCGGACCAGCTGGTAACCATCGGAGGAAATTTTTCCTCGGAATGCAGAAGATAGCTGATCACGCTGCTCAAAAACAATCAGGATGTGTTCGCCTGGGAACCTGCGGATATGACGGGGGTACCCCGACGGATTACCGAACACACGCTAAACGTGAACGTCCAAGATCGGCCGGTGGCACAGAAGAAGAGAACCTACTCGGCCGAAAAGAACCAGGCCATAGCCAAAGAGGTGGACGAATGGGTGAAGGCTGGAATAGTTCGGCCGGTGCGATACCCTACATGGATTTCGAACCCGGTTTTAGTAAAGAAATCCGACGGTAGTTGGAGAATGTGCATCGATTTTAAGAACCTCAACTCGTCTTGTCAAAAGGATTACTACCCGTTACCCGACATTGATTGGAAGATAGAGTCGGTTATGGGATTCCGGTACAAATGTTTCTTGGATGCTTATAAAGGATACCACCAAGTGCAAAAGGCCAAAGAGGACGAGGAAAAAACAGCTTTCTACACCGAGCACGGGACATACTGTTACACCAAAATGCCGTTCGGATTAAAGAACGCTGGAGCCACGTACCAACGGTTAGTAGATTCAGCCTTCCGGTCGCAGATAGGGAGAAATCTCGAAGCCTACGTAGATGATATGGTAATAAAAAGCAAGACTGAAAAGGAGTTGCTGGCCGACATAGCGGAAACGTTCGATAACCTTCGGAGAATTAATATGAAGTTGAACCCCAAGAAATGCTCTTTCGGGGTAGAGGAAGGAACGTTTCTGGGATACATGGTGACATCCGAAGGAATTAGGGCAAATCCGAAGAAAACAAGGGCTATTGTGGATATGCAGTCCCCGAAATCGCTCAAAGAGATGCAGAGTTTAAGCGGTAAGCTGACAGCTTTGAACCGTTTCCTATCCAAGTCAACAGAAAGGGCGCTTCCATTCTTTGAGACGTTAAGAAATATTACAAAAGAAAATCAGGACGAATATCGATGGACGGACCAGGCCGAAGAAGCTTTTCAAGAGATGAGGAAGATGATCCTCGAGCTTCCTTACCTGGCAACTCCGAGGCCAAAAGAAGACCTATACGCGTACCTCTCGGCATCGAAAGGGGCAATGAGTGGAGTGCTTTTGGTGGAAAGGGAAGGGAAGCAAATCCCAATACATTATGTTAGCCGAACGTTGCACGAAGCCGAACAGAATTATGCTTCGGTCGAGAAGGAATTAGGGAAAATCCGAAGAAAACAAGGGCTATTGTGGATATGCAGTCCCTGAAATCGCTCAAAGAGATGCAGAGTTTAAGCGGTAAGCTGACAGCTTTGAACCATTTCCTATCCAAGTCAGCAGAAAAGGCGCTTCCATTCTTTGAGACGTTAAGAAATGTTACAAAAGAAAATCAGGACGAATATCGATGGACGGACCAGGCCGAGGAAGCTTTTCAAGAGATGAGGAAGATGATCCTCGAGCTTCCTTACCTGGCAACTCCGAGGCCAAAAGAAGACCTATACGCGTACCTCTCGGCATCGAAAGGGGCAATGAGTGGAGTGCTTTTGGTGGAAAGGGAAGGGAAGCAAATCCCAATACATTATGTTAGCCGAACGTTGCACGAAGCCGAACAGAATTATGCTCCGGTCGAGAAGTTAGCTCTAGCCCTGCTGCACATGTCTAGAAGACTTCGGAGGTATTTCGAAGCCCATCCAATAAAAGTCATCACCGATCAGCCCATCAAGCAAATACTGAATAAGGCGGAAGCATCCGGGAGAATGGCCAAATATACTGTGGAATTGGGAGTTTACAACATCACTTATGTCCCCCGAAGCGCGGTCAAAGGACAAGTCCTCGCGGATTTCATAACAGAAATACCCATGGGGACATCCGGTCATGACATGAAAGAGGAGGGTAAGGAGATATGTAACATCTCCAATCAAGAACAATGGGTGTTGTATACCGATGGAGCCTCTAGTAAGTCAGGTGCCGGAGCAGGCTTGGTATTGATTAGTCCGGATCAAACGGAGTACACCTATGCTATCCGGCTGAACTTCAAGAGCACCAACAACGAAGCGGAATATGAAGCCTTGCTTGCAGGGTTGAGGGTCGCTCGAAAGAGGGAAATCCGGATATTGGAAGTCAGAGTGGACTCCAATTTGGTAGCAAGCCAGATCAACGGGGAATTCGTGGCATCCAAAGATAGCATGATAAAATACCTAGCCAAAGCCAAAGAGCATATCGCATACTTCGATCAGTTCAAAATCCGGAATATCCCAAGGGCACAGAACCAGAAAGCCGATATACTCAGTAAATTAGCATCCATGGCTTTCGACCACCTAACAAAGGAAACCACAGTTGAAGTTTTAGAAAAGCCATCAACGGAGGAGGAGGTGGTCAACGCCATTGTCACAACCTGTAATTTCAGGTCCTTTTTTAAGCTTCAAAATGTCACTATTCATCTCGGGAATTTACTATTCATCATTTCACTATTCATCATTTTTGAAGTCAGTTTGAGACTTTGAGAAGTCATCAAAAATTTTACTATTCACATGACACTATTCATTCCCGGAGGAAAATCACTATTCATGGGCATCATTCATCATGTCGTAAACTAGATTTACGGGTATTCAAATGCGCATAACCAGCTAGGTTTAGCTGCGTATTCATGCATCATCAGTAAAGACACATCATACAGACTAGAGTAGTCTGCATATCATCAGTAGCATCATTATCATAGTAAGTCATGCACGGGTTTGTGTGTTTTTCATTTACGTATGTTCGTTTATTTGTTAAACGTTACCACTCAGTCATTACTACTAACATTATACCCAATACTCCTGATGAACTCAAATAAGTACATTTTATTACTATCATTTATCCTATTAATTTGACTTGTTTTACTATATTATGTATGAGGATTGATACTTAATCGTTTACTTTTGTAATTCTCAGTTGAAAACAAGCATTTGGTGAAACTTGGCGATTTTGGACTAATTATGGAGCAAAACATGCATAAAGTGAAGAGTCTACTGAAATGGACAAGATCAAGTCAAATCTGCTCCAGATGCGCCGCATCTCACTCATTACATGCGCCGCATCACTATCAAGATCTCACCAGATACGATCCAAGATACAAGAGGACATGCGCCGCATCCAAAGATGAAGATACGCCGCATCTTCTGGCGGTGTACGAATATTCCTGAATATTATAATCTTGGACCCCACGCGAAGTTAAGTACATGCGCCGCATCTACTTACAAGATGCGCCGCATCTCACCCTCAGACAGAAACTATAAATACCCCAAGACCAGACGAATTTCGTACGACATATATTATAACCGAAGACCGAAGACCAGAAACCTAGGACGAATTCAGTCAAGGTAGCAGCACAAGACACACCCAAATCAAAGATACAAGAGCTGTAAGAAGGTGCTGCATGTGTTTAATTCATTAAGTAGTTTTGTTTTATTGTGTTAGTAAACTTTAATTCATCAAGATTGGTGGCTTGTGTAATGTGACAACGGAAAGATTGCACTCCCTTAAAACTGCTTTCTCATTAATTAAAGTTTATATGTTGATGTCATTGGTGACTTTTATTAGTGCATTGATAACCTCTGTGTCTAGCTGAGCGTTGATCGGGTCGCCATGCCTCTGCCCTCGCCTGTTTATTAGATGCCTATGTATTCTATGGTCTGTAGAAAAGTAGGAGAAAGATAAACGGGATAGTCATAAGTAATCATTAAGGGTTTACTCGCCGATAAGATTAGAACCAACGAGAAAGGACTTAATCTCGGTGCGTTGCATCGAACTATACACTTCATATAACACTAGCAATAAAACAAGTGACAAACTACTTATCATAAGGACAGCCCTCTTATTGTCTCGAGTATTTATCTGTGTACGTGTGTGCTACTTGCTGATTCGTGCCTATTGGTTTAGTTTATTATTTAATTGCAACCAAATCGTGCCAGTCTCTCAGGCTGAACCCCCTTGCGTTAGATTAGATTGTATAGCTAACTTAATATATTAAAATACTGATTAGAATAACTAGATAATACGTTCCACTCTTAGTGATCGACACTCTACTTACCATTATATTCATACTGACCGGGTACACTGCTCGTTAAGTGTGTGTGTTATTGATAAGTCGGCTAAATATAAATTTAAAACTTGAGTAGGCATTAAAACTGCTAAACCGCAACGACACATCGCACGCATCAACTCCCGACTATGATCCTAATATTTTCATGCTAATTTTAATAATATAAAGATTATATTATTAATTTACCCGGTGTTTTTAAGACAATTGCTATATTTTCGGTAGGAGCTTATAACTCCGTCGGTTTGCGATATTTCAACCCGATAATTATTTTAACACCCGATTCTTGGCAGGAATATGAATTTACAATTTTTACAACTTCGTCGTATTTTATTTCAACTTGTCACAATTTATTTCTAGTTAACTCGGTAAACGATAACACCTAATGTATACACTAAACAACTAATTCTAATTAAATGGGGGACAAGAGCTTTAATTACCAATCTTTTCCATTCTTTTTCTTGCACATGCCGCCCCCTCCCTTTCCCTAACAAGCCAAAAACTAATTAATGCCTTACTACCATTTAACTTATTTAAGGGCCTATTTCCGCACTACTTTTCATAATGTAAATATAACACTTTTGCTAATGAGTTTCATTCTAAACGATTGAGATGAAAACCGTTCTTTGCATTTGTGTTGTGATACCAATTGAGTTGCACCCCAGTGGCATGTATGCTTCCGCTGGACCCGATTTTGGGGGTGTGACAGGTTGGTATCAGAGCCTTGGCTATAGAGAACTGGGTTATTTTAAAACCTAGACTATAGCTACATTTACAAAAACTTAACCCTATGACCGCCGCGTGCCTGCCTGCCAAGGTGATGCCTCATTTATGGTTTGTTGCTGACATATTTAATGAGATTTGTGTCATATTATCAAATCATTTATACTTGCTTATTCTCATTGATTACTATAGTTGTCTTTCATATAAGCATGCTCGCATATCATACACGTCTCATCATTACGCCTTTTCCTTGCATAGTTTCACCATTCAACCTCGAGTTTGGTCACTTGCCTTAGCCTATCAGAATGTGCTCAGAATGTGAAGGACATAGTATTAGTATAACTGAGCTGAGTATTCCAAAATTCATTGAACCTCGGTGGAATATAGACTGGTCATCTATATTCGACCCGGGACAGTGGGACATAGGCTGACCACCTATGCCCGACTCAGAGATGAATTTTGCAATACTGAGGACAGTTATAATAGAATTAAGTCCGGGTTGCATTCCTACTCAATTTCTAAAGGTGTCAAAAATTCATGTGTGTGTACACAATCGTTGCAAGAACATTCACACCTACCTCACCTCATGAATTGCCGCCTAGAAGCACGTTAGCTAACCATAACCCAACCTTAAGCCGTTGAGAGTCAGATCATTGGGAATGACAATCATTTCACCTTTACCATCACGAATCGCACAAGTCGAAGTATCCCATTCACCCAAGTTCTGATAAGATGTATCGGGATCTCAAGAAACTCTATTGGTGGCCGAATATGAAAGCAGATATAGCTATGTATGTTAGCAAATGCCTTACTTGCGCTAAAGTAAAAGCCGAGTACCAGAAACCATCAGGATTACTTCAGCAACCAGAGATTCCCCAATGGAAATGGGAACACATTACAATGAATTTTGCTAACTAAACTCCCCAAGATGTCAGGCGGGTTCGACGCTATTTGGGTAATCATCGATCGTCTCACCAAATCAGCCAATTTCATTCATATTAGAGACTTATACTATGGATCAGCTTACCAGACTTTAAGTCAAGGAAATAGTCTCAAAGCACGGTGCACGAATTTCTATCATTTCTGACCGAGATAGTCGCTTTACTTCAAACTTCTGGAAATCATTACAAGATTCATTTGGAAGCAAATTAGACATGAGTATTGCCTATCATCCTCAGACCGATGGTCAGAGCGAGAGAACGATTCAGACATTGGAAGATATGCTCAGGGTGTGTGTGATTGATTTTGGAAATGGTTGGGCTAACCATTTGACATTGATCGAGTTCTCTTATAATAACAGCTATCATACCAGCATAAAAGCAGCACCATTCGAGGCACTCTATGGTCGAAAGTGCCGGTCCCCAGTCTGTTGGGCCAAAGTTGGTGAAGCACAACTCACTGGTCCAGACATGGTTCGCGAAACCACAGAAAAGGATAATTCAGATTCGAGAAAGACTCAAAACAACCAGAAGCCGACAGAAAAGTTACGCCGATGTTCGACGCAAACCATTAGAATTTCAGGTTGGAGACCAAGTTCTGACAATCTCTTTAAGGTATCCTTACCCAACCAGATATACACACGATCTACCATCCTCGAACCAACGAACATTAAGGAAACTATCCAAGCGTTATAGGACGTGCTCAGCACCATAGAATCAACTTTGAATTGTTTAGAGTAATCCTTTGACATTGACAGATTTCACCTTCAACAATAGCCATCACACAAATACAAAGACTGCACCCTTTAAGACACCCTATGGTTGAAGTACCAATTACCTATTGACAGACCAAAAATCGGAAAGCCCAATTCACTAGTCTAGAACTCAATTATGAAACAACAAAGGAAATTGTACAAGTCAAGAATCAGTTACAAGCAACAAGAGAACAATAGAAAAGTTAGGTCAGTTCAGGATGCAAAATCATTGGGATTAGGTATCCCTAAGCAGCAAATCATTAGGATTCTAATTGGAAAACAAGCTATATTGAAAGCCTTGCCTTGGAAAGGCATGACACAATTTTGGAAGCACGGGAAGTGGAACTCCGGGTATATTGGATCATTTCAGATTCTAATTGGAATCGGCCGACCGGCACACATACTTGAACTTCCATCAGAGCTCAGCAGTGTACGTAACACGTTTCGTGTTTCAAACCTCAAGAAATGTCTTTCAGATGAAACGCTCGTAATTCCATTGAAAGAAATTCAGCTTGACGATAAGCTCAATTTCGTGGAGGAAACAACAGAAATCATGGACCGCAAGGTCAAACAGCTGAAACAGAGTCGAATGCCTATCTAATGGATGTTTTATCTTTTATCACCGCAATGTGACTCCAATATCCACATCTTTCAACAACTCCACCCCGGAGACCAACATTAACTGAATTCAGGGACTGAATTCCTTTAACGGGTGAAGTCTGTCACAACCCGTAATTTCAGGTCCTTTTTCAAGCTTCAAAATGTCACTATTCATCTCGGGAATTTACTATTCATCATTTCACTATTCATCATTTTTGAAGTCAGTTTGAGACTTTGAGAAGTCGTCAAAAATTTTACTATTCACAAAACACTATTCATTCCCCGAGGAAAATCACTATTCATGGTTATCGTTCATCATTTCGTAAACTAGGTTTACGGGTATTCAAATGCGCGTAACCAGTTAGGTTTAGCTGCGTATTCATGCATCATCAGTAAAGACACATCATACAGACTAGAGTAGTCTACATATCATCAGTAGCATCATTATCATAGTAAGTCATGCACGGGTTTGTGTGTTTTTCATTTACGTATGTTCGTTTATTTGTTAAACGTTACCACTCAGTCATTACTACTAACATTATACCCAATACTCCCGACTATGATCCTAATATATTTTCATGCTAATTTTAATGATATAAAGATTATATTATTAATTTACCCGGTGTTTTTAAGCCAATTGCTATATTTTCCGGTAGGAGCTTATAACTCCGTCGGTTTGCGATATTTCAACCCGATAATTATTTTAACACCCGATTCTTGTCAGGAATATGAATTTACAATTTTTACAACTTCGTCGTATTTTATTTCAACTCGTCACAATTTATTTCTAGTTAACTCGGTACACGATAACACCTAATGTATACACTAAACAACCAATTCTAATTAAATGGGGGACAAGAGCTTTAATTACCAATCTTTTCCATTCTTTTTCTTGCACATGCCGCCCCCTCCCTTTCCCTAACAAGCCAAAAACTAATTAATGCCTTACTACCATTTAACTTGTTTAAGGGCCTATTTCCGCACTACTTTTCATAATGTAAATATAACACTTTTGCTAATGAGTATCATTCTAAACGATTGAGATGAAAACCGTTCTTTGCACTTGTGTTGTGATACCAATTGAGTTGCACCCCAGTGGCATGTATGCTTCCGCTGGACCCGATTTTGGGGGTGTGACAGTGGTCAACGCCATTGTAGAAGAAGAGGAGGAAAATTGGATGACCCCAATCATTCGGTGCAAGCAAGAAGGCATTTGGCCGGAGGATCAAAATGAGGCTCGGTCTCTCCGAATAAAGATAAACCAGTTTACTATGGTAGACGATGTACTTTTCAAGAAATCCTATTTGGGCCCGATGTTGAGATGTGTCGGACCGCTCCAAGCTAATTATATTATCCGAGAAGTACATGCAGGAGCGTGTGGGATGCACTCCGGGCCACGATCCGTCGTGGCAAAGTTAATGCGGCAGGGATATTACTGGCCGGCCATGCACCGAGACACCAGGGAAGTGATTCAGAAATGTGATTCTTGTCAGATACATGCACCCGTTCCGAGACTCCCAAAAACCGTACTCACTTCAATAATGGCCCCATGGCCCTTTTATCAGTGGGGCATGGACGTGCTGGGCCCCTGCCAGAGGCTCCGGGAAAAATCAAGTTTGTTATTGTGGCCATCGACTACTTTACTAAATGGATGGAAGCCAAGCCATTGGTTCGTACGACCGGGAAAGAAGTAAAGAAGTTTTTCTGGGAGAACATAGTATGCATGTTCGGTTTGCCAAGGGTGATTATCACGGACAATGGAAGCAATTTCATTCACGAACCTTTCAAAAGTTGGTGTGAGCGCCTGAATATAACCCAGATAAACACTGCCGTAGCCCATGCTCAGGCCAACTGATTGGTAGAAAGAGCAAACAAGAGTTTGATGAAGGGGTTCAAGTCAAGGCTGGGTAGGGAAAGAGCCGGATGGGTGGATGAACTACCGAATGTTTTTTGGGCACATCGCACGTCTTTGAAAACAAGCAACGGAGAAACACCATTCAGCCTTACGTATGGTAGCGAAGCAGTCATACCGGCAGAAATAGGGATGCCAACCTTTCGGACCATGGTGACCAATGAAAAAGAAAATGACGAGGGGATCTGTTTGAACCTCGACCTCCTACAGGAACGAAGGGAGATGGCTGCGATACGAGAGGCAAAGTACAAGAAGAAGGTGGAACAATATTACAACCGAAGGGTTCGCGCCGAATCATTTAAGGTAAGTAAGAATTCACATAACTTCTTTGAAACCAAAGGTTACTACAAATATCTAATTATTTCGTTGCAATTATAATTTGTCTCTACTTTGACTAACGTGTGAAATAAAAATACCTTAACAACATAAGGTAGGTGATTTTGTGTACCGAAGGAATGAAGCAAGCAGGGTTGAAAATCAGGGAAAGTTAGGACCCAATTGGGAGGGACCCTACCGGGTCGTGGAAGCATATCAGACCGGATCTTACAAGCTAGAGACAATGGAAGAAAAGGAAGTGCCACGAACTTGGTATGCTGTCAACCTTAGAAAATGTTTTTTGTAAATGACTTAAATATGCCTAATGTAAACATCCGAAAGGAGTTGTTTGACTATTTATTTATTTTTATTTTTTTTAATGACAAAGTGCAGTTATCCCACAGTTGGAGGGAAACGATTCATGTTATACATTGAACTCTCGTATCATTTGTTGTTTTTTGAACATAATTAGAAAATGCCCCCCCCCCCCCCGAGAGGTTCACGCCCTCCGGGGAGTGTGTACTCAATGTTCAAAGATGGTTGATACTCAAAAAGGGGTTGCCATAATCCTGGCGGAAAGGCTGAAACATTTGTTACTCTCCGAACATAAGTAGAAAGTGGTCCCTCCGAGAGGTTCGTGCCCTCCGGAGATTAGTGATCAATGTTCATTGTTTTCTGAACATAATTAGAAAATGGCCCCCCCGAGAGGTTCACGCCCTCCGGGGAGTGTGTGGTCAATGTTCAAAGATGGTTGATACCCAAAAAGGGGTTGCCATAATCCTGGCGGAAAGGCTGAAACATTTGTTACTCTCCAAACATAAGTAGAAAGTGGTCCCTCCGAGAGGTTCGTGCCCTCCGGAGATTAGTGATCAATGTTCATTGTTTTCTTAACATAATTAGAAAATCCCCCCCCCCCCGAGAGGTTCACGCCCTCCGGGGAGTGTGTGGTCAATGTTCAAAGATGGTTGATACCCAAAAAGGGGTTGCCATAATCCTGGCGGAAAGGCTGAAACATTTATTACTCTCCGAACATAAGTAGAAAGTGGTCCATCCGAAAAGGTTCGTTCCCTCCGGAGATTAGTGATCAATGTTCATTGTTTTCTGGACATAAATAAAAAATGCCCCCCCCCCGAGAGGTTCACGCCCTCCGGGGAGTGTGTGGTCAATGTCCAAGGCGGTGAGATGCTCCGGGACACATTTTAGCCCACGCCCGCAACAAATACAGCCACCAAAATCCAACCTTGGCGAGATTAAAGATCTGGCTAACCCTAAACATGTTGAACCATCTGCTGCATTCCCATTCTTTCATACAGATACTATTACTAGTAATAACAATCCATCAAGTTTTAATCTTGATGTGAATATGGAGGGAGGGGCTTGTTTATCTGGTCTTTTCAATTTGTGAAAACATTTTAAATATTTTAAATGTTTGGTACGACAATGTCGTACCATTTTGCATTTCTGAAAATATTTTACGTATAATTTGTAAAAACATTTTAAATATTTTAAATATTTGGTACGACAATGTCGTACCAATTTGCATTTCTGAAAAATATTTTACGTATTTAAATAAATGATTTACAGAAAATAAAAAAAGGGAAAACGATTTGGGACGAGAATCTCGTCCCAAATTTTCAAATACAGTGTCGACCCAAATTGTAATTTAAATGTTTGACTGGTAAGTGGGTCCCCGTTCAATGTCGTCCCATTCCTTTGCAAAAATTTCGACCCAAATTTTTTTTGGACAAATAAAATGGTACGACCAAAAAAGGTCTAAATGTCGAACCAAACTGAATTTGTCTCGACTTTGCTTCATGATTTGGGACGATATTGTAGTCCCAAATCGTTTTATTTTTTGTAGTGGCGGCGGTAGCACCCAATGTTGGTTTTAAATATCTTGACATTCAAATAAATAAATAAACATCAAAGCACGTACATAGCGGAAGCAAGGATCATAATTAACATGCATAAAGTAATACCGAAAAATAAATAGGAACGTACCTTGATCTTAGCTAAACAAAGATCAAAACTTCTCTTTTCTTCACTTGAACAATCAAACGGATTAATGTGGAACCCCTTACCTTTTTGTTCCACAATCCAAGATCAATATCTAAAGTAAGATATTAACGAGTTCTCGAACACACGTACTATTACTCGACTAACGAATGATGCTAGTGATTGAACACGGTTAACCAAACTTTTTGTTAACAAGAAAACAATGATTGATAGTATGCAAAAGTCAATCGATTGTGTTTTTCAAAAGCAAAGGACAAGTGACTTTTGTGGTAACAGTCGACATGTATTTTTCAAAGGCAAAGGACAAGTAACCTTTTGGTAACAGTGATTTGCATACAAAAGTTACCAATATATTTTATTTATATAGTGAATAAAATCTTGTTGAAGAAGAAATCGATTTAGGGTTATAGACCCATAAATCCGATCGGCCTAAGCCCATGCTTGGGTTCTAGATCTTTCTTGATCCTCAAATTTCACTAATAGTCCTTCCACTTTTTACTTAACGGTTGTTAGTCAATTCGGTTAATTACTTAACGTCCGTTAGTCCTCATTTCGTGTCCAAATAATTAAAATACATAACTATTATATATATTAATTATTTACGTTAGTCATTCGTACGTAAAGTGTGCAATCCCTCGCTCCCGGGTTCGATTCTAGTCATACACGATTTAATATTTTTCCAAAACTCTAACAGCTCCCACTTGGAAATCTATTAAAAGGGTAATGACATTGGTTAGCGTCTAGCAACACGCCAATGCCCCCAGAACAACTCGGGTGTTGGTTCTCCTGGAAAAAACCATTCGATGATAAATCATCATAGGCATCCTTTTGTTTCTAATACCACATTAATAAAGATATGGATCTAAGTCATTCTTTATTAATAATTATGTTTCTCGTTGTTTATGATTGAACAAGATTACCAAATCTTTTGAACATATTCAGGGGAGATCTTGGGCGTGGCCACGCAAACATCTTGCCAACCCTACGAGGGGCCCAGCAGTATTAAACTTCAAACAGTTTGAAGGAACAAATTCTATCTTGACTACGAGCATAACACATGCACTTCACAACGCTTTCCAAAACAATCCGTATAGCTACCCGTTACGTATAGCGTTAGATTGAATCAAAGAAATGCACTACATGCATGACAGTTATCTGGCATCTCAAGTCTGAGGATAACTATATACTCATGATTTACTTAATGACAAGATCCATAAAGTAAACTCATGTGGCGGGGTTTGGTACTATACTCAAACAATTTGAATATCATGTGAAATTGGTATGACAACGCATCAATATACTTTCAAGTATATTATACCAATACTCAAATTTACCTTAATTTAATGACATTCCCATATCATTAACCGGCAACGGACAGTTTAGAATATATAAATATATTCAAGGATATAAACATGCAAATATAGGATATATTATTAAGAAAATGATAAATAAACATAACCATTATTTCATTTCATTAAAATAATAACTGTTCAATAACATCCCATTATCCAAACACTAAAATAGATCAATGCATGATAATTCCCATTAATGAATTATGCCTCAAGTCATGTCAAACATACTTGTTGACAAGGCATAAATCAACTAATTTTGATCTATGTGAATTTTGAGAATACTTATTTTAAGAATTCAATTAATGAAGTTCTTGTATGTGCGCTATCAATTATTTTGATAATGCCACATAATATTTCACAAATATGTGACATCCTCAACCACGAACTTATGACAAGCAAACTATCAAACCTTTTATAGTTTAAAGTATTCAAATTCATTAATGTAAAATGCAACTATGCTTACAGTTAAGCATAACTAGTACACATGGCAATTAACTAGAATGAAATCCTACCATGACTAGTATTGAGTGTCATCTCAATATTATCAGCATCATTGTATGCAAACAACAATATGCTCTTTAAAATCCCGTAAACTTTAATATCCAATGTGTAATGTTTGATACCTTCAAATCTTTCCAGATTTGTTGGCTATATCAATTACGCAACAATTGCCATATGGTTCTTATTTAGAATTTAGGAGCTATTCCAGGATGAGGATGTTAATTCTAAATCCAACCATATCCATTACACTTAGTTATCTAATAACTTTCAATTAGATATTAATGTTGTCAAATCATCTTTCATCAAGCATGATACAACAAACAACATGATGTACATGAAAAATCCTTGCATCAAATTTAGATTTATTCATGTCATATCTTTTTAAAGATATGTATCTATCTAGACTTTCTAATAGTATAATCATGTTTATTATAATCAATAATTTTACCGCTTATGTTTATAACAATAAACATATATTCCAAGGTCATATGTTTATTTTCTAAATTTCCATAATGAAGTTTCATTCCAAAATAATACTTAACATTTAATGTTAATGGAATGCTTTTTCCTATATGTTATACAACATACATGAAATAAGAAAATAAATATAATACTCCCACTAGCTTTTAGAAATATTAAGAGATTGTCTTATTTTAATTATAAATCAAAACTATGATTTAATAATCAAACATAAGTGTATCTCCTAGATGCATGCATTAATTCATTCATAAATGATTGCATTTTATATACTTTCAAAGATTATTTGAACTCAAATACTCCTTTCAATTTACTTATCATCCTCGCACAAGTAATTATCCAAGAAAGAGTTTTGATATTCCATTGTTGATGAAGCGAAAAGTGTACCGCTTTTAAGGGGTCATTTAAGCCCTAAATCGTATTTATTTGATCAAATATTGCCCTAAATCGTTCCTTTTGTCATTTTAGGTACTTTTGAGAAGAAATCTGGAAAAGGAAGCATTTTGGACGTTTTTGGAGCATAAAAGTGAAGAAAACGACAAAGTCTCAAAATCGGCTAAAAAGTACTTTGGACGGCGTCAGATATTGGTCTAGACGGCGTCATGGCTTGGCAAGAAAAAGGTGGATATGAAAATTACTCATGATAAGCCAGAGAAATTTGCATGGGAATTCTGACGGCGTCACCCTTTGGAGAGATCAAGGTCGTCACGGTATAAGTTAAAGCGGGACGGCGTCACGACTAATTCTGACGGCGTCAAGCCTTGATAAGCCAGAACGGATTTTGGAAAGCTAAAGAGGGACGGCGTCAAGAAGGCCATCCGGGAACCCTAAAAGCGGCGAGGTGACGGCGTCACACTCCATAATGTGACGCCGTCAGATCTGAAAGTCTATATATAGTTTTGCAATTTTTTGTCATTAGTGTGGAACTTATTGTGGAACTTTGTGTGTAAGAACCCTAAGACGATTTTAGCAGCTTTTTCAAGGCTTTTTGCCTTGAGATCTTCCATGTTACATTGAAGATAAGTTATCAATTAATCATTCAATATGTCTATGTGTTGTTTGATTCTATCTTGTTCTTGTCTTTTGTTTAACATGCTAGGCTAGGTTTTCTTTGTGTTTGCTTAGATCTAATGAAACCTAGCTATTGATTATTGGTTATTAGTGTGTTATTAGTTGTATTGGATGATTGTTCATCTATGTTAGGCTTAAGAAAACTGGCTAACTTCCTATTCGGTAACTTGCTTGAACGTCTTAAGAAATATGAACCAATGCGTACTAAAGGTTTTTATGGTTGTATTTAATGCATGAGCTAATTCTAGTGATCCCATGTTAGGAGCTTCTTAGCCGGCTCGACATAGGAGTGAAGTAGGAGTTCATAGAGTTGGGGAAGTACGTACGCCACCCCACGAATGGTATTAAGGAATACACCCGTCATCCACGCAACTAATACACACTAATCAACCGGTAAAAGATAGTTAGGGAGTAAGGAAATCTAAGTAAACACATTTCTTTCCACATAAGTTTTACCAACCTTTTCATTTTTGTCATTTTATTTTATTTGCATTTGTAGTTATTTGGGTTAGTTGACTAGCAACTAATTCCGCCCACTCTTTCAAACCCGAGATTTTACTTGCTTTCATAAAAATATAAAAACATAAAAAGAATCTTCTCTCACCCTTAGACCTATTAGAGTAATTTTTCATACCTAACGAACACTATTCCCTGTGGAGAACGATCAATCCCCCGTACTTACCACTACACTATACTACATCGGTCAGGTACACTGCCTGGTGGGGTTGTAAGCCTCTTGAGATCCCTCGAGAGGTAAAACCTGTTGTAAGGTTGCAAAACCACGCATCAAGTTTTTGGCGCCGCTGCCGGGGAATAGTTATTGTTTAGGTTGAATTTTTATTTTATAGGTCTACTCACTAGATTCCTTTCTAGTGAGATTTTTATTTTATTTTTCTAGGTCTTCTTTAGTCTATCTTTTTTCTTCGTTTCTTTGTTCGTAACCATTACCATCCGACATCATGGAAGGTGGTAATATCCTTGATCCCAACAACCCACCGCAACAACCACCACCTCCTAGAGCCCGTACTTTAGGAGAGTACTCCCGTCCTAGCCACCATGGCTATCGAAACACCATTGAGCTCACTCAAGGAGCCAATGTCACTCCCTTGCGATCCGACACCATCCGGTTGGTGCAAAGCGGATGCGCATTCCATGGACTTCGTTCTGAAGATCCTAACCAACATCTCAAGGACTTTCTCAAAATCGTTGATTCTATAGACCTTGATGTTGCCACTCGAGAGACGACCCGACTGCGTCTCTTTCAATTCTCTTTGCGAGACCAAGCTAGTCAATGGCTAGAGCGTCAACCCGCAGGATCCATCACCTCTTGGGATGATCTCACCACTCGTTTCCTTGCTCAGTTTTTCCTACCGGGGAGAACTACCAAGCTAAGGAATGATATCTTGATGTTCCAACAACGTCAAGGCGAAACCCTCTACGAGGCATGGACTCGATTCAAGGACTTACTCCAAAAAGTCCCTCACCATGGCATAGAACTTTGGCTCCAAGTCCAAATCTTCTATGACCATATCAATCTCTCCACAAGGCAAATCATTGACCAATCGGCCGGTGGTAAGCTACGTGATCTAAGTGCGGAACAATCATGGGCTCTCCTAGAGGATCTTGCTCTTTATGACAACGAAAGTTGGAGTGATCCCCGTGATTTGAATAAAACGGTCAAGGCAATATCTTTGCCTTCGAACAATTCAAGCACTTCCGACCGTAGGATCATAGAACTTGAAGACCAAGTCAAGTTTCTTATGAAATCCTACGAGGCTCCTAAACCTTCAAGCCAAGTGAACAAAATCACTTCTTCATGTGAATTATGTAGTGGTCCCCACGACACTCGTGATTGCATGGAACTCCCCGAACAAGCTTTTGCGGACTACGCATCCTCGCGTACCGACGGAGCGGGAGACAAGTGGTACACTTTCAAACCCGAGCCAAACCCCTACGGTGATTCATACAACCCCTCATGGAAAAATCACCCGAACCTTAGGTGGAAACAAAGCCAAAACACACAACAAACCAATTCTTCCAACCCACCTAATCGTTTCCAATCAAGCGGTTCCAACTCGAACCGTACTTTCAACAACAATCCTTCCGGCAATGGTAGTACCAATAACTTTGAAGGATTGATGTCTCAATTTATGGCATCTCAAGAAGCTCGTTTAGCCAAGTTTGAAGCCGATTTCAAACAAAAACAAAGCGAGATGACCGATAAGATTGACACCTTGTTGAAAGCCCTCAATGACCGAGAAATGGGAGCACTCCCTAGCAACACGGTCAAGAACCCGAAACTAAACGTCAACGCCATTTCATCGGTTACGTCTCCTAGTTCTTGTCCACAATATTATTCGGTCAATTCCATGAGCTCGTGTTTCAAACAAACCCATGTCATAGTTGAAACACCTCCCACTCAAAACCTTGACGAAGAATTCAAGGAGCTCCACCTTGAAAGTCCGGTTGTTGATGTGTTGGATGAGAAGAAGCTCAAGTTAGGCGAAAAAGGGACCGCCTTCGTTCAAAACAAGCTACCTAAGAAGTTAGATGATCCGGGCTTATTTGTTCTACCTTGCAAGATCGGTAATTCGGAGGCTTATGACACATTAGCCGATCTTGGATCAAGCCTTAACCTACTTCCGTTACCTCTCTACACCTCTCTAAAACTTGGAAAACTTGAAGAAACCGAGGTGATAATAGGTTTAGCGGATGGGAGTGTTGCTTACCCGGTTGGAGTAGTCAAGGACGTGTTAGTACACATAGGAAAACTAACCATTTTAGCCGATTTCCACGTCCTTGATATGGTTAGCGACCCTACATGCCCCTTGTTGATAGGTAGAGGATTTTTAGCGACCGCTAGTGCTATGATTGATTGTAAGGAATCTAAGATAGCGGTAGGAGAAGGTGATACTTGGTCAGTCTATGATGTGAAGAAACATGCCTATGATACTAGTGATGAACCAACACCCCATTGGTTAGAATTAAATAGGAGACCATCTAGATATGGACCTTGGATCGATAGAGACTTCATAGGACCCCAACGCCCATTTTACCTAGAAGAGGACTTTGTTAACCGAACACATACGGTAGAGCAACTCTTGGCTAGGGACACCGAATTGGATCCGTTTGAAGACCCTCTAGTTTTTAGGAGGATGATTGATTTCCTAGGAGTTTTGCCAATTAACCTAGGGATGAATAAGTGGAATTGTGAGGACGATGATCATAAGTGGGATTGGGACAAACCACCCAAAGATGGAGATGGGTCATGGCATATTAAGATGACATTGTATGACCCGGATGGAGAGAAGTTTGAAAAGATATATTGTACTAAGCGGACCAATAGGAAACTTCAATCCAAGCTTAACCCTAAAGACGTCCTCGATGACGAGCTCACTTATATAGGGTAGAGTGACTTTGAGTCTAGCTACAAGACTCGTTAATAAAGAAAAGCGCTTCTTGGGAGGCAACCCAAGCTTTATTTGCTTTGTGTGTTTATTTGTTTGTTTGATTTTATTTGTTTCCGTATGTGTGTTTAAATTTTATTATTATTGATTCATGTTCAAAATTAATTTGTGAAAATGCTTTATTTTGTTTTTAACTTCGTCTTAACTACATATAAAGGTATTTTGCAAAAGATAAGTGTAAGGGAAATCCAAATCGGTTTATTAGAACACAAATGAACATAAATCGTAATAATAATAAATTAACATACATATTAGTATTTGTTTGAGTCAAATGCTTGTATCGAGTCATAATGATGTTTTGCAGGATCTCCAGGAAGTAAGGTATAGGTTTTTCCAAAATTTTTCCGGAAACTTAACATGAGAATTTTGTCAGATCATTTCTGACGGCGTCAGGAGTTATAACCTGACGGCGTCAGGTTTAATTTTCTGAAAATTTTTGAAAGTTTTGTTTTCATAAAAAGTTTCTATTAAATCTATAACTTATAATCTCCAGGAATCTGCAAAATTATCATTCCACAAGCATTATATCCTTATATATAGAGTTTATCCCGCCGATGTTATGCAGGTTTTCGTGTTTGTTTTCTCAGGTTTAACAGGTTATTTTGGACAAGGAAATGTTTGTTGGATCAAGCTTATGGCGATGCATTAGTCATGGAGCTTCAACATTACTTTGGAAGAAGATCTAACCATGTTACTTCATTATCCACCGAGCGAATCAGGGGAGTATTTGATTTCATTCTTTTACTTTATGCTTTTACATCTTGTCATTTGAACATTGGGGACAATGTTCATCTTAAGTGTAAGGGGGGGGGGGTAAAAGTACGATTAGAGAATGCTATTACGCTTGATTTTTGTTTGTTTAATAGTAGATGTGTAATAAAACTGAGATAAATACCTGTTAGGGCAATTTTAGTGCCAAATTTAAATTTTTTTACAACATATAGGAGTGAAACTTTGATCTTAATGAGCGTCTCACGGATAGGAGTTATATGACTAGCACAAAAACCGTACCACTAAAAAATTTTCCACCCCCAAATATGTGAGGTTCGCCCCTAGAATTGGTAGGAAAAGCATTTATGCTATGATGTGTGTACCGGTAGCACTTAGATTCTAGAACTTGCGTTAGGACCATTCCGAGGCCACAAGTGAGACTACATTCGTGTAGTTAGATTTACTACATGATAAGAGGCATTAGGATTAACCCATTGTTTTACACCTGTGTTTTTGTTATAATTACTTTGGCTACATTGGTCAAGTAATTCTCCCACACCCTTTGCGTTGTACTCATTTTTAGTACACGATACCCCTAGTACACCCCTCAGAGCCTATCTTTTCGTTTCGACCTTTAAGCATTTTACTTAAAGGAAGAATTTGTTACACCCCACTAAAATGTACACCCAAATCGCCTTAGCCTACCTTGTATGCACTCATTTTTAGTGCATTATTGCTACAACATTTGTTTAAACCCAAGTTAATTATCTAGTTGATTACATGGTTGCTAAGTCGAGTCATATCCTTGTACATATTGTTTTGGGACGATTGGGACTCATGGGTAAAGTACTAGTGTAATGGAGTAATGGGGAAGAACATCATTTATTACCCCCATATGTGCTAAATATTTTAAAAGTACTCCAAGTGTTTTGATTATCTTAATTCGAGTAATTAGAATAGTTATTTGTAAAGTTATGTAAAAGTTCAAGTGTAAGGGGAATGCAACGCCCTATGATGTATTATTTTGGATGGTAGGGCAAGAGTGTATGCAAAAAAAAAAAAAAAAAAAAAAAAAAAAAAAAAATATATATATATATATATATATATATATATATATATATATCGAAAAAATCAAGAAAAATACAAAAAAAATCGAAAAAATCAAGAAAAATACAAAAAAAAAAATGAGAAAAAGAAAAAGTAGAAAAAACATACGGACTACCATCCCGTTTCATTTTATTTTATTTTATGTTTTTGTTATTTTGTTTTTAGCTTAAGATCGAGTCGAGTCTTGGCTTAGCAACATTGTATAGTACATGTAATTAATCAAGATCTTTAACTCGCCACCAGTAAAATATCCCTTATCTAACAAAACCGTGTTTTCCTTTTCCCTACACCTAACGTTATAACCCATGTAAAAGCCCTCTTTGATAGTTTATCTTAGGTGCTTACGCCTAGTGGAGGAGGTTTTTTATCCTTTCCCAAGCCTATGGTAATCTATTTGCTATGACAGGTAGTGAGAGATATTATCCGTTTTCATTTATGAGATTTATTTTGATGACACTTGAGAGATGTGAGTATCTAAACACTACTTGTGAGGTGCTAGTTTGTAATCTCCGTGCTTATTATGATTAAAGTGGAACGAATATTTGTTGTAATTACTTTTATGTTAGCATTAAATGACCCCTAACTTGTATTTTGATTAGAATAAAAGCGCATTTGCTTGAGGACAAGCAAATCTCAAGTGTAAGGGTATTTGATGAAGCAAAAAGTGTACCGCTTTTAAGGGGTCATTTAAGCCCTAAATCGTATTTATTTGATCAAATATTGCCCTAAATCGTTCCTTTTGTCGTTTTAGGTACTTTTGAGAAGAAATCTGGAAAAGGAAGCATTTTGGACGTTTTTGGAGCATAAAAGTGAAGAAAACGACAAAGTCTCAAAATCGGCTAAAAAGTACTTTGGACGGCGTCAGATATTGGTCTAGACGGCGTCATGGCTTGGCAAGAAAAAGGTGGATATGAAAATTACTCATGATAAGCCAGAGAAATTTGCATGGGAATTCTGACGGCGTCACCCTTTGGAGAGATCAAGGTCGTCACGGTATAAGTTAAAGCGGGACGGCGTCACAACTAATTATGACGGCGTCAAGCCTTGATAAGCCAGAACGGATTTTTGAAAGCTAAAGAGGGACGGCGTCAAGAAGGCCATCCGGGAACCCTAAAAGCGGCGAGGTGACGGCGTCACACTCCATAACGTGACGCCGTCAGATCTGAAAGTCTATATATAGTTTTGCAATTTTTTGTCATTAATGTGGAACTTATTGTGGAACTTTGTGTGTAAGAACCCTAAGACGATTTTAGCAGCTTTTTCAAGGCTTTTTGCCTTGAGATCTTCCATGTTACATTGAAGATAAGTTATCAATTAATCATTCAATATATCTATGTGTTGTTTGATTCTATCTTGTTCTTGTCTTTTGTTTAACATGCTAGGCTAGGTTTTCTTTGTGTTTGCTTAGATCTAATGAAACCTAGCTATTGATTATTGGTTATTAGTGTGTTATTAGTTGTATTGGATGATTGTTCATCTATGTTAGGCTTAAGAAAACTGGCTAACTTCCTATTCGGTAACTTGCTTGAACGTCTTAAGAAACATGAACCAATGCGTACTAAAGGTTTTTATGGTTGTATTTAATGCATGAGCGAATTCTAGTGATCCCATGTTATAAGCTTCTTAGCCGGCTCGACATAGGAGTGAAGTAGGAGTGAAGTAGGAGTTCATAGAGTTGGGGAAGTATGTACGCCACCCCACGAATGGTATTAAGGAATACACCAGTCATCCACGCAACTAATACACACTAATCAACCGGTAAAAGATAGTTAGGGAGTAAGGAAATATAAGTAAACACATTTCTTTCCACATAAGTTTTACCAACCTTTTCATTTTCGTCATTTTATTTTATTTGCATTTGTAGTTATTTGGGTTAGTTGACTAGCAACTAATTCCGCCCACTCTTTCAAACCCGAGATTTTACTTGCTTTCATAAAAATATAAAAACATAAAAAGAATCTTCTCTCACCCTTAGACCTATTAGAGTAATTTTTCATACCTAACAAACACTATTCCCTATGGAGAACGATCAATCCCCCGTACTTACCACTACACTATACTACATCGGTCAGGTACACTGCCTGGTGGGGTTGTAAGCCTCTTGAGATCCCTCGAGAGGTAAAACCTGTTGTAAGGTTGCAAAACCACGCATCAATTGTTAATTTCATATAAATGAAACTAAGAATGATAATTATAATCTTTATACATTTAACGTGCCTACAAAGAATTTCAATCACAGTTAATTGCTTAAGTGTGTTTGATAATCTTTTAATACATTAAATATGTATACAGAATAGTCCATTATGATTTCTACACAGGAATTTAAATCTCTAGGATTTCCATTTTCTTTGTAGAAACTCATCATCATTCTATAGTGTAACTATAGAGTTCAAGATTAACTAAGTTTCCAAAACTAGTTATCTTCCTAGACTGTATCTAAGCATTCATAGTATGAGTAATTTGCCAAATTCAACATTTGCAATTTATCAACAGGTTTACTATAATCCTGTAACTCATAATCCTCAACATATTATACAAATATTTGAGATATCCTAGCGGATCTATGAATGAGAATTCCTTCATCTTCAGATTTAACATTTACATGTTAATCTTCAGCATGACAATTGCTAGTGTGTTTTAGAAGATCATGTATCTTGTAATTTTATCTTTTCAAGATAAAACTCTCACTTGCCTTTAGCAATTTATAGACTATCCATAAATACTTAGCAAGTAGAGCAACACAAAATTGTTCTCTTTTGGGACATTACAAATACACATTGACAGTTCCTTACATCAAGTTTGTTAATAACCTACTCAAAATAGTTTTAACAAATTCAGAACTTCAATTTTTAAGACTTAATGTGATTCATCACATTTCATAATAAATGGTGTCTTATTAATCTTCTAGGTTGGAGTCTAATTGAGTATATACAATGCATACTCAATTTTCTAACCTTGATAACTTTTGGAAGAATAGAAAATATAGTTATCCTTAATCAAACAATATAACAAGAGTTTGATTTTCCTAACTGAACATACCATAACCATTATGTATTTCTTTAGGATTATATTGTAAAACAATCTTACAATACGTAAGATAAATATATTTTGTTTGGTTTATCTATTTACCAACTAAATCAGCTTAATGGTATAATAGAATTTCCAAGCCAATTGCATGCTATATAACATAAGTACTTTTAACCAAGTCACTTCATGTCCATGTCTTAATAAGAAGACATAAACTGTTATAATCCCAATTCACGTTATAAATCATTGATCAACTCAATGACTTCTTGTATATGTCTTAATTAAAAAACATAACACGTTAACGTCTTACTTTATTATAAGTCTTGTAACAATTAAAAGACTTCATATTTATATCTTTACAATAAAATATAAATATACAAAACTAAAGTAATCATGAACACCACAATATGGTTTCAATAGTATTTCCAGTTAATTTATTACTTCAATTTTGAAGTAGTATTGGATTACTTCATTTATTTATGTCATTTCAATAATACATAAATATTTAGTTTGAAGTAATCTCATTATCATATTGACACTTGTTCTAATAAGGATCTAATTTAGAACTTGCAAATTAACATAGTTTCATTACATCAGTTGATCTGCTAGTAATGAAA
Organism: Artemisia tridentata subsp. tridentata; assembly: GCA_021014915.2. Classification (NCBI taxonomy): domain Eukaryota; kingdom Viridiplantae; phylum Streptophyta; class Magnoliopsida; order Asterales; family Asteraceae; genus Artemisia; species Artemisia tridentata. Next base: position 510,478,301 of record CP139508.1, on the reverse strand, counting down.
GTATGTAATTTACCTTGTCATTAATATCTATGTCAATGTCTCACTTACGCTAGATATTAATTCCAAGTGTTCTATAAATTAGATGTGAATAAATCACATTAGAACATTAATTCTCTTACCTTGCAGTCAAGAGAATCCTTTAAATCATATTCCTTTGTGTTGTTGCTTGCACACAATTAAGATTTCTCCCACTTGTGCATGGAACAACATCATGTATCAGATAAACAACACGTCACGCGTTTTTTTAATGTGATCAGTATGATTGTGTCATAGATATTCGTAGATATAGAACCACCTTGTCTTGTAAGGAAACGCACATGACTATCCTTAAACTCAAAAGTGTCTATAATTGGAAAGTAATTATCTCAAGACATTCTACAGATAATCTGGGTTACTACCAAGATAACAAGCTTGTAGCTCCCACTAAATTACAGATCATTACATTAATATATGTTATTCAGTAATAAACAACACAATGCTCCCACTGGATTTGACAACATTATAAGTGTTTCATAACCAGTAAAAGCAAATAGTGTGCTATTTACTTTCCTACACCTTTGAGTGATCCCATATGTAACAATTACTTAGGTACTAAAGAATGTATTCTACTTTATAAATGATGGACTATCCATCAATCCAATTAACTTGGAAATAATTGGACATGCAATTTCTTCCTTAATTTGACTACCATCCCCACAATGGCATGTAGCATCAAAAGTGGTCAAAGCACAACAACTAGACAAAGTGTGCTAGTTTGCCTTTTACCAATTTTGTGGTAACTAGTCTAGCTTCTAATTTAATAACTCATGAAATGTGCAAGTTTCTTAACTATTAAAAATTTGCTATGAGTTATTTCTTAGAATTTAGACAATTTTAATTTTCCCATTTATACCCTTCTCATACATGAAAAGGTATATGGTTTAAGTCTCACTCTTCTCAAAGAAAATAGACTTGGTTTGTTCTTTTAGTAAAGTTGACTCTAGCCTAAACCCCTACGGGTGTAGATCAAATTTTCCACTAAAAGAATGCCCCACGTTTACGGTTTTTAACGTTGCATTAATACATTAAATGAATTTACAAAATTCAATTTTAGTATTTTCGATAATAATTTTTCAAGAAAAGAAAACTACCCAGGAAATATAAAATAACCATTTAATTTCTTGAAAACTAGGATCCAACTTTCCATAGTTCCACCACATCAGTTGATCTGCTAGCAGTGAAAGTACAAAATATGGTAACTTGTCGTACAATAATCGCGAAACAATTTTTCGACTCCTAAATTTATGGGAATTACATTTGCCAAAAATAATTTTGCAATGTAAGCATGTTTCTTCCCATCTCATGCTTTAAGTCTCAAGGTCTCACTTATAACTTAATTAAGTCGTCTAATTTAGAAACATGTAAATTCACATAATTTTATTACACTCAGTTGATCTGCTTGCAATAAAAGCATGTAATTTACCTTGTCATTAATATCTGTGTCAAGTTCTCACTTACGCCAGATATTAACTTCAAGTGTCTCTTATAATTAGATAACATGGACTTAAATTTTATAGGGTATTTATTTTGATGTTTGGTATGTGCTTATTCACATACCTTTTATTTATCAAATTAAGACCAAAACGACCAAAAACTAACCAAAATGCCAAAGATATTTGTGTTTTTGTGTTTGTTTATATGCAGGAACGGATATCGAGAAAAAGGGACAAAATAAAGTCAAAAACCGGGAAAACGAGCACGAGATATGGAATTGATATTTACAGTCGATGCCAGGAAGTTTTATGTCGTTCAAGTCCTTGAAGAATCAGAATTTAGCAAGAAAAGCCCTTGGATTTATTTTGGAAAAGTGGCAGAAAAAGTCCCTAAAGTTTCAGAAAATACACCTTTAGTCCTTGTACTTTACCTAAATCTATAAATCCTAAATCTATACCTAAGTCCGGATTTAATAAATAAACCCAATCCAATATCCCCATAAACCCACCAAAGCCTAAAATATCAAACCGAGCCACCTTTCTATAATAAACCCAAAAACCCACGACCCATCCACACACCCACAACCCGGAGTCAAAGTTAATTATAACCAGTCAAAAAAATCCCTTTTGCCCGCCTTATCTGTTCTTCCCCAAATACCAGGTTAAACCCTAAATTACCCATACGAGTTTTTACAGCAATTAAGGACATAATAGTCCAATCATTAGGTTCTAGAAGCTGTCAGAGGGTGTCAGGAAGGGCAGGAAACACACGAATGGACGCATGGCATCCTCCTATTGGACCGAACACCTCAGGGATTTTGATCTAAGGGCTATGGATGATGGGAAATGATCTAAGGGTGAAGATTGGCTGAGGAGGCACACGGATTGCCAGCATGTCAAGCCCAGAAGGTTCAACCCACGACTATAAATAGAAGACCTCCTCCTCCCTTGATGTTTGTCCAATTTTTCATGTTATTAAAAGAATTTAGGCCATTTTATTATTATGTTTTTAGTGTAATCATTTAAATTCCAATATTAATTTCAATTCAGTCTTGTACTTCTCATTTGGTTAATGAAATATTAGTTTACATTTTTTTTTTCAATTCGTGTCACTTTGATTCTCATTTAAGTTTCTACTGCTTATTTTGCTTATTTTTACTCATCTCATCATCTCAGTTAATTTGATTCACCTTTTTCATCATTGTTTATTTTATCTTAAAAAAAAATCAAATAATATTGAAAAATACCTTTAAAAATCAAAAAAAAAAATAATAGTTTTAAACACAGCTTCAATAAGCTGTTTTTGAAAATGGCCCCCCCGAGAGGTTCACGCCCTCCTGGGAGTGTGTGGTCAATGTTCAAAGATGGTTGATACCCAAAAAGGGGTTGCCATAATCCTGGCGGAAAGGCTGAAACATTTGTTACTCTCCAAACATAAGTAGAAAGTGGTCCCTCCGAGAGGTTCGTGCCCTCCGGAGATTAGTGATCAATGTTCATTGTTTTCTTAACATAATTAGAAAATCCCCCCCCCCCCGAGAGGTTCACGCCCTCCGGGGAGTGTGTGGTCAATGTTCAAAGATGGTTGATACCCAAAAAGGGGTTGCCATAATCCTGGCGGAAAGGCTGAAACATTTATTACTCTCCGAACATAAGTAGAAAGTGGTCCATCCGAAAAGGTTCGTTCCCTCCGGAGATTAGTGATCAATGTTCATTGTTTTCTGGACATAAATAAAAAATGCCCCCCCCCCGAGAGGTTCACGCCCTCCGGGGAGTGTGTGGTCAATGTCCAAGGCGGTGAGATGCTCCGGGACACATTTTAGCCCACGCCCGCAACAAATACAGCCACCAAAATCCAACCTTGGCGAGATTAAAGATCTGGCTAACCCTAAACATGTTGAACCATCTGCTGCATTCCCATTCTTTCATACAGATACTATTACTAGTAATAACAATCCATCAAGTTTTAATCTTGATGTGAATATGGAGGGAGGGGCTTGTTTATCTGGTCTTTTCAATTTGTGAAAACATTTTAAATATTTTAAATGTTTGGTACGACAATGTCGTACCATTTTGCATTTCTGAAAATATTTTACGTATAATTTGTAAAAACATTTTAAATATTTTAAATATTTGGTACGACAATGTCGTACCAATTTGCATTTCTGAAAATATTTTACGTATTTAAATAAATGATTTACAGAAAATAAAAAAAGGGAAAACGATTTGGGACGAGAATCTCGTCCCAAATTTTCAAATACAGTGTCGACCCAAATTGTAATTTAAATGTTTGACTGGTAAGTGGGTCCCCGTTCAATGTCGTCCCATTCCTTTGCAAAAATTTCGACCCAAATTTTTTTTGGACAAATAAAATGGTACGACCAAAAAAGGTCTAAATGTCGAACCAAACTGAATTTGTCTCGACTTTGCTTCATGATTTGGGACGATATTGTAGTCCCAAATCGTTTTATTTTTTGTAGTGGCGGCGGTAGCACCCAATGTTGGTTTTAAATATCTTGACATTCAAATAAATAAATAAACATCAAAGCACGTACATAGCGGAAGCAAGGATCATAATTAACATGCATAAAGTAATACCGAAAAATAAATAGGAACGTACCTTGATCTTAGCTAAACAAAGATCAAAACTTCTCTTTTCTTCACTTGAACAATCAAACGGATTAATGTGGAACCCCTTACCTTTTTGTTCCACAATCCAAGATCAATATCTAAAGTAAGATATTAACGAGTTCTCGAACACACGTACTATTACTCGACTAACGAATGATGCTAGTAATTGAACACGGTTAACCAAACTTTTTGTTAACAAGAAAACAATGATTGATAGTATGCAAAAGTCAATCGATTGTGTTTTTCAAAAGCAAAGGACAAGTGACTTTTGTGGTAACAGTCGACATGTATTTTTCAAAGGCAAAGGACAAGTAACCTTTTGGTAACAGTGATTTGCATACAAAAGTTACCAATATATTTTATTTATATAGTGAATAAAATCTTGTTGAAGAAGAAATCGATTTAGGGTTATAGACCCATAAATCCGATCGGCCTAAGCCCATGCTTGGGTTCTAGATCTTTCTTGATCCTCAAATTTCACTAATAGTCCTTCCACTTTTTACTTAACGGTTGTTAGTCAATTCGGTTAATTACTTAACGTCCGTTATCTTTCATTTCGTGTCCAAATAATTAAAATACATAACTATTATATATATTAACTATTTACGTTAGTCATTCGTACGTAAAGTGTGCAATCCCTCGCTCCCGGGTTCGATTCTAGTCATACACGATTTAATATTTTTCCAAAACTCTAACAGCTCCCACTTGGAAATCTATTAAAAGGGTAATGACATTGGTTAGCGTCTAGCAACACGCCAATGCCCCCAGAACAACTCGGGTGTTGGTTCTCCTGGAAAAAACCATTCGATGATAAATCATCATAGGCATCCTTTTGTTTCTAATACCACATTAATAAAGATATGGATCTAAGTCATTCTTTATTAATAATTATGTTTCTCGTTGTTTATGATTGAACAAGATTACCAAATCTTTTGAACATATTCAGGGGAGATCTTGGGCGTGGCCACGCAAACATCTTGCCAACCCTACGAGGGGCCCAGCAGTATTAAACTTCAAACAGTTTGAAGGAACAAATTCTATCTTGACTACGAGCATAACACATGCACTTCACAACGCTTTCCAAAACAATCCGTATAGCTACCCGTTACGTATAGCGTTAGATTGAATCAAAGAAATGCACTACATGCATGACAGTTATCTGGCATCTCAAGTCTGAGGATAACTATATACTCATGATTTACTTAATGACAAGATCCATAAAGTAAACTCATGTGGCGGGGTTTGGTACTATACTCAAACAATTTGAATATCATGTGAAATTGGTATGACAACGCATCAATATACTTTCAAGTATATTATACCAATACTCAAATTTACCTTAATTTAATGACATTCCCATATCATTAACCGGCAACGGACAGTTTAGAATATATAAATATATTCAAGGATATAAACATGCAAATATAGGATATATTATTAAGAAAATGATAAATAAACATAACCATTATTTCATTTCATTAAAATAATAACTGTTCAATAACATCCCATTATCCAAACACTAAAATAGATCAATGCATGATAATTCCCATTAATGAATTATGCCTCAAGTCATGTCAAACATACTTGTTGACAAGGCATAAATCAACTAATTTTGATCTATGTGAATTTTGAGAATACTTATTTTAAGAATTCAATTAATGAAGTTCTTGTATGTGCGCTATCAATTATTTTGATAATGCCACATAATATTTCACAAATATGTGACATCCTCAACCACGAACTTATGACAAGCAAACTATCAAACCTTTTATAGTTTAAAGTATTCAAATTCATTAATGTAAAATGCAACTATGCTTACAGTTAAGCATAACTAGTACACATGGCAATTAACTAGAATGAAATCCTACCATGACTAGTATTGAGTGTCATCTCAATATTATCAGCATCATTGTATGCAAACAACAATATGCTCTTTAAAATCCCGTAAACTTTAATATCCAATGTGTAATGTTTGATACCTTCAAATCTTTCCAGATTTGTTGGCTATATCAATTACGCAACAATTGCCATATGGTTCTTATTTAGAATTTAGGAGCTATTCCAGGATGAGGATGTTAATTCTAAATCCAACCATATCCATTACACTTAGTTATCTAATAACTTTCAATTAGATATTAATGTTGTCAAATCATCTTTCATCAAGCATGATACAACAAACAACATGATGTACATGAAAAATCCTTGCATCAAATTTAGATTTATTCATGTCATATCTTTTTAAAGATATGTATCTATCTAGACTTTCTAATAGTATAATCATGTTTATTATAATCAATAATTTTACCGCTTATGTTTATAACAATAAACATATATTCCAAGGTCATATGTTTATTTTCTAAATTTCCATAATGAAGTTTCATTCCAAAATAATACTTAACATTTAATGTTAATGGAATGCTTTTTCCTATATGTTATACAACATACATGAAATAAGAAAATAAATATAATACTCCCACTAGCTTTTAGAAATATTAAGAGATTGTCTTATTTTAATTATAAATCAAAACTATGATTTAATAATCAAACATAAGTGTATCTCCTAGATGCATGCATTAATTCATTCATAAATGATTGCATTTTATATACTTTCAAAGATTATTTGAACTCAAATACTCCTTTCAATTTACTTATCATCCTCGCACAAGTAATTATCCAAGAAAGAGTTTTGATATTCCATTGTTGATGAAGCGAAAAGTGTACCGCTTTTAAGGGGTCATTTAAGCCCTAAATCGTATTTATTTGATCAAATATTGCCCTAAATCGTTCCTTTTGTCATTTTAGGTACTTTTGAGAAGAAATCTGGAAAAGGAAGCATTTTGGACGTTTTTGGAGCATAAAAGTGAAGAAAACGACAAAGTCTCAAAATCGGCTAAAAAGTACTTTGGACGGCGTCAGATATTGGTCTAGACGGCGTCATGGCTTGGCAAGAAAAAGGTGGATATGAAAATTACTCATGATAAGCCAGAGAAATTTGCATGGGAATTCTGACGGCGTCACCCTTTGGAGAGATCAAGGTCGTCACGGTATAAGTTAAAGCGGGACGGCGTCACAACTAATTCTGACGGCGTCAAGCCTTGATAAGCCAGAACGGATTTTGGAAAGCTAAAGAGGGACGGCGTCAAGAAGGCCATCCGGGAACCCTAAAAGCGGCGAGGTGACGGCGTCACACTCCATAATGTGACGCCGTCAGATCTGAAAGTCTATATATAGTTTTGCAATTTTTTGTCATTAGTGTGGAACTTATTGTGGAACTTTGTGTGTAAGAACCCTAAGACGATTTTAGCAGCTTTTTCAAGGCTTTTTGCCTTGAGATCTTCCATGTTACATTGAAGATAAGTTATCAATTAATCATTCAATATGTCTATGTGTTGTTTGATTCTATCTTGTTCTTGTCTTTTGTTTAACATGCTAGGCTAGGTTTTCTTTGTGTTTGCTTAGATCTAATGAAACCTAGCTATTGATTATTGGTTATTAGTGTGTTATTAGTTGTATTGGATGATTGTTCATCTATGTTAGGCTTAAGAAAACTGGCTAACTTCCTATTCGGTAACTTGCTTGAACGTCTTAAGAAATATGAACCAATGCGTACTAAAGGTTTTTATGGTTGTATTTAATGCATGAGCTAATTCTAGTGATCCCATGTTAGGAGCTTCTTAGCCGGCTCGACATAGGAGTGAAGTAGGAGTTCATAGAGTTGGGGAAGTACGTACGCCACCCCACGAATGGTATTAAGGAATACACCCGTCATCCACGCAACTAATACACACTAATCAACCGGTAAAAGATAGTTAGGGAGTAAGGAAATCTATGTAAACACATTTCTTTCCACATAAGTTTTACCAACCTTTTCATTTTTGTCATTTTATTTTATTTGCATTTGTAGTTATTTGGGTTAGTTGACTAGCAACTAATTCCGCCCACTCTTTCAAACCCGAGATTTTACTTGCTTTCATAAAAATATAAAAACATAAAAAGAATCTTCTCTCACCCTTAGACCTATTAGAGTAATTTTTCATACCTAACGAACACTATTCCCTGTGGAGAACGATCAATCCCCCGTACTTACCACTACACTATACTACATCGGTCAGGTACACTGCCTGGTGGGGTTGTAAGCCTCTTGAGATCCCTCGAGAGGTAAAACCTGTTGTAAGGTTGCAAAACCACGCATCAAGTTTTTGGCGCCGCTGCCGGGGAATAGTTATTGTTTAGGTTGAATTTTTATTTTATAGGTCTACTCACTAGATTCCTTTCTAGTGAGATTTTTATTTTATTTTTCTAGGTCTTCTTTAGTCTATCTTTTTTCTTCGTTTCTTTGTTCGTAACCATTACCATCCGACATCATGGAAGGTGGTAATATCCTTGATCCCAACAACCCACCGCAACAACCACCACCTCCTAGAGCCCGTACTTTAGGAGAGTACTCCCGTCCTAGCCACCATGGCTATCGAAACACCATTGAGCTCACTCAAGGAGCCAATGTCACTCCCTTGCGATCCGACACCATCCGGTTGGTGCAAAGCGGATGCGCATTCCATGGACTTCGTTCTGAAGATCCTAACCAACATCTCAAGGACTTTCTCAAAATCGTTGATTCTATAGACCTTGATGTTGCCACTCGAGAGACGACCCGACTGCGTCTCTTTCAATTCTCTTTGCGAGACCAAGCTAGTCAATGGCTAGAGCGTCAACCCGCAGGATCCATCACCTCTTGGGATGATCTCACCACTCGTTTCCTTGCTCAGTTTTTCCTACCGGGGAGAACTACCAAGCTAAGGAATGATATCTTGATGTTCCAACAACGTCAAGGCGAAACCCTCTACGAGGCATGGACTCGATTCAAGGACTTACTCCAAAAAGTCCCTCACCATGGCATAGAACTTTGGCTCCAAGTCCAAATCTTCTATGACCATATCAATCTCTCCACAAGGCAAATCATTGACCAATCGGCCGGTGGTAAGCTACGTGATCTAAGTGCGGAACAATCATGGGCTCTCCTAGAGGATCTTGCTCTTTATGACAACGAAAGTTGGAGTGATCCCCGTGATTTGAATAAAACGGTCAAGGCAATATCTTTGCCTTCGAACAATTCAAGCACTTCCGACCGTAGGATCATAGAACTTGAAGACCAAGTCAAGTTTCTTATGAAATCCTACGAGGCTCCTAAACCTTCAAGCCAAGTGAACAAAATCACTTCTTCATGTGAATTATGTAGTGGTCCCCACGACACTCGTGATTGCATGGAACTCCCCGAACAAGCTTTTGCGGACTACGCATCCTCGCGTACCGACGGAGCGGGAGACAAGTGGTACACTTTCAAACCCGAGCCAAACCCCTACGGTGATTCATACAACCCCTCATGGAAAAATCACCCGAACCTTAGGTGGAAACAAAGCCAAAACACACAACAAACCAATTCTTCCAACCCACCTAATCGTTTCCAATCAAGCGGTTCCAACTCGAACCGTACTTTCAACAACAATCCTTCCGGCAATGGTAGTACCGATAACTTTGAAGGATTGATGTCTCAATTTATGGCATCTCAAGAAGCTCGTTTAGCCAAGTTTGAAGCCGATTTCAAACAAAAACAAAGCGAGATGACCGATAAGATTGACACCTTGTTGAAAGCCCTCAATGACCGAGAAATGGGAGCACTCCCTAGCAACACGGTCAAGAACCCGAAACTAAACGTCAACGCCGTTTCATCGGTTACGTCTCCCAGTTCTTGTCCACAATATTATTCGGTCAATTCCATGAGCTCGTGTTTCAAACAAACCCATGTCATAGTTGAAACACCTCCCACTCAAAACCTTGACGAAGAATTCAAGGAGCTCCACCTTGAAAGTCCGGTTGTTGATGTGTTGGATGAGAAGAAGCTCAAGTTAGGCGAAAAAGGGACCGCCTTCGTTCAAAACAAGCTACCTAAGAAGTTAGATGATCCGGGCTTATTTGTTCTACCTTGCAAGATCGGTAATTCGGAGGCTTATGACACATTAGCCGATCTTGGATCAAGCCTTAACCTACTTCCGTTACCTCTCTACACCTCTCTAAAACTTGGAAAACTTGAAGAAACCGAGGTGATAATAGGTTTAGCGGATGGGAGTGTTGCTTACCCGGTTGGAGTAGTCAAGGACGTGTTAGTACACATAGGAAAACTAACCATTTTAGCCGATTTCCACGTCCTTGATATGGTTAGCGACCCTACATGCCCCTTGTTGATAGGTAGAGGATTTTTAGCGACCGCTAGTGCTATGATTGATTGTAAGGAATCTAAGATAGCGGTAGGAGAAGGTGATACTTGGTCAGTCTATGATGTGAAGAAACATGCCTATGATACTAGTGATGAACCAACACCCCATTGGTTAGAATTAAATAGGAGACCATCTAGATATGGACCTTGGATCGATAGAGACTTCATAGGACCCCAACGCCCATTTTACCTAGAAGAGGACTTTGTTAACCGAACACATACGGTAGAGCAACTCTTGGCTAGGGACACCGAATTGGATCCGTTTGAAGACCCTCTAGTTTTTAGGAGGATGATTGATTTCCTAGGAGTTTTGCCAATTAACCTAGGGATGAATAAGTGGAATTGTGAGGACGATGATCATAAGTGGGATTGGGACAAACCACCCAAAGATGGAGATGGGTCATGGCATATTAAGATGACATTGTATGACCCGGATGGAGAGAAGTTTGAAAAGATATATTGTACTAAGCGGACCAATAGGAAACTTCAATCCAAGCTTAACCCTAAAGACGTCCTCGATGACGAGCTCACTTACATAGGGTAGCGTGACTTTGAGTCTAGCTACAAGACTCGTTAATAAAGAAAAGCGCTTCTTGGGAGGCAACCCAAGCTTTATTTGCTTTGTGTGTTTATTTGTTTGTTTGATTTTATTTGTTTCCGTATGTATGTTTAAATTTTATTATTATTGATTCATGTTCAAAACTAATTTGTGAAAATGCTTTATTTTGTTTTTAACTTCGTCTTAACTACATATAAAGGTATTTTGCAAAAGATAAGTGTAAGGGAAATCCAAATCGGTTTATTAGAACACAAATGAACATAAATCGTAATAATAATAAATTAACATACATATTAGTATTTGTTTGAGTCAAATGCTTGTATCGAGTCATAATGATGTTTTGCAGGATCTCCAGGAAGTAAGGTATAGGTTTTTCCAAAATTTTTCCGGAAACTTAACATGAGAATTTTGTCAGATCATTTCTGACGGCGTCAGGAGTTATAACCTGACGGCGTCAGGTTTAATTTTCTGAAAATTTTTGAAAGTTTTGTTTTCATAAAAAGTTTCTATTAAATCTATAACTTATAATCTCCAGGAATCTGCAAAATTATCATTCCACAAGCATTATATCCTTATATATAGAGTTTATCCCGCCGATGTTATGCAGGTTTTCGTGTTTGTTTTCTCAGGTTTAACAGGTTATTTTGGACAAGGAAATGTTTGTTGGATCAAGCTTATGGCGATGCATTAGTCATGGAGCTTCAACATTACTTTGGAAGAAGATCTAACCATGTTACTTCATTATCCACCGAGCGAATCAGGGGAGTATTTGATTTCATTCTTTTACTTTATGCTTTTACATCTTGTCATTTGAACATTGGGGACAATGTTCATCTTAAGTGTAAGGGGGGGGGGGTAAAAGTACGATTAGAGAATGCTATTACGCTTGATTTTTGTTTGTTTAATAGTAGATGTGTAATAAAACTGAGATAAATACCTGTTAGGGCAATTTTAGTGCCAAATTTAAATTTTTTTACAACATATAGGAGTGAAACTTTGATCTTAATGAGCGTCTCACGGATAGGAGTTATATGACTAGCACAAAAACCGTACCACTAAAAAATTTTCCACCCCCAAATATGTGAGGTTCGCCCCTAGAATTGGTAGGAAAAGCATTTATGCTATGATGTGTGTACCGGTAGCACTTAGATTCTAGAACTTGCGTTAGGACCATTCCGAGGCCACAAGTGAGACTACATTCGTGTAGTTAGATTTACTACATGATAAGAGGCATTAGGATTAACCCATTGTTTTACACCTGTGTTTTTGTTATAATTACTTTGGCTACATTGGTCAAGTAATTCTCCCACACCCTTTGCGTTGTACTCATTTTTAGTACACGATACCCCTAGTACACCCCTCAGAGCCTATCTTTTCGTTTCGACCTTTAAGCATTTTACTTAAAGGAAGAATTTGTTACACCCCACTAAAATGTACACCCAAATCGCCTTAGCCTACCTTGTATGCACTCATTTTTAGTGCATTATTGCTACAACATTTGTTTAAACCCAAGTTAATTATCTAGTTGATTACATGGTTGCTAAGTCGAGTCATATCCTTGTACATATTGTTTTGGGACGATTGGGACTCATGGGTAAAGTACTAGTGTAATGGAGTAATGGGGAAGAACATCATTTATTACCCCCATATGTGCTAAATATTTTAAAAGTACTCCAAGTGTTTTGATTATCTTAATTCGAGTAATTAGAATAGTTATTTGTAAAGTTATGTAAAAGTTCAAGTGTAAGGGGAATGCAACGCCCCTATGATGTATTATTTTGGATGGTAGGGCAAGAGTGTATGCAAAAAAAAAAAAAAAAAAAAAAAAAAAAAAAATATATATATATATATATATATATATATATATATATATATCGAAAAAATCAAGAAAAATACAAAAAAAATCGAAAAAATCAAGAAAAATACAAAAAAAAAATGAGAAAAAGAAAAAGTAGAAAAAACATACGGACTACCATCCCGTTTCATTTTATTTTATTTATGTTTTTGTTATTTTGTTTTTAGCTTAAGATCGAGTCGAGTCTTGGCTTAGCAACATTGTATAGTACATGTAATTAATCAAGATCTTTAACTCGCCACCAGTAAAATATCCCTTATCTAACAAAACCGTGTTTTCCTTTTCCCTACACCTAACGTTATAACCCATGTAAAAGCCCTCTTTGATAGTTTATCTTAGGTGCTTACGCCTAGTGGAGGAGGTTTTTTATCCTTTCCCAAGCCTATGGTAATCTATTTGCTATGACAGGTAGTGAGAGATATTATCCGTTTTCATTTATGAGATTTATTTTGATGACACTTGAGAGATGTGAGTATCTAAACACTACTTGTGAGGTGCTAGTTTGTAATCTCCGTGCTTATTATGATTAAAGTGGAACGAATATTTGTTGTAATTACTTTTATGTTAGCATTAAATGACCCCTAACTTGTATTTTGATTAGAATAAAAGCGCATTTGCTTGAGGACAAGCAAATCTCAAGTGTAAGGGTATTTGATGAAGCAAAAAGTGTACCGCTTTTAAGGGGTCATTTAAGCCCTAAATCGTATTTATTTGATCAAATATTGCCCTAAATCGTTCCTTTTGTCGTTTTAGGTACTTTTGAGAAGAAATCTGGAAAAGGAAGCATTTTGGACGTTTTTGGAGCATAAAAGTGAAGAAAACGACAAAGTCTCAAAATCGGCTAAAAAGTACTTTGGACGGCGTCAGATATTGGTCTAGACGGCGTCATGGCTTGGCAAGAAAAAGGTGGATATGAAAATTACTCATGATAAGCCAGAGAAATTTGCATGGGAATTCTGACGGCGTCACCCTTTGGAGAGATCAAGGTCGTCACGGTATAAGTTAAAGCGGGACGGCGTCACAACTAATTATGACGGCGTCAAGCCTTGATAAGCCAGAACGGATTTTTGAAAGCTAAAGAGGGACGGCGTCAAGAAGGCCATCCGGGAACCCTAAAAGCGGCGAGGTGACGGCGTCACACTCCATAACGTGACGCCGTCAGATCTGAAAGTCTATATATAGTTTTGCAATTTTTTGTCATTAATGTGGAACTTATTGTGGAACTTTGTGTGTAAGAACCCTAAGACGATTTTAGCAGCTTTTTCAAGGCTTTTTGCCTTGAGATCTTCCATGTTACATTGAAGATAAGTTATCAATTAATCATTCAATATATCTATGTGTTGTTTGATTCTATCTTGTTCTTGTCTTTTGTTTAACATGCTAGGCTAGGTTTTCTTTGTGTTTGCTTAGATCTAATGAAACCTAGCTATTGATTATTGGTTATTAGTGTGTTATTAGTTGTATTGGATGATTGTTCATCTATGTTAGGCTTAAGAAAACTGGCTAACTTCCTATTCGGTAACTTGCTTGAACGTCTTAAGAAACATGAACCAATGCGTACTAAAGGTTTTTATGGTTGTATTTAATGCATGAGCGAATTCTAGTGATCCCATGTTATAAGCTTCTTAGCCGGCTCGACATAGGAGTGAAGTAGGAGTGAAGTAGGAGTTCATAGAGTTGGGGAAGTATGTACGCCACCCCACGAATGGTATTAAGGAATACACCAGTCATCCACGCAACTAATACACACTAATCAACCGGTAAAAGATAGTTAGGGAGTAAGGAAATATAAGTAAACACATTTCTTTCCACATAAGTTTTACCAACCTTTTCATTTTCGTCATTTTATTTTATTTGCATTTGTAGTTATTTGGGTTAGTTGACTAGCAACTAATTCCGCCCACTCTTTCAAACCCGAGATTTTACTTGCTTTCATAAAAATATAAAAACATAAAAAGAATCTTCTCTCACCCTTAGACCTATTAGAGTAATTTTTCATACCTAACAAACACTATTCCCTATGGAGAACGATCAATCCCCCGTACTTACCACTACACTATACTACATCGGTCAGGTACACTGCCTGGTGGGGTTGTAAGCCTCTTGAGATCCCTCGAGAGGTAAAACCTGTTGTAAGGTTGCAAAACCACGCATCAATTGTTAATTTCATATAAATGAAACTAAGAATGATAATTATAATCTTTATACATTTAACGTGCCTACAAAGAATTTCAATCACAGTTAATTGCTTAAGTGTGTTTGATAATCTTTTAATACATTAAATATGTATACAGAATAGTCCATTATGATTTCTACACAGGAATTTAAATCTCTAGGATTTCCATTTTCTTTGTAGAAACTCATCATCATTCTATAGTGTAACTATAGAGTTCAAGATTAACTAAGTTTCCAAAACTAGTTATCTTCCTAGACTGTATCTAAGCATTCATAGTATGAGTAATTTGCCAAATTCAACATTTGCAATTTATCAACAGGTTTACTATAATCCTGTAACTCATAATCCTCAACATATTATACAAATATTTGAGATATCCTAGCGGATCTATGAATGAGAATTCCTTCATCTTCAGATTTAACATTTACATGTTAATCTTCAGCATGACAATTGCTAGTGTGTTTTAGAAGATCATGTATCTTGTAATTTTATCTTTTCAAGATAAAACTCTCACTTGCCTTTAGCAATTTATAGACTATCCATAAATACTTAGCAAGTAGAGCAACACAAAATTGTTCTCTTTTGGGACATTACAAATACACATTGACAGTTCCTTACATCAAGTTTGTTAATAACCTACTCAAAATAGTTTTAACAAATTCAGAACTTCAATTTTTAAGACTTAATGTGATTCATCACATTTCATAATAAATGGTGTCTTATTAATCTTCTAGGTTGGAGTCTAATTGAGTATATACAATGCATACTCAATTTTCTAACCTTGATAACTTTTGGAAGAATAGAAAATATAGTTATCCTTAATCAAACAATATAACAAGAGTTTGATTTTCCTAACTGAACATACCATAACCATTATGTATTTCTTTAGGATTATATTGTAAAACAATCTTACAATACGTAAGATAAATATATTTTGTTTGGTTTATCTATTTACCAACTAAATCAGCTTAATGGTATAATAGAATTTCCAAGCCAATTGCATGCTATATAACATAAGTACTTTTAACCAAGTCACTTCATGTCCATGTCTTAATAAGAAGACATAAACTGTTATAATCCCAATTCACGTTATAAATCATTGATCAACTCAATGACTTCTTGTATATGTCTTAATTAAAAAACATAACACGTTAACGTCTTACTTTATTATAAGTCTTGTAACAATTAAAAGACTTCATATTTATATCTTTACAATAAAATATAAATATACAAAACTAAAGTAATCATGAACACCACAATATGGTTTCAATAGTATTTCCAGTTAATTTATTACTTCAATTTTGAAGTAGTATTGGATTACTTCATTTATTTATGTCATTTCAATAATACATAAATATTTAGTTTGAAGTAATCTCATTATCATATTGACACTTGTTCTAATAAGGATCTAATTTAGAACTTGCAAATTAACATAGTTTCATTACATCAGTTGATCTGCTAGTAATGAAAGTATGTAATTTACCTTGTCATTAATATCTATGTCAAGGTCTCACTTACGCTAGATATTAATTCCAAGTGTTCTATAAATTAGATGTGAATAAATCACATTAGAACATTAATTCTCTTACCTTGCAGTCAAGAGAATCCTTTAAATCATATTCCTTTGTGTTGTTGCTTGCACACAATTAAGATTTCTCCCACTTGTGCATGGAACAACATCATGTATCAGATAAACAACACGTCACGCGTTTTTTTAATGTGATCAGTATGATTGTGTCATAGATATTCGTAGATATAGAACCACCTTGTCTTGTAAGGAAACGCACATGACTATCCTTAAACTCAAAAGTGTCTATAATTGGAAAGTAATTATCTCAAGACATTCTACAGATAATCTGGGTTACTACCAAGATAACAAGCTTGTAGCTCCCACTAAATTACAGATCATTACATTAATATATGTTATTCAGTAATAACAACACAATGCTCCCACTGGATTTGACAACATTATAAGTGTTTCATAACCAGTAAAAGCAAATAGTGTGCTATTTACTTTCCTACACCTTTGAGTGATCCCATATGTAACAATTACTTAGGTACTAAAGAATGTATTCTACTTTATAAATGATGGACTATCCATCAATCCAATTAACTTGGAAATAATTGGACATGCAATTTCTTCCTTAATTTGACTACCATCCCCACAATGGCATGTAGCATCAAAAGTGGTCAAAGCACAACAACTAGACAAAGTGTGCTAGTTTGCCTTTTACCAATTTTGTGGTAACTAGTCTAGCTTCTAATTTAATAACTCATGAAATGTGCAAGTTTCTTAACTATTAAAAATTTGCTATGAGTTATTTCTTAGAATTTAGACAATTTTAATTTTCCCATTATACCCTTCTCATACATGAAAAGGTATATGGTTTAAGTCTCACTCTTCTCAAAGAAAATAGACTTGGTTTGTTCTTTTAGTAAAGTTGACTCTAGCCTAAACCCCTACGGGTGTAGATCAAATTTTCCACTAAAAGAATGCCCCACGTTTACGGTTTTTAACGTTGCATTAATACATTAAATGAATTTACAAAATTCAATTTTAGTATTTTCGATAATAATTTTTCAAGAAAAGAAAACTACCCAGGAAATATAAAATAACCATTTAATTTCTTGAAAACTAGGATCCAACTTTCCATAGTTCCACCACATCAGTTGATCTGCTAGCAGTGAAAGTACAAAATATGGTAACTTGTCGTACAATAATCGCGAAACAATTTTTCGACTCCTAAATTTATGGGAATTACATTTGCCAAAAATAATTTTGCAATGTAAGCATGTTTCTTCCCATCTCATGCTTTAAGTCTCAAGGTCTCACTTATAACTTAATTAAGTCGTCTAATTTAGAAACATGTAAATTCACATAATTTTATTACACTCAGTTGATCTGCTTGCAATAAAAGCATGTAATTTACCTTGTCATTAATATCTGTGTCAAGTTCTCACTTACGCCAGATATTAACTTCAAGTGTCTCTTATAATTAGATAACATGGACTTAAATTTTATAGGGTATTTATTTTGATGTTTGGTATGTGCTTATTCACATACCTTTTATTTATCAAATTAAGACCAAAACGACCAAAAACTAACCAAAATGCCAAAGATATTTGTGTTTTTGTGTTTGTTTATATGCAGGAACGGATATCGAGAAAAAGGGACAAAATAAAGTCAAAAACCGGGAAAACGAGCACGAGATATGGAATTGATATTTACAGTCGATGCCAGGAAGTTTTATGTCGTTCAAGTCCTTGAAGAATCAGAATTTAGCAAGAAAAGCCCTTGGATTTATTTTGGAAAAGTGGCAGAAAAAGTCCCTAAAGTTTCAGAAAATACACCTTTAGTCCTTGTACTTTACCTAAATCTATAAATCCTAAATCTATACCTAAGTTCGGATTTAATAAATAAACCCAATCCAATATCCCCATAAACCCACCAAAGCCCAAAATATCAAACCGAGCCCACCATTTCTATAATAAACCCAAAAACCCACGACCCATCCACACACCCACAACCTGGAGTCAAAGTTAATTATAACCAGTCAAAAAAATCCCTTTTGCCCGCCTTATCTGTTCTTCCCCAAATACCAGGTTAAACCCTAAATTACCCATACGAGTTTTTACAGCAATTAAGGACATAATAGTCCAATCATTAGGTTCTAGAAGCTGTCAGAGGTGTCAGGAAGGGCAGGAAACACACGAATGGACGCATGGCATCCTCCTATTGGACCGAACACCTCAGGGATTTTGATCTAAGGGCTATGGATGATGGGAAATGATCTAAGGGTGAAGATTGGCTGAGAGAGCACACGGATTGCCAGCATGTCAAGCCTAGAAGGTTCAACCCACGACTATAAATAGAAGACCTCCTCCTCCATTGATGTTTGTCCAATTTTTCATGTTATTAAAAGAATTTAGGCCATTTTATTATTATGTTTTTAGTGTAATCATTTAAATTCCAATATTAATTTCAATTCAGTCTTGTACTTCATCATTTGGTTAATGAAATATTAGTTTACATTTTTTTTTTCAATTCGTGTCACTTTGATTCTCATTTAAGTTTCTACTGCTTATTTAGCTTATTTT
This sequence comes from Artemisia tridentata subsp. tridentata, assembly GCA_021014915.2. Classification (NCBI taxonomy): domain Eukaryota; kingdom Viridiplantae; phylum Streptophyta; class Magnoliopsida; order Asterales; family Asteraceae; genus Artemisia; species Artemisia tridentata. The sequence continues at coordinate 510,459,242 of CP139508.1, read as the reverse complement.
CACTCATTTCATCATCTCAGTTAAATTTAGATTCACCTTTTTCATCTTTGTTTATTTTATCTTAAAAAAAAATCAAAATAATATTGAAAAATACCTTTAAAAATCAAAAAAAAAAAATAATAGTTTAAACACAGCTTCAATAAGCTGTTTTTCATTTAGTATCAGCTTATATAAGCTTAATAGCTTATTGTAAGTGATTGTTAGTTTAAATTCTGTTCCAAACTCATAAGTCCCAAAAAGTCAACAAAAGTCAACTGTGGCATGAAGATGATGAACTTGGATTAATTCTGGTAGATCAAGCAAGAATTGGAAGTGCTTGGCCTATCTAAAGATAGGCTACATAGGATAATCCCTCTGTTCTAGCTGAGGGATGCTTTGTAAGTTTCAATTCATTTTTTTAGCTTAATTTTCTGCATAATTTGAGTTCTGCTTAATTAGTGCTTATAGCTTATTGATTTTTGCTTATTAGTTGATTAGTATCTTAGTTAGTTATAGTTAAGTTGGTATTGTGGTATAATTTAGCTAGTTGTAGTGTAAATTTGCAATATTAGTCTTATAAGGGGTGTGTGGATTAGTTACTGTTAGGGGTTGATCATCTGTGGTACTGTAGCTTTACCTTATTAGAAACTTAGATTTAGCTTAAAATAGGTGTTATTGGCTGTTAGTTATAGGAGATAAGGTGTTTTAAGTGCTATTGAGGTTTTAGATTAGTAGGTGCTATAATAGTTAGTAAACTGCCTTCATTAAGCTCAGCATAAGCTGAGCTTATTTGGAACACCACTTGGGCATTTTTGAGTTGTTTTTTAATTGATAAAGTAAGTGTGCAATAGCTGGTCTCATTTGGTCAAGGTTTGCTAGTGAAAAACGCCAAAAGTCACACTCTGCTGTCACAGAATGTTTGAGCAGGATTGAGTTTTTTTTGCTGCTGATCTAGGATCAATTGTGGCTTAATTAATTAAGCTAGGGCCTTAATATTTGGTTTATAATTAGTTTAAATAATAAGCTTTAAGTTCAATATCTAGGATTCCAATTTTTAGCTTATTAGGAAGCTTAATTTAGGTCTGCAAATCAGCCCTCTAGGCCTGTGAAGTCTGCAATCAGCTTTTGGTTCCTAATTGCATCTGTTTATGAGCTTAATTAGGATAGCAATTGAAATTAGAATTTGGGCGTTTTTGGATTTTAAGTAGTCTAATGTAGTAGCTTTATGGTTCTGCTTTTGGTTTTCCTTAATTAGCTTATTCTTAGCTTTTTGATAAGCTGCAAATAGGCTGTTTGGCCCATTTGTTTCTGCAATTATCTTGTCAACTGCTCTGCTGCTTTTCTGCTTAATTTTAGAGCTTATTTGGACTTTTTCTGTTGTTTTAAGTTTCATACAGTGTGATAATTAGTTTTTGAACTTTGGATAATTTTTGGATAGCTTTTGCTTATTTTTAGCTTATTTTCAAACTGCTTATTTGGCTGTTCAGCTTATTTAAGCTGAATCAAGTTCTGAATTTATTTTTCCTAGATAGAGAACTTAATTTTAGATTTAATCTGAATTTTCCAGATTTTTCCCAAGTGTTTTAATATTTTTAAATCATTTAAATTAGTTTTTAATTCATAAAAAAATAAATAAAAAGTCAAAAAAATATATTTCTTTTTTCCAAAATTTTCTTTTTTATATTTAGAGTTTAGGAAAAATCATTTTACATTTTAGGTCTTAAATTTTAGAAATTCACTTTTTAGTTACGTCTTTAAAATTCGTCGCGTACGTTTTTAAATCCAAATTGCGTTTTTAGATTAGTGTGCTTAGCTTTATTGTACCTTTAGCTTAATTAGTTAATTTCATTTATTATTTCATATTTTGTAGTATAAAATCACCAATCATCACTGTAGAAACTAAGAACGCGCTAAACATAGTTTCTTGGATCGTTTTGAGCCTTAGGGTTTAACAATAACAATGAATAAACATGCAGCGGAATAAGAACAATCAATTGTTATTGACACAAAGTTTCATTCACAAACATCACTTCAATTATATTAATAACGTGTTATCTAATCTATAACAAGGATCAATGAATTGATCTTGAAGTGAAACAAACTAAACCCTAGACGTTTTCTATGACAAACGTCTAGAACACACACACACCTTTTAGTAATCTACATCGTGGAAGACAATGATAAAAACCTGTACCTCTAATTTCTTTATATAATAGAAATTAGGGTTTACAAAATACTACGAAGGACTAAAATATAAATCTTCTTTTGCAAATAAGTCCTTCATGTTTCATTCTTTCTTGTTTCATTCTTTGTCTTTTGTATCATCAAATCCATAAACCCAACAATCTTCCCCTATTTGATGATGACAAAACAAACATATTCTTGTACGAACTTCCCTAGACGAAGTAGCAGAAGTTGAGATAATTAAATCTCACCATGAATGAAACAATCTTGTCTTCCTTGTCTTCCCCTTAAGCCATGTCATGCCACCACAATATTTCTTCCCCTTTTTGTTATCAACAAATAGAGAACGAATAAATAGTATAAACTTCCCCTCGAGTGATGCATGTACATAAAATGATTCTTCAAATCTGTAGGCTTTATGTATTGTTGAAGAAAAATAATCATTACCAATTTGATGCTGAAGTAGAAGAAACCAACCTTGTGTCCTATGCCTTGTACTAAATACGACTTCAAACGTATACTTAACGTATAGGGAGACCGCAATCTCTTGACATTAACCACTGAGCACAATAACGTAACTCCTTCAAGTGTTTTTTCAATTCTTAGTCACCTGAACGAACAAACAAGTTACCTTTAAAGTGTAACACCCACCTTAAGATATAATAAGACACAACCTTGATAAATTCCACTGCATCATCAAAGAAGCAACAAAAACTCCTCTTCTCCAATAAGAAAATTAACTCGAGCCTTTAAATCATTAACGAACATAAAAACCAAACTCCTTGTGTGTGTGAATTTCCCCTGTGTGTGTGTAAACCAATAACTAATGCTTACTTCCCCTCACTGCTCGTAAATTATGCAAGTATCAATCATGTAAACCCAGCAATAACGTAGCAGCAGAGAGTAAGTCCAGCAGCAGAGTCAATACGTAGCAGCAGAGTGAATATGTCCAGCAGCAGAAAATTTTAACAGTAAGCGCAGCAGCAGAGTCATATAATGGTAGTAGTAGAATGAACTCTAAAGCTAGCAGCAGAGTAAAATACAACTAGCAGCAGAGTGTATCAGACGTAGCAGCAGAATAAATCTTGCGTAGCAGCAGAATTAATCTTGCGTAGCAGCAGAATTCAAATTAAATATCAAATACTGATCTTCGACTAATATCTGCTCCCATGATGACAAATATCTTCATCTCACCATACATGAACCAATCATACGCCAAGAATAATATGCAACAGCAGCATGCGACAAATCCATCAAGTATACCATCAGTAAGCGACAAATTGATCAAAGCAAAACCCACGTGATCAATATTCGTTCAGTCAATGAGATTAAAATATCATCCTATACTGTACGATCAGACCCACAATTCAATCCTTTTCTTTGACCAAGATTCAATCAATCATTACAATCGATTACAGTATAATATGAGTTCATATGTGCGCAAAAGTCAATCGGTACAAGGTATCATAAATAGCACCGATTAAATTAATAATCGATCAATCAAAATTCAGTACCCACGTGATGAAAGACGACAAACACAATGAATTCGGACGAGATAAACTTATCTAATCATCAATCCATGATCTTCTTGTCGCCGCATATATGAAAACCAATCTTCTTCAGATCTGCTTCTCATCGACAAATAAAAACTTTGTGAATCCCTAGGTAACGAGCTCCCCAAGCTCTGATACCACCTGTAGAAACTAAGAACGTGCTAAAGATATAGTTTCTTGGATCGTTTTGAGCCTTAGGGTTTAACAATAACAATGAATAAACATGCAGCGGAATAAGAACAATCAATTGTTATTGACACAAAGTTTCATTCACAAACATCACTTCAATTATATTAATAACGTGTTATCTAATCTATAACAATTGATCTTGAAGTGAAACAAACTAAACCCTAGACGTTTTCTATGACAAACGTCTAGAACACACACACACCTTTTAGTAATCTACATCGTGGAAGACAATCATAAAAACCTGTACCTCTAATTTCTTTATATAATAGAAATTAGGGTTTACAAAATACTACAAAGGACTAAAATATAAATCTTCTTTTGCAAATAAGTCCTTCACGTTTCATTCTTTCTTGTTTCATTCTTTTTCTTTTGTATCATCAAATCCATAAACCTAACAATCACTCTCTTTTCACACATTCACCACACATATTCGACACCGTTACGAAAACTCGAATTCAACCTTCGTTGGGACTACGAGCTGGGGAAATACATCCGTTGCGTTTTCTTTCGGAAACAAAAATATCAAATCAAAAAATGGCGCCGCTGCCGGGGAAGGCTTGAGAAGAGTTTGAATTTCGTTCGTTGAATCGTGTTTTGAAGACCCTTCCTTGGAAGTTTCTCGTTTTTATAAAAAGAAAAAAAATAATAATAATACAAAAAGAAAATAAATAAAACACTTTTCCTAAAGTGTTTTCAAAAATACCAAAAATAATATATCCTCGCTCTCGAGAGGGCGTTGTAAACCATTCCGAATAAACAACAAAAGAGATCGTTAAGTTAAACGTTTCTCGGATTATTTCTTTACTACAACCTATACACGGGGTTTAAGGAGGTCTTGACATTAAATTGCAGACCGAAAAGAGATCCATTCTTCTCTTCCGCCACGCTGCGCGTAGTTTTGAAAGAAACGAGTACGGTTGATCGAACGATCACCAAAAAGATAATAATTTTTCCTTATATATAAAAATCCAAAAAGATTTTCTTTTCAAAATTATTTTCCCTTTTCTTTTGTGTTTTTCAAAGTTTTCTAAATTACAAAACCCAAAAATAATCTTCGTCTCCTCTTATATGTTTAATTCTTATCTCTTTACCCTCTCATACCTTTTAATTCTTATCTTCTTATCCTCTTAACCGTTTAATTCTATCTCTTTATCCCTCTTATGTTTAATTCTAATGTCGTCATTGGGCTATCACTGTTTTGATTGTAAAGGCCCGTTGATTGACAGTCTTCAGTGTTCAAAGTGTAAGTGTGAGCGGTGTGGAAATCACAACCCAAGAGGATCTTGTTATTGGTGTGAAGTAGCCCTCAAAAGAGAGCTTAATTCCATTGATAATTCTCAAAGTTTTTCCGAACACCCTCCACAACCCCAGCCATCTTCACTCACTCAGTATAATTGCTTTATATGTGGAGATCCGTTGGGGGACAATTCACTTTGTGACCGATGTTTTTGCAACGAATGTGGATTTAGTCGAGGACTTTGTATGTGTTCTTATTCGAAAGCTGAAACTGCATTCGCTTATGAATCTAATCCAAACTCTTTCAATGAACCGCCAAATTTCTCCGACTACTCACCACAGCCCGATTTATCTCCGTGGAATGAACGTTATTGCGATGGGTGTGGAAATCAGTTAGATCCAACATCGACTTATTGTCATTGGTGTACTTGCGAGAGGTGTGGAAGAAACATTACCAATGGATTTTGTTCGTTTTGTGCTTCGGGAGCTGAAAATTCATTTGCTTATGATTATAACTCGAACTTTTCCAATTATCCTCAAAATGATTTCAACCACCCTCCACAAGATTCATATGAGCACGAGGCGTACTGATCGGCCCCAAACGGTCAACTTATATCGACCAAGGATATTGGTCAACTAAATTCAAACAGCTTGAGGCCACAATACAATTTACCAAAGGAGTTTAGTGTATCCCCGGGTCGTTAAGTCCCAACGAGGTGTGAACACTGTAATAGAACGAATTTGTGATCGGGCGAAATTGAATAGGAAAAGGGGTTTTGAGTGATTTACACTAAGGAATAAAAGAAAATAACTAAAACAAGCTATAAGAATGATTACGTAAAAATAAATAACTTAGAAACTTTTAAAATTTAAAAACGTACGTTTAAATAAAAATTACGTAAACGTACAAAATAAAACGCGAATTCTTATCAATATAAATCCCACGGATGTGAAAATTATATTTTTAGAATCCAAATGATAAAAGAAAATTATTGGAAAATTAAAATTATTTTTATGACTATTTATTTAATTATTATTAATTAATTACTTATTTAAATACTTTTAAAACTAATAAAAATTCTAATAAATACTAAATAAACAAAGAAAAATCTGAAACTTTTTCTATAAATACTCTAAGGTGACAGGAAGATAAGAAAAATATAAAAATGAAAAGTGCTTAATGAAAAAGCAGAAAAATAAGCCAAATGGCTTAAATAGAAGCTATCACTTTTTTTATGTTGTTGATTTCTTGATTTTTCTTTTACAAATCTATTTAACTACTGAAAATGACTAACTTTAATGAAGACAAAAGTTTTGAAACTTAAAAATAAGCAAATTGGAAGCTTATGAGCTTATCAGTTGAGCTTTTTGGCTCAAAATGGATAACAAGCTCAAACAAGCTTTCAAATAAGCTACACAAAAGGAAACAAAGTTGAAATAAGATAAAAATAAGTAAAAGGTACTGGAAATAAGCTAGATGGACAAGAAACAAGCACTGATAAGCTTTGAATAAGCAAATAAGCAAGGTACTGCTTGTGAAAGCAAGGTACTGCTAGTGTACCAACCTGCTGCTAGCTTTGGAGGCAAAATAAGCTTATGAAATAAGCTATAAAGCACAAAGTGAATATTGGAGTAGCAAGATGGGTTGGTTGGCTTTCCAAAAAGTCCAAGCTTATCCTGTGGGGACCACAAATGAGCTTATAAAGGGCTTATGAAAAAGCCTCAAATTCACTGAATTCTCAGTGAATGCTGAGAAATGGGACAGATAAAAAGCTACTTGCAGCCCTATTAAATAAGCTTGAGAAGGGAAATTAAGCACTGGAACTTTGAGATGGGTGGTTAAGCTTCACAAGAAACCAAACCACACAAGCTCAAGTTCACTGGAGAGCTTTTGAGGGGCTTGTGAAATTGACTCAACTACACTGAGCTACACTGATGACTCAGTGTATACTGAGTGGTTTTGAGAAAACATGAGAGCAAATTAAGCAGTCCAAATAAGCAGTTAAATGGACAATAAGCAATCAAATAGCAAGCTAGCCAGAAGGGCTTCTAAAAACAACAATAATAACAAGCAAAACCTCACTCATGAACAAATCACAAGCTTATGAACCTGCATGCAGACCAGTGCACAGGGGAGGAATTTGATTTTTTACTTAAAACTAAATAGTTGACTTAAGTGAACTTTGATCCTACTCTACTTACTGATTATGTAATATTATGCTGAAAAGAAGTTAAATTAAGCTAGATAACCAGGTTATGAACTAGTGTGATGAAAATGGACAATTAAATTCTCACAGATAGCAAATTAGGTGAGATCAAAGGCTATTTTGACTTTTTATCAAACAAGTACTGATTTTGATTGTTCAACTGAGTTATTAGATCCTAATGTGACATATATCAAACAAGAACAACACCACATTCAACCTTAATCACAATTAATACAGCAAATCCAAACAACCCTTCAACACACTGAATTTGTGATTTCCAAAGCAAATAAATGATTTGGACCTCAACACTGTTTTCAGACTTTATATTATCATAACACAAGACCAAATAAGCATAAAACATCAATAACAACAGCAAGAAACATGGAAATGACAAATCTACCTATTTGACTGTGAAAATGGAATTTTAAGCAACAACCAATATCAAAGAACAAGCTACTTATTTTAAACAATATTATGACTGATTAACACCAAATAAGCACAAAAGAACAAGATTAAGCAGCTAAGTAATAATAGAACAATAAAATGCTAAACTTGAGAAAATGGCTTACAACTGCTTATCCGGCAGAAAACACAGAACCAAGAGCAAGGAACAACCCTATAAGCTTGCCAATAAGCTACTAACCCAAAGGCAATCCAGTATAAACCTTTCTCCAGCTTTCTTTCACCATTAACACTGATTTTTGATTTTTCATTGATTTTCTTGATTTCTTTTTGGTATTTTTGCTTTAATGACTATAACTTGTTTTAAGGTTTCTAAAAGCTAAATAAGCTTTGTCAGGAGCTTATGTGAGCTAAGAAGTCCAATAAACAGCTACAATCAACAATATTGAAATGACTTGAAATTTAAGTATGAATTAAGCATAACTTGAAATGTAAAGATAGATTGAAATTGGTACTGTAAATAGGTTTATTAAAATTTGTCAAAGAGTAATAAAACACTGAAAGCTTTTAAATGACAAGAAAATAAAGTTTAAGCAGTAAAATGACAATAAGTAAAATTGAACATAAACTATGAAATCTATGATATTTTGTTCTTCCTTGCTTCTTCCTCTTCATATAGTGATCTTTTGGACTCCCCACTTGTTTCTGATCATTTCCCACTTGAATTCGACCATTGGATCCACTGATTTCATCCTAGCCATACAAATGGCATTTTGGCGCCAAAAAGGAGATAGTGGAAAAATCCACTATCTCTGATAATCTTGAAAATTGGGGAAGAAGCATTAATTGCTTTTGGTTTGTTAGGTGAGTGGGATAGGAGGAGGAGGGTGGTATTGCAGAAAAATCTGTGGGTGAAGGGTGGTTTTGGCGGGGTAGTTTAGGAAGAAGATGAGTTTGACCGAAGTCAAACTCTGGGTATTAACTCAGGGTGTGGGCCGGGTTTTATTTAATGGATTGGGTTGGGTTATTTGGTGGTGGGCTGGGTTTATTAAAAGTGTATTGGGTTTATTAAATAAACTAAGGATCCGGTTTGGTTAGTATTGCACAAGGACCATTTTTGTAATTTCATGAAAGATGAAGGGGTGAAAGTGTAATATCCCAAAAGTTATCAAAAGGGTCTAAATTGTAACATGTGAATAGTAAAAGGGTATTATTTGATAAATTACACTTTTTAAATACCCGAGGACTAAATTTGCCAATTTTGAAACTTGAGAGGTAAAAGTTGCCATTTTTAGAAAACTTTCATCCAGGGACTAAAAGTGAACATGTTTGATATCCCAAGGACTAAAGTTGACTTTTCTTTCATTTAAAACCTTCAGGGACTAATTCTGCCAATTTGTGAAATTTCAGGGACTGAAAATGACAATTTTGTGAACTTTGCATGTTTTTCACTTGTTTTCAATCTTTTTGAACTTGCAACACATAAAAACACAGTCATATGATATTTCCTGTATTTTGAAGCATAACTGCATGTTTTTAAATGTTTTTGCATTCTAAATGTGACAGAAATGATGAGTATTTAGACACTCATCACGTACTATCAAAGTTCTAATGATACATCGTTTCAAAATTCACCGACTTTTTCTTGTGCAAATTGTGGGGGTCCTCATAATGATTATCAATGTCAACCGTGGAATCAAAATTACTATGAACCTAATCCTTGCTATAGTACTCCCGGTTTTGACAATTTCCAACCTCCACAACACCATATGATTCAAACACCATCTCAAACACTCAATCAAGAACTTCTCCATGAACTATTAGAGTTAACAAAAAGAAATAACCATGAACTTCTAGAGTCAACAAAAAGATTTAAGGCTTTGTTTACCCAAGAAGAACCTCATCAGAAAACTTATGGAGAACTTCTAGCTGAAGAACAAGCAGCTAGAGTTAGCTCCCAATATCGTCAAACTTTTGTTTACGATGACGATGATGATGAGGATTCTATGTGGGGAGTTTATGAGAATTCGTCAGCAGAAATCACTCCCGTCTTACCTTCTATGGACCTCGAGGACTCTCTAAAAATGGGGGACGAGCATCTAAACACTATTCCGGCAACGGAATCAGCCAGTGTTGAGAACCTTGTCCCAATCCCAAGTGAGTCCGAGGAAATATCCGACAATGAAAGTGATTTGCAATTTTGTGGTGATTCTCTTGACGTTTCTAAGGTTACTTCCGGGATTTTCTCTAACCCTCTTTTTGAATTTAACGATGAATATACTTCTTGCAAAGTTAATCCTCTTTTCGATGAAGAGTTAGAGAACGTCGAGGACGAGGACTCTACACTCGATGAGCCGATTTTACCAATACCTCGCCCCGACAATTCCCATGACTCAGAAAGGGATGTACTTTTTCTGGAAAAATTACTCAACAATGATCCCCTTTCCCTTCCAGAAACTGAGTCATTTCACGTTAATCCTTCATCCCCTCGCCCTCCTGCTAAACCGCCTGATGATGGAATTCTTTCTGATATTGAGTCAGATACGGAGACAATAATGGACGAGGTGCAAACTTCTAGCACACAAAGTACAGCACATGTCCCACCTCCGTATATCCTTCCAGAGCCCAAGCTCAAAGACGTACTTCATAAGACTCATATCATACCTCCTCCGGAGTATGATTACTATGATTTTGAAGAGGATCCCGACCCCTGGGGGGGATGTACTCTATCCTAAGAGTTTTATTATCTCGACCTTCCCTCCCGAGGTTTTTACGAGCTTTACTGATGAAGAATGGATTCCCATTCTGATTATGATCTTTCTTCCCTTCTTCTCCTACCCGGTGACTTCTCCTCTTATTCACTCCTTCAGGAGTGAAGATACCATCTTTGACCCCGGCATCTCCAAGCCGTGGGCATCTCATCGGAGTGGAACTTTCGTTTGCTTCAATGTTTATTCAAACATCTTGAATGAAAGTCCGATGGAGATTTCTTTTTCCACTTGCTCCCCCATGGACAAATGAATACGGGGCGAGTCTAAGCTATACGACTCGATAAAAAAAACAAGCGCTTCGTGGGAGGCACCCCATGCTTATCCTTCTATCTTCTTTTCTCTTTTCTAATAAGTGTCGTGAGGAGGGCTACCTCTTCCATTCTTGTGTTTCGTGGTTTTCTGTGTATGTCCAGGATTTGCCCGAATAATGAAGACTCTCGTGCTCGTGGTTTATCTTCTCTCCACTCGAGTTTCATCATTCGTTGCTCATCCAATATCCTAAATCTTATCGTTTTACATCTATCTTTTGGCATAATTAATAAACGGCCTTAGATTTTTGTAGGATACCCTTACCTTTAAGACATTGAGGACAATGTCTCGTTTTAGTCTGGGGGGTAATCTGTCGATTTGATTTTGCCTTGCATTTTTTGCCGTTTACTCATGCAACCCCGTTTTTCCTCCAAAAATTGAAAAAATCCAAAAAAATGAGAAAAATTTAAAAATTTTGTGCAAAAATATAATAAAATTTTGACATTTTTGTTGACTTTCAGCTGGTGAGAGTAGGAATAAAATTTTGACTTGATCGAGCGTGTTGATCCCTAGCTTTTCCCCTTAACCGTTTATAATCTATAAGCTCGTGCTAGTCTTTTACACAAGGAGCTATAAAATGCGAATTCTTTTTAAGAGTTTGCAAGTTCCCGTATCGACTTTATATATGCATGGCTTGATTATTTGGCTAAGCATTCGCGGATCTTATTATTTAAGATTTTAAATTTGCGAAGAACGAGAAATGATAGAGTTGTTTATAAGTTAGATTGCTAAACGTGGAGTAGTTGGTTCTCTTTAGAGCTCATCAAAGTTACTTGTGGCTTTTTGTTCCCATAAGCTTGTTTCACCCAATAATAGTAATCTAGGAATAATTAAAGGTATTTTGGTTTTGGCGATAATTAGTTTTTATTTCTTCCTTAGAGAATTCTTGCTTATGAAAGTTGGGTACACATCAAGGTACTGTCAGTGTTACGGTGTAATAGACTATTCCATCTTGCCGGCTCGCAACCGATGTTGGGATTGTTATAAAAGCCGTAGGACTTGGGGTTTGGCAACACAAATAATTAATGAATATGATAATGTATAATAATAATCCAAAGCCATAAAAAGTTTTCTACATCTTGCCGGTTCGCAGCCGATGTTGTAGACTTCTAATAAAGGCAGAGGAAAATTTTCAAGGTCATAATAGACTATCACATCTTGCCGGCTCGCAACCGATGTTGTGATTGTTATAAAGGGCCAAGGATTAAATACGTTAATGTGCTTGAATATGTAGATAAAGTGTTAAAATGCCAAATTTCGACTCCGGGGGTATCTACCCAACTGAGGGGCGACTCGCGCCACGTGGCGCTGAGTCAGCAAGTTGGGTAGCCTGAAAAAAAAGGGGAGTGGGGCTACTCAAGAGGGTGGGGCGACTCCTGACACGTGGCACTTCTAATGATTGATTTTTATTTATTTATTTATTTTTTTCAATTTTAACTTATTAATAATAACTAAAAATACGTTTTATATAAATAATAACTAAAAATACATATTAAAAATTATTCTTAAACTAAAAATACATATTAAATACTAATAAAACATAAAAATTATTCTTCGTCACTAACAAATTCGCCGGCTTCTGGAGGCGCGTTTTCGTCTTCATTCGGACCACGATTATCCCATACATGATCCACCAAATCCGCCTTAAGAATATTGTGTGTTTCGCGGCTTCTAACGAGATTTGAATTCTCAATCCGTTGCTCCATTGGAGTTTCTTGAGTCCAATACTCGGGGTTCAATGTCTGGTCGTGCTCGTTGAAATCTTGACAAAATGCCTTGTCCTCATCCTCCAAAATTATGTTATGGAGAATAATACAAGTATACATGACGGCATGCATTTTCTCCTTGCTCCAAAATCTTGAAGGAAAACTAACAACTTTCCACCTTTTTTTCAAAACCCCGAACGCTCTCTCAATATCTTTCCGTGCCGACTCTTGTTTCTTCTTAAAGTATTTTCTTTTTTCATCAATTGGGTCGGTGAAAGTCTTCACAAAGGTAGTGTATTCTGGGTATATGCCATCACTCAAATAATACCCGGCTCTGTAATAATTACCGTTTGCATAAAAAGCAGCTACAAATTGAAAATGAAAACGTGTTAGTAAAACATAAAAAGTTATAAAATACATAATTCTAACTATTAAAAAAATATAATAACCTGTTGGCGCCAACCCAGATATAATTTCTTCAAGTATAGGTGAAGACTCAAACACGTTGATGTCGTTGTTTGATCCTTGCTGACCAAAATAAGCGTTCCAAATCCATAAATCGGTAGACGCAACCGCCTGAAGTATCAACGACGGTTTCCCAATATCCCCTCGTGTGTGTGTGCCCCGCCATGCGGTCGGACAATTCTCCCAGGGCCAGTGCATGCAATCGATACTACCAATCATGCCCGGGAAACCATGAACCTGCTCATGCACCTCGTAAATACGTTGTAGATCCGTCCAAGTCGGTCTACGTAAATATGTCGGCCCATACATCTCAATAATACCTATTAATAGTTAAAAAGTTTATCAAAATAATACTAACTAATATTCCTAAAAATACTAACTAATAATAATACTAACTAATAATTCTAAAAATACTAACTAATAATAATACTACTAGTAATTCAAAAAAAAAATACTAACTAATAATTCTAAAAATAATACCTTGACAAAATTTAGTCAACGAATCCCGTGAAGTCCTCGCCGACATTTCCAGGTTCTCGTCAAATGAATCGACGCTCGATCCGTATGCTAGTTGACGAAGCGCGGAAGTACATTTTTGTATTGCGGTGAAACCTAGCTTCCCACGACAATCATAATTTTGTTGAAAATACGGGTACTCTTCTAGCAACTCATTTGTTATCTTCAAAAAAAGCCGCCTACTCATACGAAATCGTCGTCGAAATACCCGCGCATCGAATACCGGTTGATCAACAAAGTAAAAACGCATCAACCTCTCGTTTGCCTCCTCTTGACGACGATTCACATACGCCCTTCGTCTGAAAACGCGGCCATCATCCTCTTCTTTCACGACTTCAATAAATATATTAACGGTGTTATAAATGGCACCTTCGATCGCCTCATCTAATTCCGAAGAATCGGAACTTGATGATGAGGAGGACGAATCTTCGAAATCTTCCATGATTTTTTTTTTTTTTTGAATTGGTGGGTTTTTTTTTTTTTTTTTTAGAAATTAGAGTGTTATGTGTGTTTTTTTTTGGAAAATAAATGGTTGAGTGTGTTTTTTTGGTTGGAAAATAAAAGGTTTTAAAGGAAATAAAGAAAAAAGCTGTTTGTAACGGCTACAAAACCATCGAAAGAAGAAATGGAAGGGGCGATACAAATCGATCGCCTGAGGGGCTAATCGCCCAAGGGGGCCGGTGTACGGGGAGATTAGGGGGCGTTCTGGGGCCTAATCGGGAGTGGAGTCGCTTCACTCCTCACAGTCTTAGGCTGCCCACAGTAGGCACAAGAGATCGACATACGATCGATTGGGAAGATCGATTACATTAGTGTGGTGATTCAATCGCAGCACTCGATCTCCTCTACTTGGTCGACTAGGCGATCGAATGAAAAAGGCAAACAATTGCTACATTTATTATTTGATCATGGTCGCCCTTACTGGGGCACCTAATCGCCTGTAGGTCGTTGGAGAGAGAAAGCTGACGTGGCAGAGAAAAAGGGGGGGGGGATTGGGATCCCTTACTGTGGGCAAGCTACGTGCAGTAATATTGGTCAATCCCTCCCAATTTCTCTGCCACGTCAGCTTTCTCTCTCCAGTGACCTTCAGACGATTGGGTGCCCCAGTAAGGCGACCTTCATCTTTTTTCTTTTTCCTTTTTTTCTTTTTTTTAAAAACATTTTTAACACAAACTTAAATTTCATTAAAACAATTAAACGTTACATAATACTTAAAATAAATTTAAAACATTACAATACTTATTCAAAACTAATAATCTAGGTTGTATCGTTCCTTGATTGCATCCTTCATTTCCTGCATCATTTCTTGTACATTTGGGGGCAAAGACGGGTCGATTGGTGTGATGTAGAACATGATGTGACATTTGTGGATTGAAGTGTGTTTATTTTGTGTGTTTATGTTGTGTATTTATAGGTGAAATAATTTTTTTTTTCAAAGAAAACCGTTTGCTAGTTGATAGGAATTCAAAAAGTTTTTTTTTTTGTTTGTTTGCCGACGTATAGCTCCACCAAAAAAGAAAGAAAACAAAAGAAATAATGTAGCAATCATAGAAGAAAGAAAACAAAAGAAATAAAGTAGCAATCATGTCGATCGGATACTCGACCTTCTCATTTTTTTTTGGTCCAATCGATCGATTCCAACTTTTGTTTGCACTAGGACGATTTGATCGATCGATTCAATTGATCGAATGAGATCGAACTACTGCATGCAGCCTAATTGTCCTGATTTTCTGTATCCACCAAATAGTGTGTCAGCAAATGTTTTCTAAAGCAAAGATGCAGGAGGTAAAAATAAAAGGGTTCTACTATGGTAACACTCTCTAGTGGGTGGGGCTCCTCTATTTTGGTCAAATTGTACAATCCGTAAAGCAGACAGTACAAGCGCACTACACCAAAAGCTCCTGTTTGGGACGGGCAAAAAATTTGGGTCGACATTGTCGACCCAAATTTTGGCCACGGCGCACATATTCTTCAACCAAAAAGGAGTCGAAAGAAGTTGATAATTTGTGCAAAATGGGACGACAATGTCGTCTCATATTTAAATACATATTAATTTTTTACTTTTCGATGAAACTTCCCAAAAAAATAAATAGTCCCGCCAACAAATTCATTCCCGCCAAGCAAAATGGGACGACAATGTCGACCCATTCTGCGTGTATTTGTTTTTTGTTTTTTTTTTTTTAATTTAAAAACTTTTTAAATCAGTTTTTATTTTAAAATAAATATTAAAACATTTTTTAAAGCAGAATGGGTCGACATTTGTCGACCCATTCTGTGTGTATTTGTTTTTTTTTATTTAAAAACTTTTTAAATCAGTTTTTATTTTAAAATAAATATTAAAACATTTTTTAAAGCAGAATCGGACGACAATGTCGACCCATTCTGCGTGTATTTTTATTTTTTTTAAAACTTTTTAAATCAGTTTTTATTTTAAAATAAATATTAAAACATTTTTTAAAGCAGAATGGGACGACAATGTCGACCCATTCTGCGTGTATTTGTTTTTTTATTTTATTTAAAAACCTTTTAAATCAGTTTTTATTTTAAAATAAATATTAAAACATTTTTTAAAGCAGAATTGGATGACAATGTTGACCCATTCTGCGTGTATTTGTTTTTTTTATTATTTAAAACTTTTTAAATCAGTTTTTATTTTAAAATAAATATTAAAACTTTTTTTAAAGCAGAATGGGACGACAATGTCGACCCATTCTGCATAAACATTTTAAATGGCTTTTTTATCCAATAATCTATTTAGAAATAGTTGCATATAAATTAATTTTAGAAAATTATTTGCTTTAAAATTATATGTTAGTGTAAAAATTAATTTTAAAAATTACATAAATTAAAAAATTTACAAAATCAATATTTTACTATTTATCAAAAAATATTTTTGATGTTAAAACGTAATCAATATGATACGTATTTACAGCCTCGATATAGAAAAAATAATACGACAAAGGTGGCTTGGATGTATACTAAATAATGTTCAAAGAAAATATTAAAGCATAGTCCTCTTTGAGATAAAAATATTTTTGTACATCAGATAAAAATATTTTCAGTGATAATAAAACTTTTATTATTGATAACGTCTTCAATCACCATCCATATAAAGTTCAGAAAACAAAGTTTCAAGAAAGTCGTTGCTTTATTGTTGTATCAACCGATGGTCGTGAAGAAGACTTCTCGTACATTGAATGTGTTGAGAATTAGGTAAATGTGGTGATCTCGACTACAGAATCAGTTGTTGAGGAGGCAAAATCAAGTGATCCAACTACAGAATCAACAGCTTCAGGCTCGACAAACCAGCTTCGAATCTATCTTTGGGCAGTTCGTCAGCCACTACAACAACAGCCAAGCAGGTAATCCGTTTCCTGTTAACTTTTTCACGTATCCCCCATTTCCCTCATTTCTCAGCCCTAATCCCTTTCCCATCCATAATAATAATTCTTCCTTGGACAATTGTTATCGTCCCATCTTTCCCGACTCTACTACATGCCCAGTTCTAGTTCTAACCCAGGTTCTAGTCCTAATTATGAAATGCCGCCACCCGCCCTTAACCAATACAAAAGACAAACTAATCCTCATTTGAGCCACATACCTGAGAATTTTAATGCTTGTGGTGGTGAGGAGGAGGCGGTGGAGGGGGTGACGAGGAGGAGGGGGAGGAGGAAGGGGAGGAGGCGGGTTCTTACGAGGAGTCGGACTAGGAGTAGGCGTAGTTTAATTTGTATCGTATTTGTTATTAGTTATGTAATACAAGAATCAATTGCCGAATTGTTGATCGCCTTAGAAACAGGTTTTGTTGGTAAAACATTAGGATTGTAAACTACAACCTGTACATGATTTTGGTTTGTTTTTGTATAAGTTCGTATTTGTTAGTTTAACTTGTATCGTATTTGTTAGTTTAATTTGTATCGTATTTGTCGAATGCAATCGTGGATGAGTAATATGGTATTGTATCATATTGCCGAATTGGTATTGCGGATATTGGTTGATTTACAGGTTGTGTAATGGTAGGTTTTTTCCAGAAAAAATTCCGGAAAAAACCTGGAAATGTAAGCTGCTGCTGCTTTTTTTTTTTTTTTTTTTTTTTTTTTGCATAGTTGACAGAATGTCGTCCCAAACTTTCATATAATTTATCGTCCCATTTTGCTTTGGCCTGGGTCTGAATTTACTTAATTCATTCTATTTGGTACGACAATATCGTACCAATTTGTGAAAACATTTCAAATATTTTAAATGTTTGGTACGACAATGTCGTACCATTTTGCATTTCTGAAAATATTTTACGTATAATTTGTAAAAACATTTTAAATATTTTAAATATTTGGTACGACAATGTCGTACCAATTTGCATTTCTGAAAAATATTTTACGTGTTTAAATAAATGATTTACGGAAAATAAAAAAAGGGAAAACGATTTGGGACGAGAATCTCGTCCCAAATTTGCAAATACATTGTCGACCCAAATTGTAATTTAAATGTTTGACTGGTAAGTGGGTCCCCGTTCAATGTCGTCCCATTCCTTTGCAAAAATGTCGACCCAAATTTTTTTGGGATAAATATAATGGTACGACCAAAAAAGGTCTAAATGTCGACCCAAACTGAATTTGTCTCGACTTTGCTTCATGATTTGGGACGATATTGTAGTCCCAAATCGTTTCATTTTTTGTAATGGCGGCGGTAGCACCCAATCATTGAAACACCCCATACAGGGGGTGTTCGGATAATATCTCCCAAATAAAAAGGCCTATGATATACAAACCCTCCCATGATGTTAAATCGTTGTGTGGGGGGGGGGGGGGGGGGGGGGGTTAGTCAAAGATTCCCCCTTGTCTCTCTTTTGTTTCCAGTTTTTTGTCAGTTTTTGTTCCGTATTTCTGACAGTTTTATAGTTTTTGTCAGTTTCTGTTCCGCACTTTCAGGTTTATAGCTTTTTAATAACACAAAATAAAAAATAAATAAATAAATAAAAAAAAAAAAAAAAATCCTTTGTCAACTAACGAATTGGGTGGGGATAAGCTGCACCATTCATTAAGGGCATTGATATTTACACATAGACTTTTACTATGCACACATGCATTGAATGCTTGTTCTCATGCATTAAATGCTTGTCCGTTATGTGTATCAAGTAAAAGTTCTATGTGTAAATATCAATCCCCATTCATTAATTCCTTTGTCGTTGACGCACTCAATTCATAATTTAATCTCGTACTATAAATCGGTGGAACATAGTCAATATTGCATTTAATGTGTCGCATTCAAGAAAGCAGATTTGAAGAATCTTTAGTTGTCTTTTGTTGCAATATCACGTGGCCAAACCAATTCATGATTTGAAGGTGAGATTTAAATTGATTTTAATATTGGAGTTACGTGTGATATATTTTCTTTTTGTATCTTGATGGGACGTACTAAATAGACGGGGTCTACAATGGGTCCACCTAACTTTTTGTCTACTGCTACTTTTTTCTGTCTTGGGTCCCACCTTTTGTCTACTGCTACCTTTTTCTTTTTTTTTTTTTTTTTTTTTTTTGTTTTTTGTTTTTAAATAAAAATGTATAATAATTTATTGTATATGTATAATGTTTACTTTCTTTTGTCTACTGCTATTTTTTTTTCCTTGTTTTGTGGTATCAAATCATTTAATTCCCATGGGTTAGAAAAAGTAAATATTTCTTTTTGCATTTAATTTTTGTCATGTACTTTTTTTTTTACGGGACGTTAAAAAAAAAGTTGTATTACAAATTAATTTCGAAAAAAAAAAAAAAATTCTAAAAAATTTTAATTTCGAAAAAAATTTAATTTCGAAAAAAAAAAATTAGTACTAATTTTTTTTTTCGAAATTAATTTTTTTTTTAAATTAATTTTTTTTTTTCGAAATTAATTTCTTTAGAAAAAATAATTTTTTTCGAAATAATTTTTCTTTTTGTCGATTTGTAAAGAAATTAATTTCGAAAAAAAATTATTTCGAAAAAAACATGTGGTTGCAGATGACTATGGTTATCGGTACTTTATGTGGAAGGATGAGTTTCAAAGGAGGCACTTTAGTCGAGCCTTTTCTTCAACGCAGTGCTCAGACTGCGTTGCTAACGCTAATAAGATTGACCAGCTTGAAGCAAGAAACAAGCTGTTGATGACAAGAATAAAGACGCTGGAGATGGAGTTAGAATTGGCAAGGAATCCTGAGGATCACGCTTGTCAGTCGAGTGCAAGGCTTCATGATCTTTTAAATGATATGAATAATCTTCATATGTCGTAGTTATTTAATGTAGCAATATTTAACGTGCTATTATACAAAAAAATAATTATACAAAACATTATACATATACAAAACATTATTAAACACAAATATACAAAACATTATACATATACAATACATTATTTTATATTTCTATTTAAAAAGAAAAAAAAAAAGAAAAAAAAAAAGAAGACAAAAGCTGACATGAATAGTACAACAAGTACAAATTCTATTTAAAAAAAAAAAAAAAAAAAAAAAAAAAAAAGAGACAAAAGCTGACATGAATAGTAAAAGTACAAATAGTCAAAATAGCCACCGTCTATATAAAAATATAGCCACCGTCGATATAACACGAGCCTTTTTTATTTTTAATTCATTGCCCATGCTTTCAACTATCTATCATCTAGCATTCTAGCTAGCTAGACATACTCATTTTGCCACTTTCTAAATATACATAGAAACTTGTTCAACATAAATATATAAATAGAAACCAGAAATCTAAAAGAAAATGACATATTAGTAGAAAACAAGAGACTAAGAGTTAATATCAAAAATCGTCCTTATATTCGATCGGGTTTAACACTTTTCTTCCCTGTAAGTAAATTTTAACGGATCTGATCCCTAATGTTGCGGCCCATCACGGGTTTAGTCCCTTGACCATTAACCTGGGTTAGATTGAAGGGTAATTGTGTCATTTTGTTGATAACTCTTTTAGTTACATACCCACCACTCAAAACAGATCCAAGCTCCTCATTTGAAACCCCATAGATCCACAAAGTTACAGTAATGCGAATTTGATATGTATAAATTTAAGTGCTTGGTCAGAATTAGAGGCATGTCACTGGGTAGCAGTGAAGATCCAATACCACTTTGACAAAACATGTAACCTATATTGGGGGAATAAACTGTGGACTATGAAAAGGAATATTAGCCATCCAACAAAAAACAATTTTTATTGTTCTTATGTGTTGGTCAACAATTGTTGGCGTACAAAAGAATAAAAAAGACAGTATTGAAAGCAAATATGAATGCAAACAATTAACTTGTGAACTCATACTTTTTTACGATTTGACATATATTATAGGGAAATTGCATATATACCCACTAAAACTCAAATACTTGCATATTTCCTCAAAATACAAGTTTTCAATGCATGATGTACAATGCAAGTTAAGCATGTTTTGAGTATATATGCAAATATGCAAGTTTTAGTGGGTATATATGCAATTGCCCCTATACTGTATATCCCTTACTACCTTTTGCTTCACACACAACATTGTACAGTGAACTCATACTTTTTTACAACTCATTGACAAATTTACTTTTTATAATCTCATTTTGATTTTATATATTTATATTTTTCATAATATAGTCAGAGGCGGAGCCACTTTAATAGTAGTGGGAGGCGATGCCCCCAATCAAGTTCTTACGGATACAAAAAGATATATAAAGAGAAAAAGAAAAGCGAAAATTACTACAGTACCCATTTTGATGGGGACTTTTCTTGCACTGCCCCAACTTTTTACTATATTCAAAAATACCCATGCATCTCGCGTAATTATGTACGTGTGCATACGCGTGATTTAGTGTCAAGATTTTAGAGGTCGAAAACAAAAAAAACAAAAAAAAAAAAAAAAAGAAAAAAAAAGCACATCACGCGTAAAATCTTTCGTGGGACGCTAGATCCATTAAAAAAACCATTTCTATTTAATTTTAAATCATCACGCGTATGTATAATCATTGCATGCAGACGCTAGATGGTTATTCACGTGGGACCATTCTCAATTGTCGCTTATAGTTATTTGATGAGTAAAATTATTGCATGCAGACCATTCTCAGTTGTCGCTTATAGTTATTTGACATTCCAGCATGAGTAAAATTATTGCATGCAAACGAAAATAGTGTAAAGCATCAAAACGAAAACAGTGTAAAGCATAAAAACGAAACAGTGTAAATTTATGCATGAAATATGAGTGTGCATGAAAACGAAAACAGTGTAAAGACTATGACAATGAAAACAGTGTAAAACATTTATTGATCACGCGTAAATTTATGCATGCGTACTGAACATTAATTGATCACGCGTAAGTTTTTACGTGTAATGGCCATGGAGTACACATAATAGTCGGATTTAGAAAGTTTGTTACTTTTTTTGGAAAAAAAAAAAAAAAAAAAAAAAAAAATTCACTACACAGAATTGAAAATTGTGTCAAGTTCACTACATTTTGATGGTATTATCCCTATTTATAATACAAGTAAGCCAAAATAGAAGAAACATAACATGTGAAGTAGGAATCTAACTTTCCATTTTATTATAGTTGTTAAATATATATATGTTGGTAGTAGCAGATTACGCCATTATTGATTTGTAATTATAATCTAGGATTAATATTCAATCGATACATATCTCAACTTCTTTTCAAGAAAACATTAACGATTTCAAAAATACCAAAAAAATTAGAAAATACAGTAGTAGCTTTAACATGGGCAATCATTTTCATCGACGCTTTTATCTACATGATGCCATTTCACATCTACTCGAAATTATAGGGTGTTTGTTTAAGCTTATATGTGGCTTATGAGCTTATTTGTGTTTCGACTTATATTTCATAAGCCCCAATTTTCTGGCTTATTTTGAGATTTGTGGGCTTATATAAGTTTATTATGATATGATAAACTTATATAAGCCCATAAGTATCAAAATAAGCCGGAAATTTGGGGCTTATGAACTATAAGGCGAAATCAAATAAGCTCATAAGCCCACATATAAGCTTAAATAAACACCCCCTTATATAAATCTACTCAAACGATTTGAAAGAAAGTAACCCATACATCATATCCACATCTGCAAGGCTTAAACTGTTGATCCGTCAAATCTGTCTTTTCTCCTTCATCACTCATGATTGCCTATTACCAAACACAACCAAATCAAAATCGAAACAATTAAAAGCTTCTATTTTTAATCTCACCTAACCCCAAATATATATTTACTCAGTCAATAAAGGTGCATCATCACTATTTTAATCTATTCAACTACCTACTTTACATTCACACCTAACTTTAATTAATAAAATTAACACAAAACCCTAATTAATCAATCAAATCATGAGATAAACGATTTACTGAACGGTTTTCGAAATTAAATTAGGGATCTTGAATGAAATCAATCGAATCGAAGAATTATGAAATCAATTGATTGACTTACAGTAGGGTTGATGTTGTTGTTGATTGGATCGACGTCACACACCGAACACCATCGCCGGACGTCGTTGATGGAGGAAACAAAGGTAATAGACTCATCGCATAAGAATCATCTGGAATATGGTCCATTTGTGTAAGATTTGTCTAGAACAAACCGTACTGGAACAAATATTGGCTATTTTTTGGGTCATTGTGACGGATATGGCTAGTTTTGGACTTTTTGTGATGGATCAATGGTAGCCCAAAAGTTTTGGCGGGAAAAAGTGAACAGTTTTTTGAACAGTGAAAACGCCGCAAAAATGGCGTCGTTTGCTTTGTGAATTAATATAGATAGTAATTGTTTTTTAAAAAGTTGAGGCTTAGTGATTAATGATTCTCCTTGATATTAAAAGTTCTTGCCAAGGATGATAGTTGCACAAGGTATAACAACAGGAACTAGACTTATGCGCTTTTTACGTTATAAGAAATGCGTATTCAATCGGTCAAAAAACTTACGTACGAGATTGGTTTTTGCAATGTCTCGAACTATCAGTCATAGATCAACTTAATTTTAGATGGTGAGTGAATAACAAAGACCTTATATCACATAACATTTCAGTGGATACTTAGAGTAATTATTTAACTTAAAAGTTCCTTTTGAGTAATTATTTAACTTAAAAGTTCCTTTTGCTTGACACTTATTCTAATTTTAATCATAAAAAGTTGAAGTGGATTTTGCAAAAGGACAATTCTACAAATAGTCCGGTCTAGTAAAGTGTTTGGTTTTTTTTTGCCCCAAAAAAGTCGCATTTCAAAAATGACCCCAAAAAAATTGCTTTCAAAAAATGGCCCAGAAATTAAACGACTTTTTGTGAATTAAGCGATTTTCTATTTAAGCCCAGCAGTAGAACGAAATACACTAGCAGTAGAATGAAATAAAAGTCGCTTAATTCACAAAAGTCGCTTAATTTCTGGGCCATTTTTGGAAAAACGACTTTTTTTTCGGCCATTTTTGGAATTAATTTCTGGGCCATTTTTGAAAAGCGATTTTTTTTGGGGCCAAAAAAACCCACACCTTACTAGACCGGGTCATGTCTATATTTGGGCTTTTTGCAAATTCGAGGGCTACTATACGTCAACCACAAGCACCCCAATAACGTCAGTTCAACATAATGCCA
This sequence comes from Artemisia tridentata subsp. tridentata, assembly GCA_021014915.2. Taxonomy (NCBI): domain Eukaryota; kingdom Viridiplantae; phylum Streptophyta; class Magnoliopsida; order Asterales; family Asteraceae; genus Artemisia; species Artemisia tridentata. The sequence goes on along the minus strand of CP139508.1, from coordinate 510,435,126 downwards.
ACATTTTCTTTTATAAAATAGCTGTAACATGTGAAGTTATAGTATGAGCGTGTCTTAAATTGGAGTAGTACAAATGAAGATGGAAGTCTGGGCTGGACCTATTGTCTGTCTGGTGTGTAGCTAGCTAGGTAATTGTAGGAATATGCCAAGCCATTTATATCAGTGCAGTATACTCACTGGGACAAGTTATACAAGCTTTGTAAATCCGAATATTATGTGTACTCCATGGCTGCCCAGTCTACGTGGGCTTGCCCGTGCCACGTGTCAATGTCATACTCAGCTGCTCGTGCCACGTGTCATGCCACGTGGATAATTGCTATTTTTTTTTTTCGAAAATAAATTTCTAAAAAAAAATCTAAAAAAAAATTATTAGAAATTGTAAATAAAAATTTTAGAAATTCAAAAAATAAAATTTCGAAAAAAATTTATTAGAAATTCTATAAAAAATTATTGGTAATTCTAAAAAAATTATAAAAAAAAAAAAATTTGAAAAAAATTTATTAGAAATTCTAAAAAAAATTATTAGAAATTTTAAAAAAATTCTAAAAAAAAATTTCGAAAAAAAATTATTAGAAATTCTAAAAAATATTATTAGAAATTCTAAAAAAATTCTAAATTTTTTTTTTTTTAGAAATTCTATAATTTTTTTTTTGAAAATTATTTTTTTTTTCGAAAAAAATTTCTAAAAATTTTTTTTCTGAAAAAAAAATGGAAATTTTTTTTAGAAATTTTTCTGAAATTATTTTTTTTTAGAATTTCTAATAATTTTTTTAGAATTACTAATAAATTTTTTTTCGATTTTTTTTTTTTTTTTTTTTTTTTTACAATTTCTAATAATTTTTTTTTTAATTTTTTTTTCGAATTTTTTTTTCAGAAATTATTTTCGAAAAAAAAATTAGAAATTTTTTCGAAAAAAAAAAAAAAAAATTGCAATTATCCATGTGGCATGATACGTGGCACGAGCAGCTGAGTATGACATTGACACGTGGCACGGGCAAGCGCACGTGGACTGGGCAGCCATGGAGTACACATAATAGTCGGATTTAGAAAGTTTGTTACTTTTTTTGGAGAAAAAAAAAGATCACCACACAAAATTGAAAATGGTGTCAAGTTCACTATATTTTGGTGGTATTATCCCTATTTATAATACAAGTAAGCCAAAATAGAAGAAACATAACATGTGAAGTAGGAATCTAACTTTCCATTTTATTATAGTTGTTAAATATATATATGTTGGTAGTAGTAGATTACGCCATTATTGATTTGTAATTATAATCTAGGATTAGATTAGCTAGGTACCTGCAGATGCACTTACCTTTTTTTTTTTGTGGGTTGTGTTAAAATAACGGGGTCTACCTCCTTTTTGGCTGCAGCTAGCCTTAGGGTGGTCCCTTTTTTTGGCTATTGCATCAGTCAAACCATAAATGAGGTCATACTAACCCACACGCCCTTTTTTTCTTTCTTCTTTCTTTTTTGTCGTATGCACCAAAAGGGCACGTGGCCATTCAATTAAACACACATCCTTTGAATGTGCCCCTTTACTAGTTTTGCTATTATTCTAACTTTTATTATTCAATTAAATTTTTAACTTCTAACTTTTATTATTCAATTAAATTTTTTTTAAACACACATCCTTTGAATGTGCCCCTGACAACGAAAAACAAGTTAGAAAAAAAATTAATTTCGAAATAAAAAAGAATTATTTTTCTAAAAAAAAATTTCCGAAAAAAATTTGTAAAAAAAGTTTATTTGAAAAAAAATTTAATTTCGAATAAAAAAAATTAATTTCGAAATAAAAAAGAATTATTTTTCTAAAAAAAAATTTCCGAAAAAAATTTGTAAAAAAAGTTTATTTGAAAAAAAATTTAATTTCGAAATTAAAAAAATTTAACTTCGAAATAAAGTAAGTTGTTAAAAAAAAATTTAAGTAAGTTGTTAAAAAAAATTTAAAGTAAGTTAAATGAAATGAATAATCTTCATATGTTGTTGTTTTTAAATAATGTGTTGACGTTGTCGTTTAATTTAATAATAACAGTTGTTGTTGTAGTTATTTAATGTGGCAATATTTAACGTGCTATTATACAAACAAAATAATTATACAAAACATTATACATATACAAAACATTATTAAACACAACTATACAAAACATTTAATTTAAACAAAAAAAAAAAAAAAAAAAAAAAAAAAAAAAAAAAAAAAAAACAGCTAAACGACAAAATAGGGCAAAAGTCAAAAAAAAAAATAATAAAAAATAAATACTCCTCCCTACCCACTATAGCCCCCGTTAATCTAACCAAATAGCCCCCGTCTTTATAACCCCACCCTTTTTATTTTTAATTCATTGCCCATGCTTTCAACTATCTATCATCTAGCATTCTAGCTAGCTAGACATACTCATTTTGCCACTTTCTAAATATACATAGAAACTTGTTCAACAAAAATATATAAATAGAAACCAGAAATCTAAAAGAAAATGACATATTAGTAGAAAACAAGAGACTGAACATGACTACAATAGTGCTTTCTAGTTTCTAACGAGTTTGGCAACCCGCGCGTTGCCGCAGGATTGCTTTGTTGATAGTGTCGAGAGCACATGTGTTGGTGCGAGAATGCCGTGTTTAAAACTTTTATGTCCTGTTTAAGCATCATTTTGTGTCTCAAATAATGAGACTAATAACCAACTATTTATAACCATCAATATTAGATACAATATTGTCTATCTTATTAGCACCCTTTCTAGTTTGGTTAAGGGCAACTTTTGGGTAATCTGCCAAAAAGCATCCGTTCAGGCTAAGTTGGAAAACTACCCTATGTAAAAGCATTTAACGAAATGGTAAATTTTCATATGAGTCATTCTTTGTTCCACAAAATTTGTTGTAAGTCATTCACATTATTTCAGTATTAAAAACAGAGCAACATGTTGTCATTGACTGCATTAAAAACAGAACCAACATTTTATGTAAATTGTATACCTCACTAACTTTTCTTTTACACTTCCCTGGCATGATGGCTTTGCGGTGACCATTGTTACGACCACCAACTTTATCAACATCTTGCTCCTCAAATATAACGGCTACCAATTCCTGGAACTTTTCTTCAGTCAAAGAAACCTCTGCAAGAAGTCTCTCACTTTTTTTCTCAGACGCCCCTTCATAGTCGTATTTCCTTTTCAACACAATATGTCCACTGATTTCCCAAACAGTAGGGTTCACTTGGGTATCTAGAAGCTCAGAACTCACTTCCCCAAGAGCCTGCTTCTCTACATACCACTGTTTTCAGATCCATTTACGTGTTAGCATAACATGAACTTATAATCAAATGATAAATTTATGCAAATGGAGTGGTCAATGTGTACCTGTGGAAGGACAAAGACGCGTTTGCCAGATTCTAAAATGAGTACATTGTAAGGTATGTTCTTGAAGGCATATGCAGGTATCAGCCATTGCATTGGATAAATCTTCAAGTGAATTTCCACCCTCAAAGATGAGACCTTTGACATGATAGCTGAGAATCTTGTAATATTCATTCAAAAACACCTGAGCCACTTTAGTCGACTATAATCAAGTCACCATCAACGTGTACCTAACAATAACACGTTGACCATGATTATGACAACAATTTCAACATAATAGGAATAGTTATTAACTTTAAGTAAACAAATTTTCATTCAGCTAACATTGGCATAAAATTTCTTTACAATAGTATCAAACTCACGTACCAAGTAAAAATAAAGGAAGCACTGCTATTGATCATTTTCCTATACCTGAGCCTTTACAGGCCATGAAAAGTTGTTAGAAAACAATGATCAATAGCTCCGTATATTGCGTGTATATTTTGATAAGCCAAAAGTGAATAATATGTTACACATTTCATCAAACATGTGGTGTGTAACAAATTTAGCTTAATACACATTCATCAAACACGTGGCGTGTATAAAATCACATAATCGATATGTAACATATACAATTTAGAATTCCATCACATCTAAAACTCTAAACCATCCATAAAACTCAGCACATAGAATCTTGAAACTGAAAAACATGCTATGACTGGAGTTAATTTTTTAATATTCCAACTAAATACACAATTTAATTAATGATTAAGACAACTTTCAACATGAAATAAATGTTTAACAGATTAATTTTGATTTTTAAAATTAGTGTTTTTTCAATGATTCATATATGAAATCAGAATAGCAACGAATTATAAAATAACACAAAAACGAACCTTATTAATATAAATTAGATAGAAGATCCATGGTTCATGGTTGAATGAGGTGGGAGTGATGGTTGTTTCGATGCATCAGGAAGAAAGTAGCCCATCGGTGACAAATCAAAATTGATTTGTTGTAAACTTGAATTGTTTTTGGTATAACTGATTTGGGATGGTGATTTAGGGTAAACTGATTTTTAGGGTATGAATTGATAGGGATTAAAATCATTTAGGGTTCTTGTTTGTTTGGTTTTCAAATTGTTTTCCTGTTAATGATTGAGGTTTAGGGTAAACAAAGAGGTAAATGACAAAATGATGTATGGATGCTCCCAAAAGTGCCACAAAAGAAGAATCACATGAAAAGTGCAGTGGAAAACCTTTCTTGTATCACAAAAGATACCTTTTCTTTTTTTGGCTAGATCTGTGTTATCAATCTTAGTAAGACAAAGAGATTCAGAAGACAAAGTAGATGAAATAATATGTTAGAAGTTTCTGGTGCTACTGACCCTTTTCTCCAAAGTACATACGTGTCAAGAAGTAAAAAAGAATGACCGAATGTTACTAATCTCACAGACTGCTACAGTTGCCTTGAATATATAGTGGCAACTGTAGCAGTGCTATCATGAAGAAAATGACCAATAGAAAGAAAGATTAAGAACTTAATTACTTTGTTAAGCAGTTTTTTGGCTAATCCAAAAAGTCACTTTTAGTATATATATATATATATATATATATATATATATATATATATATATAAAATATATATATATATATATATATAATATATATATATAATGCATGTATGTGACTATGTGTATTGGATTGGGCTATAATATTTGGCTGGGCTTTCGGATTTTGAGTGGTCCAGTTTGTTTTTAGGTGGGCTTCTCATTTTTCATCAAATTCAAGAGTCTAGTCTTCATTCATTTTGCTCTCTTTAGTTTGGTAATTTTTAACATCAAAGTTGAATATTTTTCTCGATGTTGGTAATTAGAAAGTATAATGAATATTTTTCTCGATGTAACTAATGGATTGCGAATTTGTAGTTATAACTTGGTCCCTCACATGGTTAGAACTACGGTGGGTCCGGAACATACATTGCAACTAGGAGTGGCAATTCTCGACACGACACGATAAACGACACGAAGTTAAACAGGTTTGGGTTGAGGATAAACATGTGTGGGTAAAAAACAGGTCAACCCGTCTAACCCATTTAATTAACGGGTCATTTTTGGGTTTAGTAAGTATTAAACAAGTCAACCCGTGAACTCGTTTAAGCATATAACCTCTAAATATAAAATATATAACCTGGTTTTTATGTTGGATGTGGATTAAATGTATTTTGTTATATACTTAATATGAGTGAATTACGATTATAACCTCACATATCAGTGAAATTGACGTCAGAAAATTATCGTATAGTTATTTGTATGTTATTTTTATCATATTTTATATCATTATATTATTTTTTGCATTTAAACTAGTTAAATCAACAAACAACCTACCTTATTCACTGCTTAACCTATTTACTTACACAGGTTAAGCGGGTCTCAAACGGGTTACACGTGTTATGCAGGTGTGGGTTAGGGTTGAGTTTCTTGACACGATTAATAAATGGGTCGTGTTTGGATAGAGGTTATACTAACCCGCGAACACGCGAACCCGAATAGGTAAACACGAACACGACTCGATTGCCACCCTTAATTGCAATGTAGTACTAATTTTTGTAAACAAATTGATTTTGAACTCAGTCTTGTCATTTATAACTAATGGTGGAGCTTTTCGATAGGTCAGAACTTAGAACCCGAAAATCAGTCCCTCCATTAAAGGCCATAATAATTAATCTATACAGTGAAAGAAATTAATATGGCATTCAAGATTGGGAGTCCTATATATCAAGTGTAAACAATACGTATATGCATTTGTTGCCCACAAAATTGCTATCTTAATGCTTAAAAATAGAAAGTTTGTTTACCACCTTCTTATTCAGAAATGTTAACAAATTAATTCTCTCAACTGCCACCACCCTGTCAAGGCTTCTTCAAATTAATTCCATGTTTAGACCATCTAGTTAATATTTACTACTATTGTTTTTCTTTAACTAGTTAATGTTGGAACTTTTAAATTACCAATATGTTCATTTCAGGTGTCATTAATTAAGTTATACGAGTAATAAAGTTCTTAACAAATGTACTTTAAACTTGTTTGTTTGAATTGCCTTCGAGTTTTTACGATTTTGAAGCTCTATAAAAACTTTGACTTGATCAGTTTTTGCTAAGAACCTTCGTATCTAGACGAAGCTACGAATTTGAACTTAGAAAGAAACTTATGATGGTCTTTCTATCCATCGGTATGCGTACCCAAGCATTCCTGGAGGAAAAACATGCAACCTACACTACAAAATACATCATATAAACATCGTTCCTGTTTAAAAGAATAATATATGAACAATGGTGATAATTAGAACCTTTAATTACATTCTAAAGAATACAAAAAAGTTTTTCAAATAACACCTGGATCTTACCAACCCGAGCCACCTCAAAATGACCCGCTGCAGATCCAACACAGTGATGAAATATTTCGCAGGATAGCAAGATTTAACTCATTGCAGATCTAAATCCTTTTCTACTAAAAGTGAACCGTCAATAAGACACCATACTATAGCATCCTTTTTAAATAGAATCATAATCAACTTACCCCGCATGTTAGGATTCAGTGTGGCCTCAACACTGACCGTGCAACACTAAGCTACAGACAAGCGTTGCATCACTAGACCTGCTACATTGCGCCAAATGAGAACTTACTTAATAAGTTGAGGTGAAATTTTGTTAGATAAATGTTAAACTTGTTAACATACACCAGTAATATATTTTGATGTAAAAAATATTGGGAAGTTGGAAATGTTGAGATTCCAGAAATTTGAACCAGCAGCTCTCAGAAAGAGTTGATTTGATTTAACAAACAAAGAAGGAAAAATGCTTGGTGAATTGAAGGGTCCCTCACACATGCATGCATTAAAAACATAAACCTTTTTCAAGAAACATTGTTCTACTCAGCTGACTTGCTATGATGCTTGATTTTTCATCATATTTAACAGTCATAAGTCACTCTAGTAAATGCATACTATATATCAACATATGAGAGGGACCCACCATTAGAATCCTTGACTGTGAGCATCTCATCTAAGCCATGTATATATAGAACTATGAGACCATTGCTACATCAAACTAAGAGACAAAGAAGAAGATGGGAAGAAGCCCATGTTGCACAAAGATAGGCCTGAACAGAGGCTCGTGGACAGCTTCAGAAGACAAGATTCTTAGTGACTACGTTAAGCATCATGGTGAAGGCAAATGGAGACAGCTTCCCACTAAAGCGGGTACTTAATTATCTATCTATTTGTCTGTGCAGTATCTGTGTATGTGTGTGTGTGTGTGTCACTTACTGTGTACATATGAATCTTTGCAGGTTTAAAGAGGTGTGGAAAGAGTTGCAGGCTGCGATGGTTTAATTACTTGAAACCGGATATTAAGAGGGGAAACATATCTTGCGATGAAGAAGATCTCATCATCAGGCTCCATAAACTCTTGGGAAACAGGTCCGTTATCTAGTCTGTAAAAGCCAACATTAAAAGTTATGAAAACTTTTTGATGTTACTTGCACTGTTGTTTGTGTGTGTAGATGGTCGCTTATTGCTGGGAGGCTCCCAGGGAGAACAGACAATGAAATTAAGAACTACTGGAACACGACACTTGCCAAAAAGGTGCATGATCTTCATCATAATGACCAGATTAAAGTTGTGTCAAATCATTCTCAAGAGCAACTTAAGAAGAGGAAAGACAAGGAATGCGAGAACGAGACAGACACAAATGTTGTTACAACCAAGGCGGTGAGATGCTCCGGGACACATTTTAGCCCACGCCCGCAACAAATACAGCCACCAAGATCCAACCTTGGCGAGATTAAAGATCCGGCTAACCCTAAACATGTTGAACCATCTGCTGCATTCCCATTCTATCATACAGATACTATTACTAGTAATAACAATCCATCAAGTTTTAATCTTGATGTGAATATGGAGGGAGGGGCTTGTTTATCTGGTCTTTTCAATATGGATTTCCCAGATTGGTTCAACTTAAACGATCAAATGGTAAAAGGAGGTGACATGATGTCCGGTT